>CM031621.1:3791246-3811246 GCA_018398815.1 Conus ventricosus
TTTATACAGGAAATCCAATTATTTAATCCTTTAATTAATGTAGAATTCCTGGCAATGAATTCTCCCTCTCAAATCTTTTTACTAAAATCTGCATTGAACAGAATTTGACTCTTCCCTCACCTCAATCATTTCAATCCACGGGGACCCGTACTGGACCCGTGAACATCATTTAAAAGATTGGAAAATCACACTGACATTGACTCAAGGAAGAAATGAATGACACTGAATTTTGACAAATAATCTTAATTGGCAAATTAGCCATCGTAAACTAAACTCCCCGAACAGTTCAGCACAGTTGGAGTAATAGTAGCAGAAGTGGGTGGTGGTGATAGTAGTAGTAGTAGTTGTGGCAGCAGCAGCAGCAGCAGCAGTTTCAGTTTAATCAAGATGTCAGTGCGTGAGGACTGTCCATGTACGCGACATCACATCTGCTGACCTGCGAGACCACAGTTGGCAGGATTTTCAGCTGGATGTATAAACAAATTAATAGCTTAGGTGACAGGATTCTTCTTCTTCTTCTTCCTAAAATACTGGTTCACCTCAAAAATGAGTAGGTCACCAGCGCGCATGTTAAAAAGTAAAAATAAAATAACATAAAATAGTGCGACTCAGACTGTTGGCCCCTGGAGCAAATTTGGCAACAGGGGGTCGCACTCGATATTCAAGAAGTTAAAAGCAATGGCCAAATTCAGGCCCAGTTAACAGTAAAATATCAGGGGAAGTAAAAAATAGAAAAACATCATATGCAGATCTCAAAACTGTTGTATCAATTTGTTTTTTAAAAGAGATTGCATTTGTGGCAATCTTGATGGCACCCGGCCAGTGAGTTCCCAGCCGTACAGAACTGGGATAAAAAGAATGTAAGTGGCTGTCAATATTTGATGCAGGTATGGTATAACACTGACCGCCACTCCTGGTGCTACTGTTATTCAATACTAGTTGTTCCATTGGAATATCAATTACTTTAGCTCTGCCTTTGAAAAAGGTGTTAAGTTTAATAAAAGCTCTTCTCTCTTCTAAGGGTTTCCATTCTAATTTCCTCATGTTCTTCCTAGTATTCCCCTTTTCTCTGATGTGGTTCCCTGTTACGAACCGTGCTGCTCTCTTCTGAATCTTTTCAAGGTTATCAATGTCCTTTAGATGGTAAGGATCCCAAACTGAGCAACCATATTCCAGTACTGGTCTAACCAGTGTTTTGTAGCAGTCGTCTTTAACCTTTTGGGGGCAGTCATTGATATTCCTGTGTAAGAAAGCTAAGATGTTATTTGCTTTCTTACATACTAAATTGTAATGTTCTTTCCATTTGAGACGACTATCTATAATCACGCCTAAATATTTTGCAGCATTAGTTTCTTTAAGAATAGTATTATGGATAGAAAAATCTGATCTAATTAGTGAGCGTTTGTTACATATACGAAACACTTGGCACTTTTGAGGATGAAAATTCCATTTTCCAAGTTCTTTCCCACTCTTGTAAAGCGTTTAGTCTTCTTGTAGAATGCGTGTATCATTCTTGCTTCTGATTGTTCTATATACTAAACTGTCATCTGCAAAAGCCTTATAGTAGTTCCGGGAAAAAGATTTCTACTTATGTCATTTATATAAATTAAGAAAAAAAAGGGGCCCCAGAACAGTTCCCTGTGGACACCTGACAAGACTGGTTTACAATGGGATGACGACCCTTCCACAACAACTTTCTGCGTTCTCCCAACGAGGAATGATCTAGCCATTTTGCAAAGAACCCCCAATGCCAATGTGTTCTAACTTAAGCAGCAGGCCTCATGGTCAAACCCTTTTCAAAAGGGTTTAGAAAATCTTAATAAAATTGCATCTATTTGTGTCTGTTGTTAAGACAGTTACTTAAAATCATTGGAGTTGTTTATAAGTTGAGTCTCACAACTCCTTCGCTGTCTTAAACCATGCTGGACGTTATTTAAGAAATCATATTTTGTCAAAATGGTCCATTTGCTACTATTAAATTAGAGTGTTCAAGTAAATTTTGCTGATATGGATGTAAGAGATACAGGTCTATAATTCTCTGCTTTTGTTTTGTCACCCTTTTTAAATAAGGGAACAATGCTCGCATCTCGCACTCATCAGGTATTTTCCTGGTCCAGTGAAGTTGGTAAAAATAATTGGTATACCTACTAATTCATTGGCACCCTAATTTTAAGAGCTTGCCAGGAACGCCATCGGGACCCGTAGCTTTGTTTTCATTGATATTGGTCAGTAACTTAAATACTCCCGCTTTGTTTACTTTGATGTTTTGCATTTTTTAGGGAGTTTATCATCATCCTTTAGTCTAACGTTTAAATTTAAGGTTTGGGATTTGAGAAAACCGAACAAAACTGCTTGTTTAGTAAGTTTGCTTTCTGGGCATGTGACGTAGCCTCACATCAAGGCATGTGACGCTCCATCGCATGTAGTTAGTGATATGAATCATTTCCCCCTTTCCACAACTAAAGGAAGAATATTCATATGGCTTGACTAGTGTAAGCGGGCGGTCCCAAAAAATTGTGAGTATGACTCATTCAAGAAACGAATGTGGTCATGGGTGAAAGTGACCACTGAGTGATAGTTTAACAAGGGCTGGTAAGGTAAGGTGCTGGTCAAAGTGTTTTGAACACTGAGTATGCACTCACTAGGAGAAGGGAGGAAAGAGTCAGTTTTAACCCAGCAGATGGCCTAGAACTCGAACCTGTCAGGACGGTGGGGCCTCGTTGCTGACCAGTTATTACCAGGTGAGCGATAGATAGTTGGGGAAAAGCTACAGGGGGAAAAACTTAAAGAAGAGAGAAAGAATTCATATGTTGAATTGGAAGCGGTTACTTACCGAACCTTATTCGTGTTTCAGGCCTTCACCCTTCACCTTTACCCTTCGCCCTTCACCCTTCATCTTCGCCCCGTGAGGTGGTTGAAGATGGCCATGGTGGGGGGAACATACCGGTAGTTCAGCCCCCGCCAGTACCAACTCCGGGGAGAGGAGTTGAAGCTCGTTTATTTCGCAAGAAGAGACAGAAGAAGTCGCGGAAGAGAAGTCGAGACTCGTAAACTCAAAGGGCAAGAGAATTCCGAGGGGGCAGTATATTGTCTCAGAGAGACAGGGAATTGAGAAAGAGGGGAGCTTTTTCTTGAGGCAGGCAGGTCCTCAGTGATTACGGGAGTTATGTATTCTCCTGGTTCGGATTTTTTGGATAACGGAATGTGAGGCCATAGCTTTATAGAAGCGGAACTAGGTTATTTTATCTCTCGGTGTGAGGAGAGATACATGTGTGAAGATTGATTTGTCTCTCGGTGTGAGGAGAGATACATGTGGGGAAGATTGATTTGTCTCTCGGTGTGAGGAGAGATACATGTGTGCAGATTTATTTGTCTCTCAGTGTGGAGAGAGATACAGTTTGTAAACTCTGTTTACAAGTGGTTGATGATTTAGTAAATTGTTTTCCCTGAAGGAGAGGGGGAGAAGAAAAACATTCGGTAGTGCGCCTTTTGGTTGTTTGGAAAGATTGCGTGTGCGTATGGAGTAAATGCTGTCATGAATGCGGGTATGCAAAGTGACAGTGTGACACTTTCCCTTCAGGGTCCTGTATTAGGTTATTCTGGTTATTTCTCAGGTCTGGAATCCCAATGTTGTCCTGTCTCTTACTCCTTATGTAAGAGCATAATTTCTTGTTTTGCGATCACTTCCGAAATCATCGAATTAACATAATTGGAGTGAGCAAGTCTACATTCTCTCTGACACCTTCTCTTAATATGTTTATACCTAACCAGTAATCTTTCTGAATTAGGATGTAGTTTCAATTTCTTAAAGAAAACGATGTTTCCTTCTCAACAAACGTTTAGTTTTAGTAGTAATCCATGGCTGGTGGTTCTTGCTTGAAGTTATTTTAGTAGGTATGTTGTCATCCATAATAAATTCCAAATTAGTTTTTTTTACACTTCCAAGATCACTGACATTATCTTTAACACTATGGGACCTCAAAAAAAAGACGACTGAAATTATGAGTATCCCTGCGCAATTTTGGTAAATCTGCTTGGTTCCAGAGTCTGATGGTACGTTTAGGGGGTTTTCTTCGAAAGGGTTGAAAATTACTCTCTAAAAGAACTATGTCATGATCACCCAGGCCTGCAATTAATTCCTGATTGCCTAAAGCGCCTGGACAATTTCATACGAGGGGCACGTAGACTCGACTTAAAAGGTAACTGCCGTACGCACTGGCCCAACATACTGGTCAGACCTTGGATACTTGTCATTGTCTGTGGTACTGTTACAGATCTGAGCGCGCGCGCGCGCGCACGTGTGTGTGAATATTTGTGAGGAATGGCTGTTCACTGAAGATGACAGCTACTATTGATCAATACTGATAATCACAATATCGACAACAACAATAACATCAGAGGCAACAACAACGAATCTAATACTGATAATAACGGCGGTGAAAACAACAACAATGATGATGCTTCCTTTTCTTTTCCTATCTTATAGACTGTATTGAAAGATAGGGGCCTAATTGATTATACCTATCTTTTTATAATCTCCTTTTCTGCCTCTTGATGGTGATGATGATGAACATCATCATCATCACCATCATCATCTTCATCATGATTATCACCATGATCATCATCATTATCATCATCATCATCAAGAAGAACGAAGAGAAGAAGAACCTTTCTTGTTCACGGAAACTAATGGGGTCATCGGATACAATCATTAAGCGGTAAAGTGAGTTTACAACTATATAAAACACGCTCCTAAACGGTAAAGTGAGTTCTGCAACTGTATAAAACATATAGGGCCTATCTAAACGGCAACATGAGCTTTACAATTGTATAAAAGATCACCTTAAACGGCATAGAAAGCATTGCAACTGCATAAAACATATGTTTAATCTTAGTTTCAAAGTGAGGGGATGCTGGCAGAAACTGAAGCAAATCTGGAAGAAAAATTGTAATTACTCCGCCTGATAAAAGGGACAACTTTTCATTACTAGCAAAAACTGTCTTGTAATTTGTTTGTCCCTTATGTCCGAAGGAATGATTATGATTTCTCTTTTAGATTTATTCTTGATCTGTTTGGCCCTCTTAATCTCCTTGTGCACTCGCAATTTTCAGACAGCCAAGGGACTGAATTATAACCGTTTCTTATTCGATTAAACAAGTACGGTAACTCTTGCTCCACAAGAAAACATAATTCAGTTCTCCAAAAGGAATGCTTAACATGTTTTCTTGTGGGAGCAAGAGTTACCGTACTTGTTTATTGTTTATTATTTACTGTTCCCTGCCTACTTCATATTTACTTTAATTTCTTATACATTTGTCTTCTGTTAGTGGAGCTTTTACAGTTTGATTAGTGAAGCTTCACAGTCAAAAAATTAAAATTTTTCGAGCAGTTGACAGTGATAGCAAAAGTGTCCCCCACCCCTTCTCCAATCTCCGTTCGGTTTCGTATAATGGTAAGCTATCCACAACATCTGTCTTCTCAGTGTTTATTTTGTTTTATTTTAGTTTATTTCATTTCTTTCATTTCATTTTGTTTAGATCTAGTTGCAAAATGAGGCGACTGTAGGCGGAAATCCATATAACGCCCATCTTGCGCCGAATTTGGACGAAGAACGTGATTGCTCGTTGATTTTTCATTGTCGTGAGTGTTGTGTATCTTGCCTGAAGAAGACCTACGAGGTCGAAACGCGACGTATTTTGTCGTGTGATTCGTTTGCCTACGTTTTTCGGCGGAACCTGATCAAAACATTTTCAGTTTTATTTTATTTCATGTTATTTTATTTTATTTTGTTGTTAGATAGAATAGGTATTTGGAATAATTCTTTGATGAACAAAAACCATCCATGCACTGCATTCGGTCAAAATGGTTTCCATTTTCATTGTTTGTAAATGATTCTGACGGCATTGCACTGTATTCTACGGAATTGTATTGAAATATAACGCACTGGCTTGCACTGGTCTGCTTCGATATATGTATTGTACTGGTTTGCATTGTTTTGAAGTGTGTTGGTTTGTATTCATGACATGGCGCTGGCTGATATTTATTGCATGGCATTGTTCTGCATTTCATTGTGCTGCACTCTTTTCAAATGTATTGGCTGCCATTGTTTTGCATTGCGTTGTTATGCATTGCTTCACGCTGCATTATAAATGAATTGCATGTCTTGATGTGCATTACATTGCTTCATATTGTTTGCATGGCATGGTATTGTCTTGCAATGCATTGTTTGGTACTGGTTGGAAATTGCAATGTTTTGCCATGTGCTGGTTCATTTGCTATGTATTGCATTGTATGTGTTCGGACACTGAAGTCTCACTTGTGCTGGCCTGCCTAGCATCTTCATCCATCCGATGCAGTCACAGCTTCGCTGGGCAGGTCACGTAGTTGCATGCCTGACCATCGGCTGCCAAAGAAACTATTGTTTGGCGAACTGCAACAGGGCAAACGTTCTCATGGAGGCCAGAGGAAGCGTTTCAAAAGACAGACTCAAATCTTCCCTGAAGGCCTTCAACATCAGCCACACAACATGGGAGCAGACTGCCCAGGACAGAGATGGGTGGCGATCAGCTGTCCGCAAAGGTGCAGAGACCTGTGAAAGCAACAGAATTGCTGCAGCTGAGCAGCGCAGGATGATCAGGATGACCAGTGTCAACAGATCTCCAACTGCCGCCACCATCCCCTGTACGTACTGTGATAGATCTTTTCCGGGCGCAGATCGGCCTGACCAGCCATCTACGCACTCACCTCCGACCCCAGGATGACTAGATGGTCTTCGTTCGTCTCGACGGACAACAATGTCACGAGTTTGTCACGAGGCCTACGACGTTTGACCCAACGGGGGGGGCGGAATTATTCATTTTTTTTTTAAACTTTTGTTGTTGTAAAGGTGTCCCGTCCCTTTGGGGGGCTTGGGGGGGTGGGGTTTGCCCTTGGTGTAGTTCACCCCACGTTGGGTTTGCTTTTCTCTTCTCTTCTCCCAAATTCCACTGCCCTGCTATTCATCCTGTGGGTTTTCACAGGGGGGTGGTACCTTTCTCCCCGGAACTTGCTGTCTACGGCCTCTCCCCTTTCCCCTTTTTCCTTTCGCCCCGTCTTCATTTTTTTTATTTTTGAAGTAGGGCTAACCCCTGTGCGTAGCTGGCATTTTGGCCGCCATCCTGAGGGAGGTTAGCTCTTCACTCGAGGGGGAAGATGTCTCTGGGGCGCCTGCTCCGGTCTTGGTTTTCCCCTTATCGTCGGGTACAGTGGGAAACTTAATTTCCAAACAGTGGGCCCTTTTGGGAAAAGGGGCATCACTTCTTCTTTTTCCGCATCTGCGCCTCCCTGTCCCTGGGCGGACAGGGGCGGGAAAAGAGTTTTTGGACCCCCCTCTTTCGGGGTCACCCCAGGGGACCCTGGAAAGGGCATCATTTTTGGGTTTTGTTTGTTTTGGTTTGTTTTGTTACCCGGGCTTTTTCTTCTTTTTTGGGCGAAATTTTCTTTTGTTTGCAAAATTGAAAAAGGGAAAATATTTGGGGACCTTTTTCGGGTTTTAATTCAATCTTTAACCTTGCCACCCAAAAATTAAAACCAAAATTCTTTCTCCCTGTTTAGGCTTTCCGTGTTGCGGAAAGGCGGTGGGGGGGAGAAAACCTGGTGATTCAGGGTTGGTACTTGCTTGGTCTTTTTCGTCCCCCCTTGTCACTTTTCCCCGGGCCCTTTATCCTTGGGCCCACCGTCTGTTTGTGTGTGCGGGAAAACGGGGTTTTTTTTTGTTCGCGAGCGTGCGACCCCATGATTTTTGGGTGGGATCCCGGGGTTTTGGTTTTTTGTGTTTTTTTTGGAAATGTGGTAAAAAATTTTTGGGAAAAAATTTCCATTGTTTTTTTTTTTGAAAATTTGGTGGGGCATTTATAAGCGATGGTCGTGTGTTGGTTTTTTTTTTTTTTTTTTTTCCTAAGAAAGGAAATTTTTAAAACGTGGGTGAGAAAAGGGGTTAAGATAAATTCAATTTGTTTTATACCCTTTGATTTTTTTTGCAGTCTTTTCCTGCTTGTGTGAGAAGCCCTTTAAACAAAACTTTCCCTTTATTTGTTTGGGTTTTAAACTGTTTTTATGCTAAGGTTGTGTTGAGTTTTGGTGTTGTTGGTGTTTTTAGTAGCCCTTTCCCCCGGGCCCTTTCATGCGAGTGGCTGCTAGGTTTTAACGCATGGGTTTTATTGAAAGGACGGGGGGGTTTCCGTCCCCTTCCTTCCCTCCCTTTTTTTATCCCCCCCCCTCCCGGGTTTCCTTTTTCCCCCCTCCGGGGGGCTTCACCCGGAGCCTGGACGGGTTTTGGTGCCACCCCTTTTGGTTGGGGCCAGGCTTCTGGTTGGGGCCCGCTCGGGGTTGGGCCCGCAGACGGGTTTGGGTTTCCCCCGGGGGGGGGTTTGGGGGCCAACCCCTTGGTCGGGCCCGGGCGGCTGGTTGGGGGCCACGCGCTTTTTGGGGCCCACGTTTGGGGTTTGGGTACCGGGCGCGCGGGTGGGATCCGAAAAGGGTTCGAAACCACGTTCTGGTAAAAAACCCTTTGGTTTTGACGGGCCGGGGCCCTGATCCCCGTCCAGGCCCTCCAGTAACAACGCCTTTTTCCCCCCCCCCCCCCCCCCCCCCCCGGACGCGCTCTTCACTGTCTGCTTTTGCTTTGTCAAGGGTGTGGGCCCTTTGGGAAGGGCCCCTTTTCAAAAAACCGCCCCGGGTTTTTGGGGAAACCTAGTGCGACAGGGTGTCCCATAGCTTTGGAAAAGGCGGGGTTTGTGGAGGCACCCCAGGGTTGGGAAAAAAAGGGGATGCGGAAAATTGTTTTTTTAAAAATTGTGCATGTTTGTGTTTTGGGAATTTGTTTGGTTTTGTGATTGTGCTTGTTGTTTGTGTTGGAATGTTTTTTTAAAGACTGTTTTTTGGGTTGTTAAAAATGGGGTGTTGAATCTTTAATTTTTTATTGTGTGGTCTCTTGGGGGGCGTGTGAGGTAAATCAAACTCCCTTCATCCCCTCTGACCACCCTGTCGGGGCAAAACCCCCAAAGGGGGCGGTCGTGAAAATTGGGGGGGGCTGGGCCCGGGGATGTAAAAGGGGCCTCTGGCTCTCTCGTTTCGCGGAGTACCTGTTTAGTTTTGTCTTTTTTTGTATATTTTTTTAGTCATTTTTGTGTGTTTGTTCGTGGGGGTTGGCTGGGGACTCTAGTGTAAGGGGAGTCTCGGGGTTTGGCCTGGGGAACATCCGGTTTACTCGGGGCGAGGTGGGGTCTAGGCAAAAATCGCCGCGCCCAGACTTCCCCCCTTCCGCCGGGTCCCTTTTCACGGGTTTCGGCCGTAAGTTTTCCCTTTTCTTTTGGGCCGCTCAGTCTGCCCCATTCCCTGTTTTGTTTTTTGGGCCATTTTTTTTTTTTCCGGGGTTTTGATTCAGGGGGTTGTATCGGACGTTATGCCCTTTTTTTTCCTCTCCCCGGTTTCCCGTCTGCCATTTTTGTTTTTTTTTTTTCCGGCCAGCCCCCGCCTGTTGCTGGTTTGTGGGGGCGGGGTTTTTTTGCCAGGGGGGGGGCCACCCGGGAAATTAGTTTTTTTTTTTTTTTTTTTTTTCTTTGGCCCCCAAACCGAAACTGTTGCTCTCTGTGGAGCGGGTGTTGCCAGAGTGGGGGGAAACCCGGGAACCTTGTGGGGCCCACACGAAACACACACCATACACACATTACACAAACCCCTAAAATATTTTTTTTTTTTTTCAAGTGGGATCTTTTTTTCCCCCGTATTTGAAAACCGTGGGATTTTGGGTTGTCATGGCAAACGTCCGGTGCTGGGGGAAAGGCGACGCGGGGCGTCAAAGGGAAGAAGGGTATTCAAAAATTTGGGTCCCTACTATTATTTTCCAGAAACTTCGACTAAGAAAAATTTTTCTTTTTCCCAGGCTGTTGGCAAAATAGTCCAGTGATTATTTTTACCCCTCTTCGTTTTAAGGGTTTTTCCCTTCGAGACCCCCGGGCACTTCCACTGGGAAAAGGGGTTCAGAGTATAGCGAACAATTTGGGCTTCTGTTGATTCGCAGAAACCCGAAACCTTCCCCTCTCCTTTCTTCCCCCGAAAGGAGTATGCCCCGGGGGGAATTTTTCCTCTTGGGAAAACCCGAAAAACCCAAGGGGGGTCGAGGGGTCAAAGGGGCCCATCCTCCCTTTGTCGGGAGTGGTAAATTCCGCCCGGGAAACATCGCCTCCTTCCTTATGTTTTCTGGGGGGGCGCGTAGTAAAGGGGGGGTGCTAGGCGGGAACTCCGCGAAAGGGAGGAGGAACTTTTGCAAAGGGAAGGGCTTTTCCGACGGGAAGCCCCCGTCGGGAAAGGTTTGCTCGCGCAGAGGGGAGGTTGCCCCGGTTTAAGGGAGGAGGAAACTTCGGCGTAGGGAGGGGCTGCCAGACAGGAAGATCGGGTAGGGAGGAGGGCCGACAGGAAGATGGGCGTGGGGGAAGAGGCGGGGGTCAAAAGGGGGAAAGGCCCCCCTTTAGGAAAAAGCTAAAAGGTTTGGGGGGCTCCTGGTAGGGGGAGAGGGAACCTTCTTTCGGGTCCCCCCCATCTGTAAATCGGGGGTTGATCGACGGGGCAAGCGATAGGTTAGGGGCCCCCAAAGGGTTAAAGTTTCCCCAGGGGTTTCAGACCTAGTGAGGCATTGAAAATGTTTTTAAGCCAATTTTGACAGGTTGCTATTTCAAAACCAATTTGGTCTGGGAACAAAAAGGTTTAGCACCTTTTTTCTGGATTATCTGGGGCTGAAAGGGGAGTGTGTGCCAAATCTAAATGAAGGGCGTCTTATGCAGACAGCTTTGGCTTGGGAAGCGTTTTCCCCTTTAACCCCAGGGGCGAACAGGAGGAATTCGGCCCAATGAAGAAGAGTAACGCGAGCCTTCGTTTTTTTTTGGTGTTTGGTGCCAAAAACGCTAGGGAAAGGGGCGTCTTTGGCAAAGTTGGAGCTGGAGGATCTGACCCCAATTTTAAACCCCTAAAAAAACCCAATGTGTCCCCAGAGTTGGGAAACCCGGGGATAGGCGAGACGCACCTCAGGTTTTTCGGGGCTGCGTTTTAATCCCGCTGGGGTGTTGCCGAAGTCGCAGAGCTTATGGGCATCGCCCAGTTAGGGAAAGAGGAACCCCTCCACGGATTTTTGTGGAAAAAGGCCCCGGACAACGTAGCGGGGGGTGAACAAGGCGGCGTTAATGGGGGATTTCAGCGCCCCGACTGTGTTTTTTTGGGTCGCCCTGGCCCCCATTGGGGAAAGTTGTCCTAAAGCCGGGGAGTCGTGGGGCTTTTTCCTTTTCCAAAACGTCCTCGTCCTGGGTTTTAACGTGGGTTCCATCCCAGCTTCTGGGATTCAAGTCCCCAAAGGGTTTCTCTCTTTTGTTGGTTCCCCCTTTGGTCGAAAACCCCCAGGGATTCGGGAGCATAAACGTTTTTGTTGTTTAATTTTTTGGGTTTCCCCAAAAAGGCCCCCGGGGGGGCGCTAGTTATGATGTGTGGGGTTTGGAGGCGGTTTTACCTCCCCCCCCCCCTTTCTTTTTACTCTTTTCTATCTCCCCCCCACTTTTTTGGCAAAGTAGGGGCCCATCGCTTTTGGGGCGAAAATGTTTTCCCTTTTTTTTTGGGAAATTACTGTCCCCTTTGCAGACGGCGCAGTCAGTCCGTGTTAGGGGATCTGCCTTTTCGGCGTGGGTGGGAGTTACCACACGCCCCCAAAGCTAAGAAGCAGGAACGGGGAAATTGCGCCCCCCTTTCCACGGGCCTTTCTCTGACGAGTTTTTTGGCCCGGGCTGACCCTGCGCATTGTCCGTTTTCACCCAAAGGGATTTTGGGATGTCCAAGCCTGGGGGGACAACGGGTAAAATTGGGCCCCCCCGGTCGGCCCGACAGGGCCGGGTGAGTTTCAAGCTCCAAAAGGGGGATCCTTTTTTGGGTTTTCCCCTCGGGCGATCGTTTTCCCCAAGCGCTTGTTGTTCCCCAAAGCTTGAGGAATCTGTTCTCCGGCAGGCCCACGTTTCCCCCAGGGCGGGTCATATGGGCCCCCCAAGCGGCTCTCGAGCGAGTAAACAGGACTTTTCGGGCCCCGGGGAAATGAACTCGGGGGGTTAGGCAGTACTCCCGGGGGGGTTGGCGTTGCCCGCCAAGGGAAAAACGCCTAAGGGCGTTTTAAAGCGTGCCCCCCTTTGGGTCATGCCAGGGTTTTTGGGGGCCATTCGCGGGTTGGGGTCAAACCTGGGGGGACCCTTTAATTAAACCTTTAAAAACGCGGTCACCGCAAAAATTTTCGGTAGGGGTTTAAAACATGCGTTCGTTGCCCAGAGGCTCCCCGCTTGGGAAATATGGGATACCCCTACTATTGCTAAAAGCTCTCCGGCGTTTTGGGCCCACGCACTGGCGTGCCCAAGAAGAAGTAGGGCCCCGGAAGTTTGTACTGGAGACGATCATCATCCTCTCCAGTGTTTTGGGCCCAAAAACCGGGCCCTGTCAGCCGCGACTCATGAGTTAGGCAGGGGAATTTGCGGGGTCAGGCTTTCCCTTTTTCCCGTTTTTTAAAAGGGTTCCTGAAAACGGATGCTGACTATCTTACCCCGGCTCCTTTGTCGCACATTGGAAAATCAGCCAGGGACACTTCCCCTCAACCAGGGTAATATCCCCTTTTGGTCTCTGAAATTGGTGTAGTGACATTTTTTCCTTCAGTGATGAAAACGGTATGAATCACCACGGTTTCCCGGTTTGTTATTTTCATGGGTTGGGAAAGGGTTTCGCTTGGGTTGTTTGATAAATGTAGTTTTTGTATTTCTCGGTGTGATTTATCGGGGAAAGTTTGTTTTTTGGTTTTACTTTACTCTGTCGATCACGGGGAGGGTTTGGGTTTCGGTCCCATTGTTTAAAATTTGCCATGCGAAAGGGGGGAAAAAGGAGCACTGTATCTCAGGAAACAGATGCTTTTGGGGGGGGGTTTTGTCCGGTTTGTCCGAGGCCTACGCGTTTGCCCCAAACCCTGGGGTGGGGGAATTTTTCATTTTTTTATTTTTCGTTTTTGGGTTGTCACGTGCCGTCCCTTAGTGTGGCTTGTGGTGGGGGGTTTCCCCTTGGTGTTTGTTCACTCATTTGGGGTTTGCTTTTTTCTCTCTCTCTTCTCTAATTCCACTCCCCTTTGCAAATTTTACCCTGTAGGTTCAGGGGGGGTGGTCCCTTTTCTCTCGAACTTGTGTCTTTCGGCCTCCGCCTGTTTTTTTTCCCTTTCGCACGTGCTTTAAATTTCTTTTAGGTTTAAATTTTTCCCCTAAATCTGTGACGTGCTGGCATGTTGGCCGCCATCACTGAGGGGGGTTTTGCTTTTTCACTCGAGCGGAAGATGTCTCTGGGAGCGCCTGCTCCGGTCGGGTTCTTCCCTTTTTTATCGCAAAGGGTACAGTCTTTATCTTTTTTTCCCAAAAACCGTCCCCCTGTTGGGAGGGACATCCTTTTTCTTTTTCCGCATCTGCGCCTCTGTCCCCCTGGGACGGGACAGAGGGCAGAAGTCTTTGGGACCCCCCTTCTTGGGGGTTAAACCCACGGGAAATTTTAAAAGGCATCAGTTTCGTGGTTTGTTTTTTTTTTGGGTTTTGGGTTGTTTCCCGGGCTTTTTTCTCTTTTCCCCGCATTTTTCTTTTGTTTAAAAAATTTGTAAAAGAAAAATTGTTTTGGGGACCTTTTCTTCTGGTTAATTAAATTTTTTTAACCCCTTGCCATCCTAAATTTTATCCAAAATTTTTTCCCTTCCTGTTTTTCATCTCGTGTTTGGGGTTTGGTCGGTTTTGGTTGGGAGAAAACCGGGTGATTCGGGGTTTGGTTTACTTGTTTTGGTCTCCCCGGGTCCCCCCTTTGCACATTCCCCGGGACCTTATCCTTGGCCAAACCGCCCTGTTTGTGGGGTGCGGGAAAGGGTTTTTTTATTTTCCCGCGAGGGGTGCGAAAACCCCTTTTTTTGTCGTTTGGGATGGGGGTTTGGAGATTTGTGTTTTTTTTAAAATTTGTGGCTAAAAAATGTGAAAAATTTTTTTTTCCCATTAAATTTTTTATTTGAAAATTTGTGTGGGGCTTTAAAAAGGGCGATGGTCGCTGGTGGGTTTATTTCCTAAAAAGGAAATTTTTAAAACGTGAGTGAAAAGGGGGTGAAGATTTTTTCATATTTTTTTTAAAAGCCTGTTAAATTTAATCCCGTTTTTTAAACCTGCTTGTGGGGAGAAGACTTTAACGAAAAAATTCTGATTTGTTTGGTTTTAAACTGTGTTTGGGGGGTCGGGTTTTTAAATTGGTGTTTTTGGTGTTTTTATTTGACCTCCCCTCCCCCAAACATGCGAGTGGCTGTTTTTTTTTTAACAGAAATGGGTCGGGAGAACTGCGGGGGGGTTCCAGGGCCCTTTCCCTTTCCCCCCCCCTCCCTTTCTTCTCTCCCCCCCCGGGTTTAATTTTTCCCCCCCCCCGGGGCCCTTAAACCCGGGAGCCTGGAGGGTTGGTGCCACGCGGGGTTTGGGGGGCCACCTCGGGTTTGGGGGCCCACGCTCTGGTTGGGACCGCAGACGGGTTTGGGTTGCCACGCGCTGGCTGGGGCCCCGCCTGGTTCCGGGCCGGGGGGGGGCCCCTGGTTGGTGCCACCGGGGTTTGGGGGAAACGCTCGGTTGGTAGGGGGGCGCGCTGGGTTGGGATCACGAATGGTCAAAACCAAAACGTTTCTGGAAAAAGAAGCCCGTGGTTTTTGATTTTGGCCCGGGCCCCTGACCCCGCCAGGGCCCCTCCAAAAAACAACGCCCGGGCCCCCCCCCCCCCCCCCCCCCCCCCCCCGGGACCCCTTCTTCACGTTGCTTGTGGGTGTCAAGGGTGTCGGCCTTAAACCGCTCTCTTCAAGAACCGCCCGGGTTTTGGGGAGACCTAGTGCGAGGGGGTGCTCCCAGAAAGATTTTTTTGGAGAGGCGGGTTTTTTTGGGGGAGGCACCCCATGGTGGGGGAAAAGGGAGGGTTTTCTGGAAATTTTTAAATTTAATTGGGGCTTGTTGTGTGGGGTTGGAATGTTTTGTTTGGTGATTTGCTTGTTGGGGTGTTTTGGGAAATGCTTTTTTAGACGGGTATTTTGGGGTGTGAATAAAGGGGGGTTTTATCGAAAATTTTTTAATTGTGTGGTCCCCTTCGGGGGGTGGGGTCATTAAACTCCTTTCACTCCCCCCAAAAACCGTTCCTGCCCGGGCGGGAACCTCCGGGTGTCGGTCGGGGAAAAAACTTTGGGCTTTTTTAAATGGTTTGCATTGCGTCTGTTCGGGTTGGATTGCACTTGTTTTGCTTTTGCACTGGTTTGGATTGCATTAATTTGGGGTTTGCTGTGCGTTTTTTTTGGATTTTGAAACCCCTATTGCAATTTCTTGGAAATTTCCCTTGTGTTGGGTTTTTATTTTTGTTGCATTGTTTTGCTGAAAAGGTGTGTGTGGGGTTTTGTGTGTGTGGGGTTTTGTGTGTGTTTTGTTTGGGTGTGTGTGTGTATGGGGTGGTGCGTGTGTGTGCCCGGGGCGTGCGTGTGTGCGTCGTGCGTGTTTCGTGCGTGCGGGGCTCGCGCGCGGGCCGGGGTTGGGGTGTTTTGTGTGTGGTGTGTGGTGTGTGTGTGTGTGTGTGGTGGGGTGGTGGGTTTGGCGGGAGTAGCACGATCCAAGGGAAGCAGTGATTCTTTTTTTTTTTAAAGGCGATGTCTCCTCAACTGTAAAAAAATAATCCTAGCCAATTTATTTTTGATTGACTTGAAAAACCAGCAAATCCAGCCGCGGGTCCAACTTCAACCGTCCTTTCCGGGGCCCCAAAATGGACTGGGAAACACACTGCCGATGCCGGTTTATTTTTCCCCCCCAAGATTCCCCTTTTTGACATGTATATGAGGTTGGGTAGTTTCAGGGTTTTAAATTTTAGTTTTTTTCAAGGGGTCACTGGGGTGCGGACCAGTCTTTAAAAGCCAAACCCCATCCCTCCCAATTTTGGGACCATACCGCGCTTTATTTTAAAAGGGTTAAAAATTTAAATTTAAAGACCAAGATGAGAGGGAAATTTAAGAAAAGGGGGCTCGTGGCTAAGACTTGGCGAAGCCTACCTTTCCTTGCCAACGGTGGGCAGTTTTTGGTGCCGCGTAACCCTTTGGGTTGGGGGGTTTAAATATCCTTTTATGTGTTGTGTATTTGATGAAAAGTCACACACACCACCCCGGGGGGCCCCGGGGCCACCTCCCCACCAAAACACGCACCCACGCACGTACGCCAACACACCACACTTTCCCACCCAAAGCTCACACACTCAAAAAAATGGACTCTCCAGTTTCCAAAAACCTGCATCATCCCCCCCATGGGAAAACCCCCCAGCACACACACTTCTACATATACACTGGGGTCCCTGAGAGATTCCCCGGTCTTTTCTCAGTTGAAATGTGTTTGTTTCCTTTAAAGGGCTGTTATTGGAAAATCCCGTATGAGTTTGCCCCTTTTCAAGGGGGTTTTTCCCAGTTGGTTGGCCTCGAATTTTTCAATGTTTTTTTGGGTTTGGGGATTTTTTTTGCTCTCCCTTTTAAGCCAGGGTTTTGCCCGGGCCCCTTCCTCTCTTGATGTTCGTGGAAAATGGTCTATGGTATAGTGGGTTTGGGGTCTCGTTTGGTTTTAGGGGATTCTTAGGTTTCTTTTCACATCAGATCGGGCCCAAACTGCATTTCCCGTTCATATCGTTTTCCTTTTCCAGCCAGGGGTGGGTTTCTCTCTCTTTTTTTTGTTCTCCGCATGTCCGGGCAGTACCCATATGGTCTCTCCAATTTGGAAAGGCCGCAAATTAGTTATACCAAGCAGGGGCTTCCCATTCCCCTCTCCCTCCCCCTTTTAAAAATAGGTTCATGGGTCAGTTTAGCATCAAAGGCTTTTTTTTTGAAACTGGGCCGTGGATGAAAGCCCGTGGAGGGGCTTGTTTTCCCTTGCTTTACCCCAAATTTTTAAAAACTTGAATTTTTTAAACTGTGGCCATTGTCTTCCCCGGAGAGTTTTTGGGGGCCCTTTTTTCTTTCACGTCCAGACCCCACTGACTTCGCTGGTTAGACAAAAAGAAAAAATTTACAAGACGGAATGGTAAAATGGGTTTTAAAGAAAAAAACAAGCGGCGTGGAAAATCATGGTGGCTTGGGTTTAAAAAAAAGAAAAAAGACGGCTGTGATATCATGGTGGCTTGGTTTTTAAAAAAAGGGAAAAAGGACGGGTGTGATATCATGGGGGCTTGGTTTTTTTTAAAAAAAGGGGAAAAGGATGATGGTGTGGGATGATGATGATGGATGACGAAAGACGATGACGATGCGAAAGATGGGCACGGGCTGTTTTTGCGGAGAAAAAAGGGGAAAAAGGGTGGGGATGAGAAAAACAACAATGACTACAGCAGAGAGGAGAGAGAGAGAGGAGAGAGAGAGAGAAAAGAGAGAGGGAGAGAGAGAGAGAGAGAGGGAGGGAAAAGGGGGGGGAAAAAAAAAAAAAAACCTTAATGAATGAAAGGTTTCACCCCAAGAGAGACGGGGATATAGTTAGAAAAATAAGAGACCCCACACACACACCACACAACCCCACACACACACACACACACACAAACGCACACACATGCACGCACAAACCACACACACGCACCACACACACACACACCACACACCCACACCACACGCCAAAAAATGCCGCACAAACAAAACACACACGCACACACAAAACACACACACAAAACACACACAAACACACAAACACCACGCACACAAAACCCCCAAACACACACACAACACACAACAAAACACACACAAACACACACAACAAAACACAAAACCACACACAATCACACACAAACACAAACACACCACACACAACACACACAACCCCACCCCCACACACACACCCACCCACACACGACAAACCAACCCAAAAAAAATTCCCCTTTTATCTTTTTTCTTGTGTTTACTTATTCCGAGGCCTTCTCGATCTGTTCCAAACACAAATAGAAAAGAAAAATGATTTAAAAAAAAAGAAAAGAAGAAAAAAAAAAAACAACAACAACAGTTAAAAACCCCCCCAATACTACAAGCAAGATTTACAGTCGGCAAGTTGGGAAAGGGAACCCAAAGGGAAAACCCCCCACCACCCCCCCACCCACGCCAAAACCCCCCACCCACCCCTTCCATATTCCCAAACCAAGCAAGACATCATATGGCATGCACGTTTAAAAAAGGGAAACGTACAAGAAACAAGCACATAGGGGGAGTAGAGAAATTGGGGGGGGTGTGAGAGAGGGGATGGAAGGGAAACCGGGGGGGGGGGGGGGGGGGGGGGGGGGGGAAAGGGAACAAAGTTTCCCCAAAACAAAATGCAAGTCACACCCCCCACATTTTTAAAAGTATCACTTTTCATTAATTAATGAGAAACAAAATTTAATTTTTTGATTTTTATGTTGTTGTTGTTGTTTGCTCGTTTGGGGCTGGGTTGAGGGCGGCAAAAAATGAAAAAAAGTTTCAGTCTCCAAAAGGGAAAATAAAAAATATTCGTTCACGTTTGGGTTTTTTGTTGTTGTTTTTTTTTGGTTTGAAGAACATCTTGGTGATATGGCTCCCTGGATGGGGGAAAAGGGGGGGGGCGGGGGAAGGGGGGGTGGGGGACGGTGATTGGAGGGGATGGGACGGGGGGGGGGGGGGGGTTGGGGTTTGGGGGGGGAAGGGTTTTCCTTGACCTAACACTTCCCCGATTTCATCGGGAAAAAGGAAAACCAATAAAGTGAGCATGGGGAAAAACCATCTTATTTCCCCCCCCCTTTTGTGTCTGCTCATTTTAAATTTTTCCTTTTAGTATTTGGGGGCCGTGCACGAACTTTGCACGGGCCCTTCTAAAAATGTAAATCTCGGGCCTAGCTAACGCACAATTTTTTCAGAATGGAAAATTTCTTTTATTTTTTGTGTTTTTTTCGTCTGTTTCTTTTTTTTTTTCTTTCCCCCTCCCTTTTGCTGCTTCAAAAAACCCCCCTTTCTGTTTTTTAATTTTTTTTTTTTTTACGCCTCTGCTTATTCCCCCTTAAACTTTTCAGCTTCGATTACCCCCCTCCCCCTTTAAAAACCTGAGGTTTTCCCCCCCCCCCCCCCCCTTTGGTTTTTTTTCACCTCAATTAATTTCCCCTTTTTTCAAACCTCAGATTATTTTTTCCTTTTTAAAACTTTTTTTACCTTCAAGTCAACCCCCCTTTATCTTTTTCAACCTTCAGGTCAAACCCCCTTTTCTTTTTCATCTTCAAAGGGCAACCCCTCTTATCTTTTTTACCTTTAAAAGAATTCCCCCCTCCCCCTTTTTTTAGTTTCGTTTTAAACCCATAAACCTTTTTCAGTTTTAGGGGTTCCCCCCCCCCCCCCCCCCCCAAAATTTCTTCACCTAGAAAAAAAACCCCCCCCCCCCCCCCCCCCCAAATTTTTTTTTGCTTTAAATTTAAAAACCCCCTTTAAAAATTTTTTCGACCTTTGATTTCCCGCCCCTCCCCCCCCCCCCCCCTTTTTTTTTTTTAGCCTGAAATTAAAACCCCCTTTTAAACTTTTTGAGTTTTTTTTAATTTTAAATTTCCCCCTTAATTTTAGCCTCAGATGCCCCCCCCCCCAACCCCCACCCCCCCCCCCCCCCCCCCCCCCCCCCCCCCCCCCCCCCCATTTTTTTTTATCTCAGTTTTTATCCTATTAAAAAATTTTTTAATCAGCCCTTTGAATCCGCTATTAAATTTTTTAAAAATAGTTTTTTAAAAATTTAACAGTTTTTTTCCCCAATGGAACCCAAGCGCGGGATGGGGAAAAAGCATCGCCCGAACGCACGTCCCAAAGTTCACTTTCCCGGGGAGTGTGGGGGTATACCCGTCCCCACCCGGGCTTCCCCCCAACTTCTCACCAAAATTTTGGTATTGCCATAGATGGTGCAACGAGAAATAGACG
>CM031621.1:3816246-3818746 GCA_018398815.1 Conus ventricosus
ACACAAACTCTTCATCGTCCTCATCCTAAAGGAACACCCCTCACACAAACTCTTCATCGTCCTCATCCCAAAGGAACGCCCCTCACACAAACTCTTCATCGTCCTCACCCCAAAGGAACACCCCTCACACAAACTCTTCATCGTCCTCATCCCAGCGCTGTCTGGGCGTGACTATGGGACTGGCGCTGTTGGACCCCGGAGCAGCCGGGGCTGAACCCTGACCCCCTCCATTCTTCACCGACTGTTTCTTGTCGAAGAGGCGGACGCGAGCCCGAGACAACAGTGACCCCGCCTTGCTCGCCTTCCCCACAGGGGGAGTGTCTGGCTGGCTGCTGATGTCACTGCTGAAGTCACTGTTGGAGGACTCGTCATGACTGACGTCATACCCGTTGGGAACGGGTTCGTGGAGGGTCGGGGAGAGGCGCGATTCGGGGCCGGTTGCTCTAGGGAGAGGACCTCGGGGTGTTTCCTGGGCGTCAGAGCGGTGGGCGCCGGGATGCGGGTGCGCGTGTTGGTCTTGTTGTCCTTGTTGTCTCTGCGGGGCCGGATCTGCAGGATCTCCTTGATCTTGGACACCAGCGCCGAGGGGCTCCGGGCGATGGTCTCGGCGTCCACGTCCGTGAGACTGTCCAGAAGGGTGGGCGTGGCTGGCTGGTGGTGAGGTCTAGGGGTCACGGAGGAGGCCCCAGACTCGTCGTCGTCCAGGACGACGTTGGGATCGGAGAAGCCTCCACTGTTGCTGGCGCTGTCGTGGGTGTGGAAGGGGGAGGAGGTGGTCCGGGACGGGGAGGAGTCCCTGGAGAGCCGCCCCTCCACGCTGACGGCCCGGGAGCTGTCCGTGTCGTAGGAGTGCACGGAGGACATGCCCGAGGAGAACGACACGGGGTTCACGGCCACGCTGGGTTTCACCGAGCTGGAGGAGTGGGAGGACGTCGAGCTGTTGTGTATCCCCTGACCTTGACCTCCACTGCTCAAGTGACTGCCGGGGGACTCGCTGGTAGTGCCGCTGATGTTGTCCTGACTGCCACCCGGGGTGTGACGCACCGAAGCCCTCAGCTCCATCTCCCGGTACTTTTCGAACAGCATCTCCATCTTTTTGTACATTTCGGGGTCTTCCGGCGGAACGTCCAGGTCCTCAGGGTCAGCGACTGGAGGAACTTTGGAAGGGGAGGGAAGAGCGGCTTGAATTTCTTCCAAAGGCCGCGACAGCAGCTCGCTCTCGGCGATGGATAAAGAGTTAGGGGTCATGGGTCGTCTGAGGTGAGTCGTGGAGTGCTTTCGTTTCGGATCATGCAGCGTGGAGTCCACCCAGGCGTCTGTTCTGTTGAAAACCATGCTGTGGACATCCGACTCGTTCTGAGCTGGCTGGCTGGGTTTGCGGAGAATGCCTCGCTTCTGCTGCGGCAACCCCATGTGAGGTCCCGGAGTTCTGCTCCTGACTTTGTCCGCGTCCAGCGAGGCCGACGGCTGCAGCCGCTTGCGGGGGCCTGGGGAGGCGAAGACTCCTCGTCTCTGTTGTTCCGGGAGGTACACGCTGTGCTGTCCTTGAGGGTTGCGTGAGATCATCAACACCTCAGCGTCTGCCTCACAGGATTTCTGTCTCTGCAGTTTGGGTCTGGAGTTGATGGAAGTGGTCCGAGGTGTAGAAACGCTGGACTGCTGTTTGTTTGGAATGTTCTTTTGGATGTCTTTGGAAATGTCTTCAACGGCCTGTATTAAGTCAGTCAAGCTACGAGATCTGCGGATGGATTTTTTGTCCATGGCAGACTTCCGGGAGCCTCCCCTGAGAGTGACCGGGTTTGGTTTCGCTTTGGATTTATGACTGGAACTATCAGGACCTGGAGTCGTGGACCGGGGATTCTTCACCACAGGAGAACCTGAATATGAGTTGTGCTCAGGTCCTGGAGTCGTGGACCGGGGGGTCCTCACCACAGGAGAACTAGGATACGAGTTGTGCTCAGGTCCTGGGGTGTGTGCTCTTCTCACACGATTTAGTCTTGCAGAAGAAAGGTCTGGAGTCTGGGAGCATTTCTGAGGGGTTGTGGCTTCCCTCCCCCCATCCCCGCTGTCTGCGGACAGTTCTCGCTCTAACGAGGACCGTCCTGTGAGAGGAGAGATTCGAGGTCTCCCTCCAGGCGCCCCATGACTCCCATTCACTTTCCCTGTGGATGCTGGCTGGGCGTCTGCTGGGCCAGGTGTGGTGGCGCGAGGAATGAAGGATGGCTTGGGGATCCTACTGGACCGGGGAGTACCATTTCCTCCGACACTGACGGAAGCAGTTTGCTTCTTATCTCCCCCCTCCTCCACCATGTCTGAGCCGTCTCCGTGGTCATTGCTCTCATCGTCACTGGACGACAGGTAAAACTGCGTCTGCAAGCTAATCCCCGTGACGCGGGCGTGTCCGAAGTCTGCACTTTGCATGGACGTGTGGACGTATGACGAGTTCTTCACACACACATCAGAAGCCGTGCTATCAGAGCTGGTACCGGCAATATTCTTC
>CM031621.1:3828746-3833746 GCA_018398815.1 Conus ventricosus
AGCTGGACTAGGTGGTCCCTGATGTTAGCATAGTAGTTTCATCGTAAACCACAAAAGGTCCTCAACTGCACATTCCATTTAAGGAAAACACAAAGAAAAAAAAATAATCAGAAAATGTAAGAAAGAAAGATTCAAAGAAAAAAAAAGAATGAAAGAAAGAAAAGAAAACTTACGCATTTCACTTCCGTGCACACCATGACAGTCAATGCGAATCTCACACGCCGAACCATCGTGACAGTAATAACACTGTCTTGAGAAACAAGCACAACAGGCAACACACACAGAATAAAGACTCTCTACCGGCGCCAGGTAGGCTATACTCAGAACACGTGATATTTCAATCCACAATTAAAAAAACCAAAAAAAACAGTAGTCCACAAATACTTTTTTTCTCTCCAAGGAACGCACAACGCGATGGATAATCAAAATCACAGCGAGCGACACCAAAGAACAGCAACAACGATCGAGCGATCGTGAGAAAAGCAAAATATACTTAGCTGCTCGTGTACACGAGGCTTAACCGGAAAAGGCTGCCGCGAAAAGAGGATGGTTCTGAGCATGCGCAAGGCACGAGGCCCTTTCAAGGGTTTTGTTGTCCGTACGGACTTTATTGTATACGAGGCAGGGATAGCAAATTGCTGCCGCTTATTGCCCCCGACAACCATTCGCGCCTTTTTTTTTTTTTTTTAAGCGGACAATTCCAACTGCTCCACGACAGAGAGAGAAAAAACAACAACAACAAAAAAACAACAACAACCCACAATGAATGAGCTTTACACTTTAACTAAAGGATGAAGAAGCCTAATCCACGCCGTTCGTTTAGAACTTCAAAAACAGCCAGCTATGTCACGGTGACATTGATCGTGCTGCACTCTGAAATGAAAGCGCGGGGCCGGAAATCACCCGGTTTGACACAAACAGCCTATCAGCGAGTGGCGCATGGGCAGACGGTGGCTCAACGTTTGTTCAGGCTACCGGTTAAGTCAGTCGCACGCCTCAAGGGGCAAGGGTGAAAACGGTCTCAGTGTTTGGGACAGTTTCAGCCTTCCTCTCACTGGCCCCCTCTCTCTCTCTTTTCCTTCATCTGATGATAAAATGACAAATGTCACTATCAGTATCTTTGTCCACCACGGTCAGAAAAGTTTGGAGTCAGCTTCTTTGCCTGACTGTTGGACTGGTTCGCACTGTTTAGAGCAGATGCGGACCAAAGGGCGTGGCCATGACCCAGTCCTCAAAGTTACGCAAGAGCTGCTGACCTGATTTTCACGAGACTTGGTGGAAAGAGGACATGCGCAGATCTGGGCTCCGTGTGACCTTGACCTGGACCTTGAGCAAGGTCAGCGCTCTCCCGAGTGCTTTTATACATTCTGAGCTACGTCATTCTCAGATAGGTCACGTGTAATGCTTGTGTTGTTTATATGCTTACTTTTGTTCTGCTTCTGTTGAAACCACTCTTGTTATCAATGTAATCTTTAAAAGAATTTTTTTTTTTTTGCCTTTGTTTTCTTTCGATGTTCCGCCTGGATATTAGAAATGTGATTTGGCGCGTTGTGCGAGGCATTTTTTTCATTAAAAAAATACATATATAATTTTGGATTTTTTAAAAACTTGTTGAAAATTTCGTTCTTATGGTTACTCTTCCTTTCCTTTTAAATATTTTGCCTTCTGTACAAATGCCTTCTGTACACATGAATGGTTCTACCTCTTGGCCGAGCGATGACCAAACATTCCCTGTGGAAACGACAGCCCAGCTCCACCCATACTCCATCCGCGTGTCGTCTCGTCTCAGTAATTATTCCCACGCTCAAAGATAGCAGTCTTCGCCTTCAGCTTACCGAAAGAAAATGGCGGTCCCCTCATTCCCACATATGGAAACCAACAACGAAGTCACCCATGTGAATTCTTAAAGTTCTTGTCCAACTTACATGTATGCATGAGCTCGTTTTCATTCAACGCCTATCTTGCGCTGAAGGGATTGACGATCAGTGAGTGATTGCTCGTTCATTTTCGTTGTAATTATTGTTTTGTATCTTGCCTGAAGAAGACCTAAGGGGGTCGAAACGCGTCGTGTTTTGTCTTGTGATTCGTTTGTCCACGTTTTCTTTTTTCTTTTTTTTTTTTGGAAGGTGGGGTGGGGGGGGGGGGGGGGGGGGCGGGGCGGTTCGCTAACATTTTTATTTAAGATCAACTTTACTTGTTATTTGCATTTGGCCGAAACGCACTTACATGTGCCCGTCGGTTGAACACATTCCTGAGTTTGTTGAAGTAATTATGGCAAACAAGGCTACCAGAACGACAACACACACACCACCACACACCACACCACACAACACACACACACATATATATATATAAATATATATATATATATATATATATATATATATATATATATATATATATATTATATATATATATATATATATATATATATATATTATATATATTATATATTATATGAAAGTGGACAGAGAAAATGACAGATTTTCATACTGAGAACGCCAGCTGACTTCGATCGAACTCGCTGACATTTCCAGGGTTGTACATCCTTAGCAGTATCTATAGGACAAATGTCCTGGACCACCTGAAGTAATAGGACATTTGTCCTCTTCATAACAAAATCAATCGGACATTTTGAACGCAAGCCAGATTGAATGATATTAAGTTTTATGCACACAAAAATTTAATCGTATTACAAAAGCTGACTATATCCTAGAGTGGGAAGCCATGTTTGGTAAACATACTATTACTAGTCCACACACACACACAGTCACACACACAGAGGCAGTGTCTTTCCTAAATCACCAGAGCTTCAGATTGTTTTCAGACATCATGGGCCCAATGACCAATGGCCATGCAAAATGATGGGTCAATTTGAAAAAGATGGGCCATTGACAATCAAAGGTATGTTCACCTAGTCCTTGAACAGGTACCGCCTGCGTTTTTCCGCCCACACCTGCACTGCACTCATAAAGGGCATGTCCTGGAAGCTAGGTCCATCAATGCACACCCTCATCAGCTGGTCACAATGTGTGTTTGTGAGGGCACTTCTGATTGGAAATAGCGAGCAGTAGAGCCAGTTGTGTATCTTTCTTTGTGGAGCAACGCAAGGGGGCCCCACTTTCTTCAGCATCTGTGATCATCCGGCCATTACTCGAACTGTCAACAAAATCTGGGGCTGAAGATGGGCCAGCTGTTGGTTCAGGATCTTGTTGACATGCTGCAGGCGTTTGAGGACATTGGAGTGGTGCAGTGATCTGGGCCTGAACATTGACCAGCTGTTGGTTCTTGTGCACCATCTTTAATAACACCCTATCACAGTCAGTGTCAGTCTGATATATATATGTGTGTGTGTGTGTGTGTGTGTGTGTGTTGTGTGTGTGTGGTGTGTGTGTGTGAGAGAGTGTGTGTGTGTGTGTGTGTGTGTGTCTGGTGTGTGTGTACTGTCCAACACCCCCCTCCCTCTTTTTTCTTCTTCTCCGCTCGGTCTCTCTCTCTCTCCCTTTTCCCACCCCATCTTCCTCGCGATGTGTTCATGGCACTTAGCTATTTTTAGCGGTGGCAGTTTGGTGATGACTGACCATCAAAACGCTGGAGGAGGGGGGTGGGGTGGGGCGAGGGGGGAGGGGGGATACACATGCCGCCTTGCTGAGATAAGATACAAGGGAAAGGAGAGAAAGACAATGGAGTGCGGGAGGGAGGAGTGGAAAGCCGAAAGGGGAGTGGGGGGAAATACACGTGCCGGCTGGCTGAGAGAGACTAAAAGGGAGAGAAAAACAATGATGGCTTTCAATTTTCAGCTAAGAGATAAAAACTAAACACTTACCACTCGTTTTATCCTTTGAAAACATTGCTGACAAAGTTAGCTGCCGTGGTTTTCACTTTGTTTGAGCTTTTTCTTCGGTGGCATCTTGTCTTTAGCAGAACGATGACTCGATTCCACACGTGTTGAAAAGTCAGATGATTTCTGGACCCAGACGATTTCGCCTTTGCAAGGTAAAACTGATAGATTGTTCGCTGATTGGTTGTTGTGCTTGGCTGTCAGCCAATCACACACAGCGATGGTAGGCAAGGCAGCAAGGTGCCAGTTTGGGTAGTACTATACTCCGTTGTGTGGCCACATGTGCTGGGACCTGGTGTGGCTTGGTACCGACAGACCGAGGATCGAGACAAGTTGGCGATTTTTATGACGCGCCAGGCTGGCGCATACACACTGACTGTTACGCGTCATTCTGATAAAATATGCGCCAATGGCGCGGGCGCGCCAACAAATCTGAAGCTCTGAATCACTATTCATTGCTAATGCTAGTATTCAAGTACAATATTGATTCATTTGGAGTCGTCTTTTTGGTTGAAGAGCATTCTTTTCCTTTTCTCTCCCCACTTTTCTGTCACCCTGAACACCCATTCTGATTCCCCCTTGACATCACTTGGTCCTTCCATTTGCACCCTCGTCGTGAGCAAGGATTCCTTTCCAGTCTCCGCTTCAGCAACATGTGCCTACATGGCCTACAACACGTAACAAGTACAATAGGCCTAGGGCTTATCGCTCTTTAGCGCTTTTACGCTAAAAATAACCCTGACACAAGCTGGCTGCGACAGGGAGGCAGAGTTGCAAGCCAACGAGCTAAAAATAAGACCGCCACGGCTCGCCACTAAGCTTAGTGCTAGTGGCACACGGGACTAGTAATAGGCCTAGTGATTCACTGGGCAGTGGGCTTACATAAAGTTACAGACTGGAGTTCTGTACGACGGTCGGACTCAAATAATTATGCGGGCTTGATATAAACGGCCGGTGCCATGTCCGTGAGCATCGGAAAGCTATCGGACAGTGACCGCGTTTTCGGCAAAGTAATGGGACATTTGTCCTCTTCACTGCCAGTATATCGGACATTTTGCATGTGCAATCGGTCTATGTCCGATGTCCGACGTGGATGTGCAACCTGCATTTCACGTCGGTGCTCTAAAATCAGCCGAACCGGCTGGGATTCCCCTCGTGA
>CM031621.1:3838746-3840944 GCA_018398815.1 Conus ventricosus
AATTGGGTTGTGCTTCTGTTGTTTCGCCTGCAAAGCATGCCCAACTCAGTGGTGAACACACACACACCATGGTCATAGTGCAGTATAAAGCCGGGTCATTTTGGCAACCGGCAGGCACACCGTCCCAAAAAACAGCATGCCACGTTTGAGCCCAGGAGAGAGAGAAAACGCCCTGGGTCGTTTGCAAGTTGGTCAGAGTGCAACTGATGTGGCCCATGCTTTGAATGTCCTCCCCCAGTACCATATGCCGACTTTGGACTCGCTTCCAAGGACAGGGTCATCAACTGATGCCCCGAGGTCAGGGCCCACCTCATATCACAACGCCAGCCCAGGACCGCTTTAATACGGCTCAGACATCTCCGCAATCGCTTCCTGCCGGCCTCGTCCACTGTCCAGGCATGCGCTGGTGTCCGTCGCATCTCCGACCAGACTGTCCGGAACAGGCTGCATGCTGCTGGGCTGAGGGCTTACAGGCCCCTACGTGGCAACGTAATGACGGGGCGCCATCGACAGACCAGACTGCAATGGGCTACGCAACACAGACACTGGACACTGAGGAACCATTGGCGACACGCCTGGTTCTCGGATGAGTCACAGTTTTTTGCTGCAGCGCCATGACAGGAGGCGAAGGGTTTACCGCCGGGTTAATGAACGCAACCAGCAGAACTGCGTCGACGAGGCACCCCCGCATGGTGGCGGCAATGTCAAGGTATGGGGGGCCATCAGCAACACAGGCAGGAGCCAGCTGGTGCGCGTGGAAGGTCACCTGACAGCCCAGCAGTACGTCCAGTCATTGTTCAGCCACACGTCCTGCCTCTAATGGCCACTCCCAGGGCCGTGTTCCAGCAGGACAACGCCAGGCCCCACACAGCACGCCTGACCAGAGCCTTCTTTACCGCCAACAACATCAACACCCTGGCCTGGCCCTCATCTTTCCCCGGATTTGAATCCTATTGAGCACGTTTTGGGACGTTTGGACAGACGCCTGAGAGTGAGGGCCAACGCCCCAGCGACTCCAAATGAACTGTTCCGGGCATTGCAGGCCGAGTGGCGGCCATCCCACAGCAGACAATCAGGAACATTATTGCTTCATTGCCCCGCAGATGCCAGGCTAACCATTGCAGCCAGAGGGGGTCACACCCTTACTGACTTTGGAAGCGGCCTGGCGATTTCCCTGAGGGTCTGGGGCTGGTTCTTTACCACAGCATTACAGGGGAGACTTCTGTCCTACTGATGACCGTTTTTGTCATTTTCACATTAAACGTGTTGTCACACTGAGCTTCAATAAATTGTGTTTCAAATCGGCAGCTTGGCATTTTGCGTTTCTTTTTTGAACAGTAATATATATATATATATATAATATATAATATAAATAAATATATATATAATATATATATATATATATATACGCTGGTATTTCGTGTCCTGCGTAATCTATTACTGAAAATAGTACACGGGAATAATTCCGTAAACAATTGCTTCCCTTGGCTATGAAACCCATTTAGTTTTCACTCCTCAACTGATTCCAAGGTCGGATCCGACATCCAGTCAGCCAGTGTGAATCAACTTAGTTTCCCATCCCTCACACCACCGTGACTCCTCTCGCCTAAGACCCTCACCCTCCACCCCCCCCCCCCCCCCCACACACACACACACACAGACACACACTCATCCCCAGTACAGCTCTCACCCCACCCCCACCCGCCACCCAAGAAAAGCCCACCCACTTCACTCGCATTGTGGCCAACCTGACGTCTATAGAACGAAGCGTGAGGCTCGCCACGATAATATATATACAGATCAGAATCGTGCCGTTGCCGGCGCATGACCAAACCGTAAGGAACACCACCTTGAGCTCTAAAATCCCGAGAACACAAAGGGAGACAACCTGGTGGGCGGGTGTCTCAAAAAAGAAAGAAAGAAAAGATTAAGAAGACAAATCCCAAGAAGACAAAGAAGGAGGAGGAGAGGGGAGGAGGAGGAGGAGGAGGAGGGGGAGGAGTAGGAGGGGGAGGAGGAGGAGGAGGGGAGGAGGAGATGAGGAGGAGGAGTGGGGAGGAGGTAGGAGGAGGGCGAGAAAGAATGAAACGGTTAACTGGAGAAGAAGGAGGAAGTGGAAGCGAAGTAGGAAGAAAAGAAAAGAAGAAGAAGAAGAAGGTGAAAGGGGGGGGGGGGGGAAGAGAAGAGAGAAGGGAAGG
>CM031621.1:3850186-3877686 GCA_018398815.1 Conus ventricosus
ATCCTTCTGACCAACAACTACCATATTGGCCCGGTAAGCCTACACCCCCATCGTGGAATGATGCCACGAATTGTACAGAGCGTCGGCGGTCTGTACGATTTCCGCGCTGACACAATCGGTGACAATAACAAAGACATGGCATGTTGTTTCCTTCTTACAGCTGTTTAGGTGTCAAATAAAGAGCACTAGGGCTTAAGACTGTTTAAAGTGTTTAAAGTTTCATATATATATCTATGACAATTTCAGGAAAATAAACTTATAAAGGGTCAGTTTTAAAAATCATGGGCACAGGCAGATATTTTCAAAGAAGAGAACAGTAAAACACGGATTCAAGCTCAACCGCTCAAAACCAGTTTGAGCGGCCGACCTTGAATCCGTGTTTTACTGTTCTCTGACAAGTAAACCCTACAAACAAACATACTGTGTAGGATTATCCGTTTTCAATACTAATTTACTAAACTTTTCAGATTTTAGTTTTGCTTGATCCTGCGTTTTTCCTGATCACTTTCAATAACATCATTTTCACACATACAGTCATCAAACACTAGAGTGGAAAATCCCACCTAAATCTGGAAATCATGTAAGACTTGGCTGAGACACTGTGGGCGCAGGCCTAATTAGAGGGTTCGGGGATTGTGGCAGGCAGTAACATGTACAGTGGTCCCGGGTGGCTCCTGTGATACCTGTAATTAGCTGACTGTAACCGCCATAAGGCGGGCTCGCGACGCTCACCTGACCAGGTTAACTTCCAACATTATGGTGCAATCAGAAAAGAACATTCTTGAACGCGAAGGCCGATTTCACCATTCTCTCACTGACTGCCGCACGAGAAGGTTGTTTTTGACTGTGCTTTGTCAACTACTGTGTTTGGTGTTATTTTAACAATGGCTAACAGGTTTACCGAAGAACAGGCTCGCGCTATTCAAGATCACAAGTTTTACTTCACTAGCATGTTAGAGTATTTGTCAAAAAAAGAACTAGGCGAAGCCTGTTCTCTGCCAGCAAAACCCAAAAGAAGCATTGCTTTTTTGGAAGGAACAGAAAAAGAAAAAGGCGAACCAACTGCTTTGGAAATGCACGACTATCTTAAAGGTTTGTTGGTTCAAGAAAATGAAAACGCTGAAAGAAATATTGAACAAGATGTAGCCGATTTCAATACGTGTTTGACTATTGATGAGATGGTTCCTTATCTAAAAAATGGCGCTGCATTGTTGAAAGTTGGCCAAAGCAAAACAATCCATCATGCATTGATTGTTGGGCGCTGGCTTGAGACAGCTCAGTCATGTTTAAAAAAACAAAAACGCTTCAAACATGGCGTTCATTTCTTAAGACGCAGGTAAACATGACTGATTCGTATGCTAGAAAACTTATTCAACTTTCTATGTGTTTTTATAACTATCCTAAATTTCACAAGCTAGGAATCAGTATAAATGAACTGTGCAGCAAACGTCAAACTATCATTAGACTTATGCAACTGAATAGCGATTTTCGGGAGTTCTGGCAAACAAACTAGATAGGGCCAGGCAGACCTTAGTACATCTACCAGTATGGAGAGGAGTAGTGTGTAGCCAGCACTATCTCCATATAAATGCTCCAAATATACAATGACGGGTGTACTAACTACTGGCGATTAGAGCCGCCATAAAAGCTCGGCTACAGCAGTAACTGCTGTAACTCTGCCAAAGCCAGTTGCAAGCCTGGTTGAGAAAAGAGAAGCACAGCAGTAAACTAGGTCAAGTGATCATATGTGATCACTTGACCTGCAAAGCGCGGCAGTACCTGCAAAGCTCAGCGGCAAACTAGGCCAAACGACCCTATGTGATCACTTGGCCTAGTTGATTGAGGTGCGCGCGGGACACCCCCCACCCTACCCACCCCCACCCCACCCCGCCCCACCCCCACCCCACGCATGCACACACTCAAGTCACTTTTAAGTTCTTAACTCAAGTTACCCCAAGTCACCTCTAAGTTCTTACTCAAGTCGTCCTCAAGTTCTTACTTAAGTCACTTCTAAGTTCTTACTCAAGTGACTTCTAAGTTCTTAATTAAGTTCTTACTCAAGTTCTTAATAAGTTCTTGATTAAGTCACCTCAAGTTCTTAACTTAAGTCACCTCAAGTTCATAACTAAGTCATCCTCTAAGTACAACCAAGTTCTTATTCAAGTCAACTTATAATTATTTATTAAGTTTTTAAAGTATTATTGCATCTGAAATGGATCAAAATGAACTTTTGTTGTTGGCGGTTTTGGCATGCTTTTTTTGTTCAGCTTCTGTATTTAGTGGTTGAGATTTTTTTGGCTGCTTCGGTTTTCGCTGCCGTTGTTTATATATTTTATAACCGCAATAACCACCCCCAGCAGCAATGCCGCCAAAAATGACAATTGCTTTAAGAAAATTCCATGAAGACTTTGGCGATGTAGGCAACCCTGTTGTTGTAGGTCTTGAATCAACTTGTTCTGGCGTGTTTATAGCTGGCGTTGAAACAACTGGCTGCGGCTCTAGCACTTTTTCATTATGAGTTATATTTTGTGCTTGCACCTTTAATTTTGTTTGTTTGTTCCACTCTGCTAATCTTTTTCCTGCTGCAACACGACCAGGATGAGGAGGCTTTTTACTGGTCACTTTCTCCATCGGATTCAATGTTTTCTGATTCTGCTGATTTTCTGGCTCGGTCATTTTTAAGGGAAACAAAATCTATATGATTAAAAGTAATTAATCCCATGATTAGCGGCGACAATAATGTTCCAAATCTGTAATATAGATCACATCCTAGAGACTCTAATGACTTTGTTAAAACTGGATCCTGTGTTAAATCATACATAAAGTCTTGTTCAGAATCAACAGGCGCAAATTTACTTACTAGTTTAGTGTACAAACTAAGAACCGTTTGTCCTACACTTTTTACCATTCTTGACCCTAGTTGCGCTTCATACCTGTTATGATACTTTACAATGTCTTGTGTTGACATCTGTTGAATCTGTCTATGCTGAATTCATTTCCGAGGAACTGTTTTGTTTTTCCGCATGCTGCTAAAGAATACAGTCTTTCTTTTTTTGGCATAATATCTTGGTCATCAACTTGATCATTTGTAATCATAAGTTCAGGAAGGTTTTAGGCTGCCCTGTAGCTGTAGTAGATCGTCGCCGTTCATGTTTTTATAATTAAATTATTTTTTTTTAAAAAATGAGCACCGAAAAAACTGTTACCAACCTTGTATACCATTCTGCTGTTATTGGAGGCCTAAGTGTAGGATACACAATGCTTGGTAAAGCTGTTAAAAATTAAACCAGCAGATCTTGGCAAGCTAGGCTTTGAGGATTCAGCAAAGCTAATTGCTGTTATAGCAGCTTCGTTCGCTACGAAAGATTTTTTAGTTAAGCAAGGAATAATTCCAGACAGTATCAATATGTAAAATTAAAAAAATACATTTATAAAAATGGCTTCACTCGTTAATGATGATAGGCGGCGCTGTGGTTAAAAGCACTTGCTTTTAGCGGAAAATAATTACGCATTTAGTAAACTGCGGGATGACGGCGAGAGAAAAAGACATAACAAAGCTATGGAGCAACTAGCAGCTGCACAAGATAACTATGAAAAGCAGAGAATTGAGCAGTTAGATTTTATTAACGACAAACTGAAAAAAACAGGGACATGCGGCTTACACATTTAAAGATGTTGATCAAGCAATAAAAGAATATTATCTTGTAACAGGCAAACCAATCGAGACATTGCCCCCACCAAAATTCAGTGGACTTTTATCAACCATCAGAAAAACAAAAGATGCAAGAAATCATGTTTATTGTCTTTGGTATGACCGTCGTGTATTTTGTTGCACATAATATTGGCTGAAAAAAATGAACAAAATCTATTATTCACCAAAAGGATATTGGAAGGGAATCACGGCAATAAAAAAGCTAAGCCAGGCAGCGGGAGTCAGTGAACAAACAGCAAAGGAATGGTTATCTAAACAAGCGATTTGGCAAATTTATTTACCTGCGCCTAGACGAATACAGAGACCACACTTTGTGAATACAATACCGAACGACACCCATCAAATGGATCTTCTATATTTACCCCATGATACGATTAGACGAAAAAGATTTAAGTACGCACTTACAGTCATTGACATAGCTTCAAGATACAAAGATGCAGAACCATTAACACAAAAGAGTGCTTCTGCTTTTGCTGTTGCCATACAACTGATATACCAACGAGGCCCGCTAACTTATCCTCGCATGATTCAAGTCGATGATGGAAAAGAATTTAAAGGCCAAGCGAATCAATTATTGTTAAAACATAGAGTTACCATTAAAAGAGGCATTCCAGGAGTTCACAGATCACAGGCTTTAGTTGAAAACTTTAACAAACAGTTATCTGAAAGACTTTTTTCCTACCAGTATCACAGAGAGCTGATTGACAATTCTCGCAACACAGAATGGGTTTGAAGACTGTCCTCTGTTTTGCGCGTAATGAATAATGAAGAATTAAATTAACAGGGCTAAAACCAGTACAAGCAATCAAAAAACAAACAATAAATGTTGCTGAAGACTCCAGTTCATCAAGCAAACTATTACCGTTTGGGTTAAAAGTAAGGTACCTTTATTTACCGGAGAAGCAGAAGGGGACACTCGCATCAGGGCAACCGATCCAGTTTGGAGTGTTGATCCATATGAAATAAAAAGAATTGTAAAAATGAATCCGCCCGTGTATTATTTACGAGAAACTGACACAACAAAACAACCAGCTCCTCAAAGATCTTTTGTGAAGGAAGAACTGCAGATAATCCCCCCAGACACAGTTCCGCTTAATTAATTTACGTAAATATATTTGAGTTTAAAATGGAAGCTCAGGACGAAGCAAGAATGATAAAGAAAGAGACCTTGGAATTGATACGGGAATCATATGATATGAATTCTGTTATTAGGGGAACACTTGCGAAGATTTATCAAGAGATGCTAAAACATCCAGATTACCTACAACCCAAAATCTCAAATTCTGATTGGGGAAAAGAATATCTTGAAATAATAAAAAAAATTCGAGCACATCAAGCAAACATGAAAAAAGATTTAGCTGAATTGGATGAAGATCTGATTGATCTTATAATAAAAGTTGATGAAAAATATAAACCCCTCTGTTTATGCTGTTCTCCAATGCCCGATGCATATGAAAACTCTGGATTAACAAATACTCGTTTAGTGTTTGTTCTATCTAATGACTTTTTTGTTACAACTGTTGTGTTGATCTCATGTAGATTAGATCGTAGTTTTACTTGTCATGATGAAAAGTATGTTTATTGAACAATGCTTCTTTATAGTTGTCATGTGATATGTTTGACTGCACAACACTGCGAGATATTCCCTTTGCTTTCTTAATGGTTTTCTCCTGGCTCGAAATACTGTACATTTTTTTACCTTAAACCAATAAACTCCTTAATCACCCCCCCCCCCCCCCCCCCCCCCCCCAGATAATTCGTCCTTCATCTTTCCTAAAACCTTCTTGTTAACGGTTGAATGCAAAGGCGAATCTTTAGGGTAATCAGATGTGTCATACCATCCTGCATGCCCTTTAGCTACTTCTATTTCCATGTCTTTATAGATGTCTTCAGTAGGGATATCTATAACAAAACTGTCTGTATCTGTGTAAAGTACTCTGGACTCTGATATGAGGGTTTTAAAGTAGTCATAAAGAATTCTAACATCAAAAGCTTTGATAATTCTAAAACGGTAAACCCAATAAAAACGGGTTTGTCCAATTTGACTTTCTTTTTTTTCATCATTATGCCAAAAAGCTGATCATGAAATCTTCTAAAGTCCTGATAATTAGGTTTTGAAGTCAGCTTAATTGCTTCGTTCTCTTTGGTGACCAATCTAACATCTTTACGCTTGTGCGGATTTTCCATAGTCTTTCCGAAACAGATGTTGTTCATCAGCTTGAAAAAGTCTTTTTCTGAAGCATCTGTGGATTTAGTTCTAAGATCAGTGTTCTTCATGATGTATGGTTTCATGAACTGTTCTTGATCAAAAGCAATTATACGATGAACGGCTGTCAACTTTAAACCATGTCTTAAATAAAATTGTAGAAGTCTGTAATGACAGACATAATTTTTTTTGTCGCGAAGATTAGGCACAAGTTAGGTGGTTCTGTTTTTGCCATCTTTAGACTTTCTGCTGCTAATGGATAGTCATTATGTAGATCATGGAGTTCCTGAGGATATTCTAAGTCAACGTCTAGAATGTATCCACGCTGTTGATCTGACGCCAAACTGCTCAACCACTTTAATGCTCCTTGAATATTATTCGTACCGCCGTCTGTGTACATTTTAAAGTTACGTAATGGGAGTGATTGCGCCATAGCCCAACCATACAGATTGTTTGCATCTAAATACATAAGATAGTTAGACCTTTTTACTTGGATCATAATCGTCCAAGTATTTGTTGTTTGCTTTACAGTAATGATGCGACGCCATACTAATCCCCCACGCAATCCGTTTTCAATCATCTGAATCATTGGTAAATCTGACAATAAATCAATCTGTACTCCAGTAAACTTTAAGAAAGCATCCCAACTCATCCCGGGCGCAGAAATGTAATGCGCGGGATCCAGCTATAATGTTTCATGCAGGTCTTTCTGTAATTTTCAAAGACGTCCGCCAACAAACATGTATCGGCCATCAAGTATGCATCATGATAGTCTCCCATTGTTTTACACTCTAACTTCTGCCACGCATCTTGAGCATGCTGGTAATCAGAATCACTAATGCCCTTTCCTCTGAGACTAGAAAAGAACGCGTCTTTAGGTGGAAGTGTATCTTCATCAAACCTTTCCCAACTGTTCATGTACTCATAAGGGTAAACGCCCTTTCTAACAAGAGTTGGGTCAAAATATTCTTCCGTTATTGGGCAGGACTTTAAGGACATAGCCAGTGACTCTAATGATCCCATCAGGTGTTGCATAGAGTCATAAAAAGACATGTTATTTAAGTGAAACACATGTACTTTTCTGATGACTGTGCAATGCATGTTATCCTGAAGGCGTCGTCTACTGCTTTCACTATAAGATGAGAGTCGTAACCTCGCAAGTTATGAAAGAAGATGGGCAGCCTCCATGTCTTAGGATCAAACTTTAGTTGAAGATTGCATTTACTGTGCGCTGCTCCTCTGAACTTTCCGCTAATGTGATCATGGTCTCTTACTGTCGGATTCGCTGCGTCTGATGAGGGGTCTAAACCGGCGGCAAACCAAGGCCGCCCCACAAATCCAACAATGTGTGGCTGAGTCATACTGTTGTTGATCTTCAGGAGTCATAATAATGTCTGAGAGATTCAGTTTATTAGAACAGGCGTTACGCACTTGCTGCATGCGTTCTAAGAAGTATTCTGCAGCATTAGGTCCTCTATATAATTCTGGTTTTGAATGGGCACCATCCGACCTGACAACAATGAAGGCAAATGAGCAAATCTGATGATTACTCACAAAAGCTGTTTTAGGAAGTTTCTGTGGCGTCGGGCCTTCATAAGGAACAATAAGCGACTCGAAGTCTGCGTAAACAATGTATGGACTTGTTTGCAGCCGTTTCCAGTTCTTAAAACTAACTTTAGATCCGGGTGGGGCGTAATTAGTTCTGTATTACAGGCAACTGGGCTGATACAATGTTTCTTATGTTCACTCACAGCTTGAACAGACGGAATTCTTGTTAAACATTTTCTACAGAATTCTTGTTTATTTTTGTGTTTTGAAGTATGCCGCATTAGTCTACTCATTGCTCGTATCAACGTGTAATGGGGTAGCCCTGTGGTGAAAACATCAGTAGTAAGTCAACATGGCTTTTGTCTGGTTCGCCAATCGATGGACTTGTTTTTTGGATACTCTGATGGGTTGCAGATATGTTTCCTCATCCCATGTGTATACATTAACAGTTATTGGTTTGTTTTGTTCTTCAAAATGATCAATTTTGTCCACGCTAACTGGAAAGGATATTCCACTAAAGTTAAGATCATTGATGTAAGGTTCATAGTTAGACACTCTCTCTGCGTTTTTGCGGACGTGATGCAGCCTTGCAAGAACACACCACATAAAACATTTGTTGTCTGAATTCTTTATGTTTAGAACTGCTCTTTTGCGACTAATGCTGGAGGTAGCGAAATGTAAGCCTTGCCTACAATCGGAGCATACTTAGACTGTTTTAATCTAATCTCTAAGACTTCGCCCTCTGACCAACCAGAGCCTCTCATTTTGGCTTCTTCAGCGGCCACATCAAACTGTGCAAGCAGTTGGTCTGCCCAACCAGGTGTTAAGTCATTATGAGAAAGAATAACCTGTTGTTTAGTTGAAACCCAGACTTCTAGATTTTCTTCATTTATTGTTATATAGTCGATTAAAACAGCTAACATTACTTTACCTGGTGGGTCTATTGTTAGTTTACCTGGAACTTGAGAAATAGCATGAACAACGCTTGCCTGTACGTTTGTTGGATCAATGACTTCTAGATTAATATCGTTTAAAGCTTTTGATAAATGCTCTTCCTTAAGCATTCCTTCAAACAATTCGTCCGGTCCTTCATATATCCTAGCCATGTTGAGTTTTCTTTTCTAACTCAAAATATTTTTTTAAATTTAAAAAAAATAATTAATCAGAATCAATATCAACGGTCTTTTTGTGCTTGGACTCATAAACTAAAGTATAAACGCCCTTTGATGTTGTTAATGTGAGCTGTTTAGAACAGAGTTTAACCCGTTGAGCGCCTTTAGTCAGTCAGCTGACGCGGAAATAAAAGGCTTTCCATGTGCCTATGGGCAGTCCCCTGACGTCATGCATTTTTCTTGAGTTTTCATTCGTTACTATTTCTATCAACGACTCAAATAGAGTTTGCGTAGAAAGCCTTATATGTCTGTAGTCTTAAAATAATATGTAAATGACCACACGTGAGGGGAAAGCCCATTTATTCTTATCACTGACTGGGTGACCAGCCAGCACTTCGTGTCTCGCTTGCAAACATGGCGGCGCAACCTGACAAGCCCAGCGACCAAGTCAACGTATTTACACAGCTGAGCAGGCCTGCTGATGATTTTTGACAAACACAATAATCTTTTATTCAACGACTAACTCGAGCATGAAGGTGAGATGATGATAGTGGTGGAATTGCCGACCATATTCGTCAGTTATTGAGTAGGGCTCTGTGACCTCTCAGTGTGTGTTCAGCTGACAGCGTCAGTCGAACGAGCCAGCCAAGTGTGTACTCTGCACTGCGTGCTGGTGTCCAGTGATGTGAAATCAGTGCGAGAGGGGATCGTGGCCTGCTCGCGGCATGACACGGTGCAGACGAAAAGGTAGGGGAAGATGAGGAGTGAAAGAGAGGGTTGAAGTTGAGCAAGGGGGTGTGGTGGGGAGGGGGGGGGGGGGGCGTGGTCGTGGACTGGTCAGTCTGCATCGAGTGTGAGCGTCTTGATAGACTTCCAAACTGTTTTACTTTCATTTACAGGTGTAGTGTGACAATACAAACTTTATTTTCAACTTTTTTGCTGTGTGTTCTTGTTTGGATGTGGTAAATACATATGTTTTTGATCGTGCAAAAAAATCTATCCAAATCTACAAGCCTAAATACTTTTGTATTATCAAAATTAAAACAAAAGAAGCCCAGATTCAAAATCTTCATTCAATTTCCTTCAAAAATGATATAGATTTCATTTTTCTATCTTTTGTAGTTTCTGAGCTAGAATTTTTTGTTAATTATGACCCCCAAATCATGAGATTTCCCCGGCACCTGGGAACACCTTTGTTTGTACTATTGTGAGGCACTGAACGGGTTAATGTCTCGTTTACTTTTTTTAAACATTCCTTTTTTATCTGCTCGGTGTCTGGCTGTTGAGAAAAACTTGCCCTTGCCTTTTTTTGAAGATCAAACTTTTGTCTTTTATAGTCATCAAAATCGGCCTGTAAACGACTAAATTCTTCATCCGTGATGTTTGAGTCAACTAGCGCTTTATTTATTGTCAGTTTGAATGAACTAAGTTTAGCTGTTATTAGTTGAACCATAGCTGTGTGCTTTTGGAGTTTAGTTTTTAATTTTTTGCCAGCAGCACTTACAGCTAATGAACACAGACCGAGAGCTAAAGACAAACCGCCTAGAGGTAAAGCTGCGGGCGCACCAACACCTGTTGCTAAGAGACCAACACTTGTCCCTGCTGATAGGCCGCTCAAAGCCGATGCTCCAGTATTAACATATGTAACAGCATTAAAGGCAGCAGAATACCTTCGTTTGGTTTTGCTGTATTTTGAAAGGTCTTGCTCTAGTTTTTGTTGCATTTGCGTAATGTTTGTTAATCTGAAGGTTTTTATGTTAGGGGTTTCTACTATCCCTTCGTTTGGTGACTCTGGCGCTGTAGGCACATTTGGATAAACCTGAACAGACATGCTTTTTTAAAAATAAAAAATAATTTAGTATTGTATATCTTTTAATCTGTTATCTTGAATATTCAGCTGCGCATCATATATTAAAAACAAATGTACATTAACTGGTTTATCGCCATCTTTTTCTTTATCAATTTGAATGTTTATTCCGTCTTTAACAGTTCTCCCACTTCCATGCAACTGATTATCCTCTGTTGACCTTAGGTCAATCCATAAACCGTATTTTGTTGTTAAATAATCATCAAGCCTAACACTGTGAAGGTGTAGATCTTTAGACACAAGGTCTACTGTTGGATTTCTACACCTCCCGCCTCCAAACAATTTTCTTATTTCATCAAAATGCTGATAAGGTTTAAGCCCGCTAGCGTAGATTTGGTTAGGACTACCCTCAATCGAACATTGTACTTTCGTTATTTTAGGATTAATAAACTTTTCACTTCCTCTTTTGAATGGTTCTTCATCTTCACACAGCAATAAAATACCTTTAAGCGATCTTGCTGCGGCACTAAAACTAAAATTCCATATAGCGTCATTCTTGCTTCTGGGATATGTTGTATGATGAATCACTCTTTCGTAATATATTGCTAATTTTGACTGATATTGTTGCTCAATCAGCCTTGCTAAATTAGGGTTGCTAACAACGTCAAACTCTAACGAGATGTCAGAAATGCTGTACTTTGCTTCGGTGTCTGATGATCTGATAACGCGTTTGTATTCATTAAAAGTTAGTTCATATGACAATCTGTCTTTTAATGCTCCTTGAAAGTATGGCGCATGCACTTTTAACAACTCAAAATCTAAGGGAATAGAAAAGCGATTTCCATACGCAAAATTTACCGCTACATACTTTTTGCCGTCTTTAACATCTGCGGCGCCTATTCTGTGTTTTAGTGCTTCTTCATTTTCGATTCCTTGAAACGCAAAGTCAGCCCTTTCATTCGCGGTTAGCCATAGATCAGAATAGGTTAAAAATATGTCTGCATTGTGTAAAGAAAATATTTCTTGCCCCTCAAGTTTTATAGAAATTTTCTTAACGATTGCCCGCCCCAGATTCTGCACAACTGTCCTGTTTGGGTCTGTTGCTGATTCGAGTTCTATTTTGAAAGTAAGTTGCGCAGAGCCTGGCACAATCACTTCATCTGCTCCTAGGTCTGGAAATTTGACAGTAAGAATTTGACCCGCATCAATAGTAGACGGATTATTTGGAACAGTAATATTCCGTTTATTTCCCTTCACGCCAAAGGGCTCTTTCAGTCTTCTATGCGGGTCAAGAATTGAACCATATGCTTGTGACATTTTTTATAAAACAAAATAAAAAGTTAATTATTAAACACGGCTGTTCAGAGCAAGTTACTTAGTTTTGAGTCGCAGGGGAGTTTACAGCTGCAGAGACCAAGCTGTGAATGCAGGTGAGGGAAAGGAATGTTTTCTGCAGGCCGCTCCCCACCAGCCAGCTAACCGCACTGTACTCGGCCAACTGAATGTCATCTGTGCATAGCTGGTCTGGCAGCAATGCGTTCGGCAAGGTTGAGCGGCCATTACAAATGGGGCTGTAGGTTTGATAATTAGTTATTGTCATGAAAAATGTAATATATCTGCACTATTGAGATGACTGAATTGGCAAATTCCCAACAATTCTTTTAATACCGAACTCGACTGGGTTTATTTTCTTGTAGATAACATAGATGCCGCATGAAAGCTTGTACGCAAGTGGTCAGGCAATATTAGAACAATGACAACAAACACAATATTGTGCAAAAATGACGTCATCACTTTCTGGAAGTTAATTTTCCATAGTTAAGTAGTACACAAGTTTGATACATGCCTCTGCTCAGACTACAGCAACAAAAATATTGGATTACAAATGTGTAAAGCCTTGTTTGTTTGCCCTTTCACTAAGTGTCTCAATAAGGACGGAAATGTAAAGCTGTGTAAAGAAACATGGCAGGCATTGAAGGTGAAGAAGCTTATGATGTTTTTGATCCTGGAGACGACATGAGTGAAACGGCTCCTTTGATACAGCATCGCTCAGTGCTCTCATTGCGACGTGAATTAACAGAAAGTACGGCCGGAGCATTTTACAAAAGTTTAGGCTTAGAACCTCCCAATTTATAGACCCTGATTTTGAAGTAAAAGATGGTGGCCATTTGTATGTGAAAAACTATCAAGGAGAACCTGTTCAGCTTACAACTAAACGAGACCCATCAAAGTTTTATGCCATAGGTACAATTAGGCAAAGACTCCCTGTGAGCGTACAAAATCGCCTTGGCATTGCTAAACCAAAATTAGATAGGGAGGCAGTTGCTAAACTTCAAAACACACTACAAGAACTCCCAACAGATAACCAAATACAAAACATGGAACTTCAAGATTTAAGTCAACCAGCAGGGGAAAGAATAGAAGCAGAAACCAGTTTTTCAGAAGAAACAGTACCAAAAACAACAGATGCAAAAACCAGTTTTTCCGAAGAAACAGTACCAAAAACAATTGATGTTTCTTCATTGCCTATAAGAGAATTATTAGCCCTTAATCGTACTTTAAGAACCTTCAGAGGCGAATTAATAAACAATTTAGCAAAACTGAGTGAACTAAATGAGGATATAAAAAAAGAAGAAGAAAAACTCGCTGAGGCTAATGCTGCCAACTTAGAGCCTAGTGTTAAAGAAAGAATACCCAAAGACTAAAAGAGCTTAAAGAACTGAGATCAGTAAGACTAGAAGTGTTGTCTACTAACCGTGAACAATTACGAACTCAAGTGAGCAGAATAAGAGAAACTATCCAAAGAATTTTATATGAAAACACGACGCTAGCAGAAAGAATACGAACCCTGTTTAGAGAGCAAGGAGTCACATTAGCAAGCGTTATAACAGCCTTAGGATTTGCAATAAGTACACTGGTGATGGCTATTACAGGCGGCGGTGGCCCGGGTCAGTGCCTCCACCGCCATCGCCTCCATATAAATCATGGGTAAAAAAACAGCTTGATCATCTTGCGGATTTATTAAAAAAATTAGCCGGTAAAGCTATAGACTCTTTACTGGGTATATTAGGAGGTGTTGTTAGCTGGCTTTTGTCTACTGCTGGCAAAGTAGTTGGCTTTATGGCCGAGCACTTATGGGCGTTAGTTCTCTTAATAGTCGGGTTAATTTTTAGTAAGATAAAGACCAAGTAATCCTAGGCCAGTTAATCCAAGAACAAGCGCTGTCTTTTCATATTCATGGTCATTATTTTTTTTAACTTCTTCAACGGCCTTCGGGCTTTGGGCCCCAGGGATTGGATGACTTATTCTTGGGGGGTCATCTTGTTTGTTTACTGCTTGCAATATTACTGGCTCAGAATTTATTTCGTTTTTCCCGACTTTCTGTTCATTGCCTGCCACAAGGATTTCATTATTGTAGTTTATTATTGTACCTATCTGGAGTCTGAGGTCAGAAGGCAGCATGTATAAACCAGTGCCAACAGCAAAGTCTACTTTCGATCTTGCAAATTGTAAAACATTTTGGTACCTTTTAATACTTGAAGGTAAATCAACTGTAGAATTAATGGCGTCCTCTAAATTTGCTAAGTATTGTTTTTGTGCGTCAAAGCCAGTAGAAGGATCAGTTATGCTCGATCTCGTTTGTGCTTGCGAGCCTAGCAAACACCAAACATAAGTACGAACAGAGTCGTTTATTCGTTCTATTCCTGCTTTAGTTAGGCCCTTAGAAGTGTCTAAGATAAATGTTGTCCATGCTGTTTTATGCTCTTGCTCTATGGACCCGAGGTGAACAGTTGTGCCTGAAGAGAAAGATGTGTAAGGAGGATTCCAGTCATATTTATACTTTCTGTGCACGCCCCAAAAATAAGGAGTACCTAGACCATGATTAAGATCCAACTTTTGTCTAAAGTCTGTCTTAGCTTTAATATTGAATTCGTTACAGATCCTTTCAAAAGCCTTCATGTCTATTCTGTTGCTGAATGGATTAAACGGTTTGTCATTTGGTAATGGAGCTTGCAGTTCAGTCAAAATACGCCTGAAGGTGTAATAAAAATGAAATCTGTACACTGACCTCACCAAAGGATCAGGATGATTTAAATGATCAGCATACGACACTCCACACCCAGTTGATGCGCAAAACACAGCAAAGTTTAACTGGTTCTGGTAAAACTGCATCGGATGACTAAACCACACTTTTGGGATGCGGTCGTTTTTAATAGGGGGGGTTAAGATATATATCTGTTTAATGGAGTACTAACCTTTACTTGAAAGGCGTCAGACTGAGTCGCAGAAATGTCAAGAGTATCGGTTGTTATATTTTTAAGATTGTAGTGCGGCCCAACAGAATATTTTGCATCAGTATATTTGAATGCACTCATTTTTATTTCGTTTAAAAATGTTTGTAACAATAACAACTCAAGACCGTCCTTCGTTTTTAGAACATGCTATTGATAACGGGTGCGGAACCAGAATGGTTGCACTTCATGAAATATTTTACAAAGTCGTATGGTTTAATATAAGTGAATCCAAGAATAATAATAAGGTTCTAAAAGTTGACAAAACAGGGGCCAAAGTTAGCCAGTTAACAATACCTGATGGTTATTACGGGTTTTGCTCACTAAAAGAAGCAATGAGTAACTTCAACATTACTCTCAAACTTAACAATGCAAATCTAAAAACAATGTTAACATTCAAGCCTGAAGAAGAAGCAGGTTACTATTTTGATAAAGAGCTAGCTAAAATGTTAGGCTTTGCAGCTGACAATCATAGATTTAGAGTTACACCAAACAAAACTACTTATGAGGGAGAAAATCCGCTCGATCTTGCAATACATTCATTACTTTATGTTCATTTGGATGAGCTAAGCACTGATGAAAACTTATATGATGGAAGGCCCTCAACTGTTTTAAGAGCTCTTCCATCTGGGAAAGCTGCATATTGCGATTATGAAATTATACAATTCCCTAATTTACAGTTTAAAAGATTAGTTTGTAGGAGGGTCGGATCATTTAATATAAAAATTGCAGACAAAACAGGGAAAGTCGTGAAATGTGATAACCTGCACATTGTTTTGGAAATAAAATAATAAGTTGTACTAAAAAATGTCACGGGGGCCAGAAGAGCCAGGATTACATTAGCGCCTGTAAGGTGTATAACTTTAGAATTAAAAGACCTTGCAGACGTTGAGGACTTTGAACAGAACGGTGAAATAGGCGCTTTGTATGGTTTTGAGTACACTAAAGATGGCGATTATAAACGCAAAGAGGTTGGTGACAACAAAAAGTTTCCTAAACTAGAACAACTACGCAATGTAGAAGCAAATAATGCTGGCCAGTATGAATATAAAATAGTTCAAAAACCTGACAGCAAATGGCATTTAGAACCATATTTAGAATGGGACATAAAATTTGAATTCATAAGCCCATTTACATTTTTTAGCCGTCAAAAAAGTTTCAGAAAAGCACTCAACTCTGGCCCTTTACATGTAAGTCTTATGCCAGAGGACAATAGTCGGAAAGAGATTGAAATAACGCCGTATGAAAATAAACAGTACATCCTCCACAGAAGAGAATCAGTTTTGAAAGATGCTTCTACAAAATTACAGTTCATTCCACAAATGAAATTAGGAGACACGTTCACAATGATATTTAAAATTTCTGTCTTAAAAGATGTGAAGAGGGATGGGGTTGTGGGCGTTAGTGACGTCCTTCTAAAAGGGATTCTAACTAGCTGGCAAAACTTAGATGTTGAAAAACTTAAAGTTACTGTCGTCATTCTTCACAATGGTGAGGATATTAAGGTCATAACAACAAGCAAAAAAATCAATATTAGTCTAAATAGAAACAATCTTACAGAACTGAATTGGATTAATCTTACACATTTAGGCCTTATAGGGTTTTATTATACTGAACAAGTTTTGACAGAGAGTATGATAAATATAATAACTGGATTAAATTAAATTAAATTCTGTTATAAAAACTATGGAGCAGTTAAACTTTATGACAAAAGAGCCTCATTGTTCATTGATTTGTGGGCGAACTGGCTGTGGAAAAACAATATTTGTCCTAGACCTATTACAAACAGTTTATCGCTATAATTTTGATTATATTGTGATTTTCTGTACAACGCTTAAACGGAACAAAGGCATATCATAATAGAAGGTTTATATGGACAGATGATGACATATATTTAGTTAATCCTAGCAATAAATTGAGTGAGTGTTAGAATACTTTTATAGAGGTTTTGAAGGAACGCAGACACTATTTATTATAGAGACTGTTCGGCAGAAAAAGACATAGTTAAAAAAAGAAATACTTTGTCAAAACTGGCTTTCAGCGGAAGACATGATGGGATAAGTGTGTGGATTTTATGTCAAAATATAACTCATTTTAAAAGACTTTAGAGAACAGTTACAAACTGTAGTTTTATTTTACATGAAAGACACAGACTCATTTGATGAATGTTTGCGCGAAAATAATGTTATTGAAAATAATCAGGAAAAAACGCAGGGGTTAAGCAAAAACTAAAATCTGAAAAGTTTAGTAAATTAGTATTAAAACCGGATATTCCAACACAGTATGTTGTTTGTAGGTTTACTTGTCAGAGAACAGCAAAACAAAGGATTCAAGGTCGGCCGCTCGAAACCGGTTAAGACCGGTTGAGAGCGGTTGAGCTTGAATCCGTGTTTTGCTGTTCTCTAAAGAATAAAAAGACTCAATACAATTTAATTCCAATTCCAGTATTGGTTATTTAAAAAAAAGGGGAAAAAACTATCAGAGACAGAACATATCAACTGAAACAGATGATGGTGATGCATTTCCACTTGAAAGACCAAAATCAATTTCATAACTGTGACTGCCAACTGTATCAAACACAATTTATTTATGTGACTCATCAGAATGGTCTAAAACAAATTTAATCAATGTGTCCCCAACACATAGGTCTGTTTCAATTAACATGAGGCACTTAAAAGAAAACTGGGCTAATACTACTTTACTACTAATAGTGCAAATGCACCAACACTCTGAAACTGGTATACAATAGGAACAATAGTAATGTTGATTTTAAAAACTTAAAACAGGAAGTTCACATCTGTCATACAAGAAAAAGTTCTTCAGCACGATAACTGATCCAAATTTCACAGACAGTTTTATATTGCAGTTTGTCTGAGAAAGTTTATACAACAATACTGAATATAGACAAGAATTTGGATTTCATGATACAAAGCAAGTTGCATGCAAAACTGGATTATCTTCTCCCAAGCTCTACCTTCCTTCCAGACATGTGTCTTCCAAAAAGAAAAAAGAACTAGAAAAAAAAATTCATTGTCAGCTGGAAAAAAAAACTGTCCTGTTTAAAAAAAAAAAAAATCACACTGTGCTTGTAAAATTGATAAGCCAAAGACAAAGAAATAATATGGATCTGTGTGTGTGTGTGTGTTGTGTGTGTGTGTGTGTGTGTGGTGTGTGTGACTGTTAGTGTGTTAGTGTGTGTGTGTGTGTGTGTGTGTGTGTGTGTGTGTGTGTGTGTGTGTGTTAGTGTGTGTGCGTGTGCATGTATTGTACACCGTCAGATGCATGCACTTGCGCATACCTGTGTGTGAGTGTGAGACTGTGTGTGTGTGTGTGTGTGTGTGTGTGTTTGCGCATGCCCACATGTGTGTATGTGTGTGTATGTGTGTGTGTGTGTGTGTGTGTGTGTGTGTGTGTGTGTGTGTGTGTGTGTGTTGTGTGTGACTAAATATCACAATTTTTTTTTTATGTTAAATTTCAGTGTCTTGTCACACATCCTACGGTTAATCTGACAATATGCCAGTTTCAGTCAGTCCATGTGTGTGTCACTGTGTGTGTGTGTGTGTGTGTGTGTGTGTGTGTGTGTGTGTGTGTGTGTGTGTGTGTGTGCGAGCGCACGTGAGCGTGTGTGAATTCTTGATGTAAATGTTTTATTTTTTATGTGTAACTGATATAATCAGTACCAACTATGGGGTATCTTATCAATATCACCACTGGCAACTAAGATCACACCATCCTTGAAATCACACACTTGCCCTTGACAACAGGGTGGTTGGAAGTATGTTACCTTTCAACTTCTGATTCTCTCTCTCTCTCTCTCTCTCTCTCTCTCTCTCTCTCACACACACACACACACACACACACACAGCCCTGATGTGGCCCTCTTCTTCTTCTCTTCTTCCTAAAATACTGGTTCACTCAAAAACGAGTAGGTCACCAGCGCGCATGTTAAAAAGTAGAATAAAATAACATAAAACAGTGCGACTCAGACTGTTGGCCCCTGGAGCAAACTTGGCAACAAGGGGTCGCACTCGATATTCAATAAAATATCTGGGGAAGTAAAAATAGAAAAAACGTCAATATGCAGATCTCAAAACTGTCAAATCAACCTGTTTTTTGAATGAGACCCCTTTGCGGTCGGCTGGGCTATAAGCAACATTATCTTATCTTATCTTACACACACACACACACACACACACACGATGAACGGCGTGTTTCACTGGAGCACAGCTGAAATCGATGGCGGCGACATCTGGACCGAGTGACTAGAGAATAAACCCCTAATCAAAATATCAGAAGCGTAAACCCCATTGTATTTATAGCTAACAGACGGGAAGGGTGGGGGATGGGGGCACTTGGCGGCGAGGGTAAGGCGGTGAAAGGGAATGGAGGAACACTTGAAAATTTTGCGAGCTGTAGTCTAGCCGAGGTATAATTTAGTAACATTCTGCATGATACACGACAGACGCACACCGACACTAACAAAATTAAAATGGATAGCTGGCATGATACCTGAAACTTCAGAGGATTGACAATGCACTGGTCATAGCACCTTTTTTTTTATACCACTGTAATTTTGCAAATTAATTTGACTTACGTTTAAGGGCTCTTGAAAAAAGGGAATTGCACTCTCGAGCCACACATAATCCAACAGCTGCCATGCTTGTTGCGTTTGCCCTTTTTATTAGGTTGCACTCCATGAGTATGTTTTCAGGGCAGGTGCCAGTCCGTAAAGGAGGCGTGGTGTATGTCTGACTTGCGAACAATTATTATTCCAAAACCAAACTCAGCTGTCTTAATGTAGACCAGTTTTGGGACACACAGGATGCATGCTGTGTGTGTACGTGTCATTCATACCATCAGCTCATTAAGCCAACTCTTCTGAAAGATTGTGACAAGTTTGTGTGCGTAAGAAGATGAGCATGCGTTGTTAGTATTAGTATAGTATAGTATTAGTATAGTATAGTGTAGTATTGTATAGTATAGTATAGTATAGTATAGTAAGTACAGTACAGTACAGTACAGTACAGTACAGTACAGTACAGTATAGTATAGCATAGCATAGCATAGCATAGCATAGCATAGTATAGTATAGTATAGTATAGTATAGTATAGTATAGTATAGTAATAAGAGCGATTGGGTCTACTTTTAAAGAGCCTATTCGTCTATCTAATTCTAACTTTGATTTCTAGCATTGCGTGCAAGCTCAGTTTCCCAGAAGTTATTTTTGGGCAATGATGGTAGATTTTTCCAATGTTCATCCAGTCTTCTCTTGAAAGCATCCACTGATGGCGCGGGAAACCACTGACTCTGGGAGATTGTTCCAAGTATTGTTGATCCTATTCGAGAAAAAAATTTGCTCTAACTGCTAATTTACTTCTGCTTTTCTTAGCTTCATTGAATTTCCTCTTAACTGGCTTTTATTGTCCTTTTCAAACATAAGTTCATGGGTGTTGTACATTCCATTGAGGTACTTATAAGTTTCAATCTTTATCGCCCTGAAGACGGCGGTGCTCAAGACTCGGAAGCTTCAAAATTTTCAATCTATCAGGGTAGGGTTTGTCTTTGAGATGGCTCAGTGTCTTTGTTGCACGACGTTGCACATCCTCAATGTCACTACATAGACATTTGGAATGTGGTTGCCAGACACTGTGACCATATTCCAACAGTGGCCTGACCATGCTCTTGAACAAAAGTACAAAAGTTCTCTCAGACAGATAATCAAAAGATCGGCGTATAAGTCCAACCATTCTGTTGGCCCTTGATGTGGTCTGAGCAACCTGCTCTTTGAACGAGAGTTTATTATCCACTACAACGCCTAAGTCTTTTTCCTTTTCAGTTTCTTTTAGTCTCACTCTTGTTTTGTTGCCATCCGACTCTTTCCCATGTAATACTCATTTTCATTGTTCCGGCCAATCTTCAAAGCACAGCATTTGTCTGGGTGAAAACGCAGTAGCCATTTGTTGGACCATTCTTGCAAGTTGTTCAAGTCGTCTGGAGATCTGTCGGACCGTTTTCAGTATCACTTCTCACATAAAGCTTTGTATCGTCTGCAAACATCTTGGCAGTAGTCTTCAACCCTCTAGGCAAGTCATTTATGTATATAACAAACAGCATCGGCCAAGCACAGATCCTTGTGGAATACCACTTGTCACACTGCCTCTGATGAACTGGCTCCGTTGATGACGACTTTTTGTCTCCTGTTACTTAGAAAATCTGCTATCCAGTCTAGGACTTTACCTTTAACTCCACTTGCAGACAGTTTCTGTACAAGCCTCCTGTGTGGGACAGAGTCAAAGGCCTTCTGATAATCCATATAGACCACATCAACTGAGCCCCCCTTCCAGTGTACTCGTCCATGACCTAGGGCTTCAAGCAGTTGCGTGGTACAGGAACGTCCTGGCACAAATCCATGTTGATGCTCTGATATCAGCTCGTTGCTGATCAGGTGGTCCAGAATTTCCCTCTCACATTTTCTCCATAATCTTGCATACTACACAAGTCAAACTCACAGGACGGTAGTTGTTCGCTACAGCCTTGCTTCCCTTCTTAAATATTGGGGACACAAACGCCATTTTCCATTCCTTCGGGAGCTGACCTTTATCAAGTGACTTTCTGAACAGCATGGTTATTGGTTGGGCTAATTTTTCTGCTGCCTGTGCTAGGATACTGGGTGGGATGCCGTCTGGACCGGATGCCTTGTTCTTGTCCAACTTAGTAAGTATCTTTTTGACTGATTCTGTTGTTATTTCAAAGTCTTCAAGTTCACTTACATACTCATATCTTTCAAAAATTTAGGGAGTGGTCCTGGATCCCCGACAGTAAAAACACTCTGAAAAAAGTTGTTTAGTAGCTCCGCCTTCTCCTCGTCCGTTTCGGTTTTCGTGCCATCACTCTTCTTTAGGTCTGCAATTCCTGTCTTATTTTTCAACTTAGAGTTAGTGTAATTATAGAAGACCTTCGGATTCGTTTTAGACTCTGCAGCTACTTTCTCTTCATATTTTCTGTTTGCATGGCGGCAGTCTTTCCTCGCTCTGTTGTTTGCTCTTGTGTAGGCCTTTTTTCCTCATCGTTGTCACTTTGATTACACTTTCTAAATAGCTGGTGTTTTGTTTTTACAGATGACAAAATATTTGGGTTCATCCATGGTTTCCCTTTTCTTCCTGATGTTCTTACCAGCGGTGTCGATTTCTCCACTGCTTTCACAATGTTCTCTTTGATTTAAAATTCCATGAGTCGTTTACACTTTTATCTTTCAGTTCAGTCTCCCACTCAACGCTTCCCAGCTGCTCTATCAGTGTCTCAACATTTGTTTTTCTGAAGTTCCTTAGTGTTTTTCTAGGTGTTTCACCTGCTTCTAGGGATAACCTCATCACCAGGCAAACATGATCACTCTTTCCAATAGCTGCTTCAACTCTCAAGTCAGTGATTAGTTCTTCAGTGTTTGTGAAAATCAGATCCAGAGTGTTAGCTTTCTGGCCTTCTCTGTAACGGGTGGAGTCTTCTGGTGCTGAATGAATAATGCATCCTTCGTGGCATTCAAAAACTTTGTTGCTATGTGGCCTTCACCGACTGTACTTGTTTCAGTGTTCCAATCGATTTGTGGAAAGTTAAATCCCCCATGATCAGCTTGTGTGTGGCCCTCCTTTGGGATATAGTATCAAAAAGGTTGTTCAGTCTAGCAGCATTGTCTACTGGGCTTTGTTCACACCTGTATACGAGTCAATGAGTAGGCTTTCTCCATCTTTCAGCTTGCATTCCACAAATACTTTCTCAGGACAGGTGCTGTCTATGTCATCGCATAATGAAGGCTTCAGGGTGCGACGAACATACAGGAGTATACCTCGTCCTTCCTCTTCTAAGTTATGATACATTTCATAATCATCCATAGATAGCTCACTGCCTGTATAACATATCTCGCATTCTTGGGCTTGACCTCAGTGATTCAATAATGTCTGGCTTGTTATTTCTTCCACAACTGAAAGTTTGTTTCTTTTTATTCATAAGTTGATCAACGTTGGTATACAAACAAGTACAGTTTTCAAAATTTTCAACACATAATTTTGAACGAAAGTTTGAAGAAAAACAAGAAGAAGAACTGGTGCTAAAACTATTTGCAATCTTGAGTTGCATGGGTTCTACTCTTTTACTGCCCCCTTCTGCTCCTGCCACCCCCGCGGGGTACCTTCCAATGTTGACGACTCGGCCGTTCTTTCACCCAGCGAGCATACTCGTCCTTCGAGTTTTTTGACTCCTCTTTCTTGTTCTTAAGTTCCTGATACAATTCTCTGTCTTCTCTTTTCTCTTGCTCTGTCATGTCCTCCCCATACCAACTGCCAGGTAGAGCCTTTCCCTCTTCTCCTTCACGGTCATCTTATCAGCGTCTTTCTTGGCTGCAATAAATTTTCTCAGCATCTCATCCCTTGCTCCTTGGTTTTCGAATCTCAACAGAAAATTTGGGTTTACATGACCTATTGTATCCCTTTGCTTGTGCCCCCTCAGACTTTTCTTTCTCATCGTTTTTGTTGGCTTGTAGCTGTGTTCCTTCAAGCTTGTTCTTTCCTCCCCTGTCTTTTCTGCTAAACAGCCTCCTCATGTCAATAGGTGGGTTAGTCACTCTATTTCTTCCATGATTGATCAATTTATTCCAGTCTTCTTTCTTCCTGTCTGAACCCTCTTCTGCAGTGCTTTCTGGAACATTAAACACAGCCAAGTTCTTCTGTCTTCTTGCTCTGTCTTCAGTCTCCATCTGATGCTCCTTAGCCTTTTCATCCATGAACTTATTTACTGTCTCTAGCTGCTTGCATCTTTCTTCAAGGGACTCCACTTTCGTGCTTTCCATTATCTCCTTCATGCTCTCAAGTTTCTGTATCTTCTCTTCTACTCCTTCAGTTCTCAACTCTTCACGTACAATTTTCCTCACAGTTTCTTCAAGCTTGTCTGGTATCCTACCCTTTTCAATTTCCTCAACCCTGTCTTTGATGTCCTTTACATCACCTGCGACTTTATCCAACCCCCCTTTGCATAGCACACATATTGCTCATTATCTTGGATGCAAAAAAGTTACAGGATGAGTTGCAGTACCAGTGAATCAGTTTGGTGCCCTCTTTGCTATCCTCTTCAATAGCCTCATACTTCTTGGCACTGACCTTTTGACATGCAGCGTGGAACCATCTCTCAAAAAACTCACATTCAATTGCTCTGTCATTATCTTTACAGATCTGTTTGCTTTATTGATTGACACAATAATCTCAAAATTTGGAAAGGGAGGGGGTTAATTACCACCAAGGGTATACACAAACAAAGTACAGGACAAGACACAGTGTCTTGTCCTGTACTTTGTCTGTGTCCTTGGCCGTAACTGGCCTCCTCTCTTTCCAAATTTTGCTTCAATTTCCACCCTCAGTCACTCTGTTTTGAAACTTAACTATAATCTGAGTTCTCACTCTCAAGAGTGCGCTGACGAAAAGCTACGGGCAAAGTGTCCAGTCCTGTACTTTGCTTCTTCTTCTTCCTAAAATACTGGTTCACTCAAAAACGAGTAGGTCACCAGCGCGCATGTTAAAAAAGTAAAATAAAATAACATAAAATAGTGCGACTCAGTCTGTTGGCCCCTGGAGCAAATTTGGCAACAAGGGGTCGCACTCGATATTCAAGAAGTTAAAAGCAATGGCCAAATTCAGGCCCAGGTAACAGTAAAATATCTGGGGAAGTTAAAATAGAAAATCGTCAATATGCAGATCTCAAAACTGTCGTATCAATTTGCTTTTTAAATGAGACTGCATTTGTGGCAATCTTGATGGCACCCGGCAGTGAGTTCCACAGCCATACAGAACTAGGATAAAATGAATGTAAGTGGCTGTCAATATTTGATGCAGGTATGGTATAACATTGCCCGCCACTCCTGGTGCTCTCTATGTCCTTGGCGGTAACTAACCCCCTCTCTTTCCAAATTTTGCTTCATTTTCTGCCCTCAGTCACCCCGTTTTGAAACTTAACATAATCTCAGTTCTCACTCTCAAGAGTGCGCTGACGAAAAGCTACGGTGAAGATAGTGGAATATAATGCTGAAACAGGGACATCACTCTGCGCTTTAAAAAAAAAAAAAAAAAAAAAAAAAAAAAAAAAAAAAAAAAAAGAAGAAGAAAAGAAAAAAGTCAGAAAAGAAAAGTCAAAGAAGAAAGATAAAGAAGGAACAGACAGAGTGGAAGATACTGAGTGTGGACGCCGAAACAGGCCACTCGACTGCAAAACAGAATAGTTCAATCATTTTTTTTTAATATTTTTTTTTCGCCAAATATGAGAAGATAAGTGGTTTCTCGTTCTTCGTTCTCACCGTCATAAATGTTATTTGGTTTTTTTCGCCTGAAGAAGACCCGAGAGGTTTCGCGAAATGCATTGTGGTTTGTCCTGTACTTCGTTTGTCTGTGTCCTTGGTGGTAACTATATCCCCCTCTCTTTCTAAAACAGCTGTCAACTTCGAAGTACTTACAACTTGTCTTGCGAACCACTTTGATTCAAACTATGAATGTACACAGCTCCTTCCGACAACGTGAAGAGTGTGAATGTTGATTAAGAATTAAAAATGAGATGTCTGCTCGCTTTACAAGTCTGACTTTAGTTGTTCAATTGTAAGGAAGCTTACACAATTGTAAAGATTTGCTCATGACTTCAAAGCAGACGGAAAATCTACTCAGTCATATAGAAATGATTTTTGACCGCCTATCTTTTGTCAACTATACCATATATCTTTGAGGATGCTCAGAAGACTTTAAAAAAAAATTTAAAAAAAAAACTTCGACGTTTCGGTTATAGACAGTCTTCACATTAAATGAAAGACAAATAGATACGTATAGGCAATGACGTATGGAAACATATACGCAAACGGACAAATACGTGTTTAAAGGGGGGGGGGGGGGGGGGTGGTGTGTGTGTGTGTGTGTGTGTGTGTGTGTGTGTGTGTGTGTGTGTGTGATGGGGAAAATGAAAAAAAGAAAGGCAGAGAGAGGGGAAAGGCAAACAGAAACAGAGACAGAGAAAAAGAAAGGGAGATAGTGGTAGAGGAGGAGTCTTATACAAAGGGGCGCTTGAGGGTGTGTACGAGGGGAAAAATAACCCAAACGCGGGAGTTTGGGGTGTATACGGGGATGGGGGGGGGGGGGGGGGGGGACTCCTATGAAAAAAAAGTGCATATAGATTATCCTCATGTGCGAATGTCTATGAGTATCCTCAAAGATCGTTTGTTTACTACCCAGTCGTCTTTCTCACATTGTGGTGGACTTCAATCGCTTGTCTAAGGCGAAGACTGTCTCTGTTGTCGCAAATTGTGTCTCTCTTGAAGCTTGTGTTGGTTATGCCAGCTACCAGCGCAATTAGTGAACGGACATTCGGTGCCATATGAGGCATGTCAAGAACCGTCTCCGAGTAAGGACTACAGAGGAGTGTCTGAACAAGCTGATGCTGTTGCATGTCCACCGCTCAAGGACTGATGCTGTTGATCCCATCTCAATGACCAATGTGTTTGTGTCTTCCTAAGCACCGAAGAGAAGTGTTTGGTACTTTCATGCCGTAGTTTCGGACTTATCCCGAAGACACAAAACAGTTGACCACCTCACTGCTGTTCCAATGATAAACGATGAAACGTCATCTACAATGTAATCCTCATTTGGAACCTCTGTCTGTCTGTCTGTCTGTCTGTCTCTCTCTCTCTCTCTCTCTCTCTCTCTCTCTCTCCGGATGTTATAATGTATTTTGACTGCAGGCAAACACACGCTTGAAGCAGTGGAAAGTGAGAATGGGAGAGGTGAGGAGAATGTGAAGGGGGGGGGGGGGGGGGTAGGGGGGAGGTTGGGGGTTGAAAGTGATGGGGTGGGAAGAGGATCGTCTAGTATTTTTCGCAGACTGAAAAAAACATACATACCCGACTTCAAAGAAAGTTCCAACACTGTTAATACCAAACAAAAGAACAAAAATCACCATCACTAACATGAGAGAGAGAGAGAGAGAAGAGAGAGAGAGAGAGAGAGAGAGAGAGAGAGAGAGAGAGAGAAACAGACAGACAGACAGAGACAAGAGAGACAGACAGACAGACAGGCAGAGAGAGAGAGAGAGAGAGAGAGAGAGAGAGAGAGAGACAGACAGACAGACAGACAGACAGACAGAGGAACTGTGTCAGTATCCCCCCAATCTTTAAGAAGGCAGGAAAATGTAAACTGAAAGTCACTTTGACTGGTACAGTTAAAGCCGTGTAACTTCAAACGTGCGCCGCTTGCCGTACCCATTCCTCCAGCAAACATATGGAGACAAGTGCAGGCACACACGCACGCACGCACGCACGCACCCACCCACCCACACACCACACAACACACACACCACACACACACACCCCACACACACACACACACTCTCTCTCTCTCTCTTCAAAGAGGCGACTTCAATTGTCTGCGCGCTGTATTATCTGCGTGTAATCAAACAGACAATATAACATAAAATAAACGATGAAAGCAACTGCTTTAAAAGCCTGGGCAAGTACTCTATTGCCTCAGTGTCCATTCTATTGTTGGCTAGCAGTGCATATGTTGTTGTCACGCAGACGTCACATCCATAATTGTTCAAGTTCAGTATCTGTGTTTCTCCTGCATATGGACTCCAGCTTTACAACAGAGCTTTGCAGGAGAGCTTTGCAGCAGAGCTTTACAACATAGGTTTACAGCAGAGCTTTACAGGAGAGCTTTACAACAGAGCTTTACAGGAGAGCTTTGCAGCAGAGCTTTACAGAGAGCTTTGCAGCAGAGCTTTACAACTAGCTTACAACAGAGCTTTACA
>CM031621.1:3882686-3903307 GCA_018398815.1 Conus ventricosus
TCTTCTGTTCATTTTATTGTTTCATAATGGTGCAAGACTTGTTACAGAGAGCCTGACTCAGTTTCCACTAATTAGTCTGATTTTCAGAAAGAAAAAAAATATGAACAGCATTACTTATTCATTGTATGAAAAATGAAGTCATGCATAAAATCATAAATAAGAATAAAATCTGAATCACTAGCATATAAGGAAGGGGAAGGGCTATAGCTTTCATTGGAGACACGCCCACTCGTGACACGCCCACACTGTTTCCAAACTAAAAAAACAAACAAAAGTTATAAATTGTTCTCTTCAAATCACCACTTTTATTCATCTCTAAAGTGCTTTCAAAACACCTATAATCACCCAGAAACGATCTTCTAGTTTGATCAGGCCAAAGTCTATCACTCCTGTGAGTAACCATGTACCCTGCCCCCTCCATCCCCTCTTCCTTCATGTGGCGGACCAACAAATGTAAAATAACCAATAACCGCACACAGCAAGTGTTCCATCACTCGACAAACAAAATAATCAAAGTTTATCAACTCGCCTGCTTCGCTTTCGTTACTACTGCTTTCGGCAACTGATTCTTCCCTCGTGCCACTTCCACGCAACTCCTGCCCAACTCGGTCGCTGATTCACTCATTATTTCAGTCAAAACGCACGAAAAACTTGGAGATTAACCGACTGACACGGCTTGCCCGTGCACAATGGATACTAGCAAGTCACGCGAACTGATCAATCCGGATGTTTAGCGGCGATGGTATAACGGTTCTTGTCTGAGCCACGATCGTGGCCCAACGCACTTAAGCGGTAAAAGCCACGATCGTGGCCCATCGCACTCAGCGGTTAAGTATTGACAATAGCGACATAAAAATGCTGCAGAATCATCAGCAGCTTGGTGTCGGGCACCAGATTTGGATCCACCAGGGGACAGATGCTTAATTAACTTCAAGTAGATCAACGCATTATGATTATTTCATGGAAATTTGAGAGTTATATTGGTGGTAGCTGTAGGAGCAGACAAGGAAGAGGGATAGGGTAGAGACAATATTTGTTTTGGTCCTTTTTGATCATGTGATAGTTTGATTTTGAAAAGTGATCTGTAGTTATTCTAAGCAGGAAAAGCTTATCAGTTTTAAAAAAATTCTACAAAATACTTGTAATGACTTTGCCAGACGTGGTCAAACGAATCACAAGACAAAATCAAGAATGAAGGTCACAAATCTTATCCTGATATCCTATGGACCCTGGTCTCCATTGGTCAAGATGGCTAAATAAACCTTGAAACCTGCGATGGATGCTGAAGTAACGCATAACAACATGAACAAGAAAAACATTTATTTTCCTTTTTTTTTCTTCTTATATTGAAAAACAAGTTCTGTACAGTGAGCTTAATGATCTTATATATAACTTCATTTAACAGAGACTCTAACTTGAAAGAAAGAAAGAGCGAAAGCCTTTGAAAGTTGGGTTGGTTAGTTTCTTGTTGCTAACCATACTGTACATTTTCAGACGAGATCCCAAGGCACTGGTGAAGCCGCCAAAGAACACAGAGGAGAGCAAGAAGCAGTATGAAGAAGAGGTGAAAATGAAAACTCCTAAAGCCACCCGTCACCTGATCCTTATCCGTCACGGTCAATATGTGGATACTGCCACCACCGACATGGAGCGTATTTTGACTGCTTTAGGTAATGATTTGTTTTTAGCAATGTTTGGTACCTGACAGAATGCATTATATATGTCAAAAGAGGGAGCACGGCATATTCCAAGCAGCCTTGTAATCGTGTGACATGTTTTGTGCCACATCATGTATAATTACACCATTGGAATCATTCTGTGCTAATTGCTGAAAATTATTGGGTGTTTTTTATGATGATGGAGACACTTTACACTTCACCTGTACAATTTGTGTCAGTTTTCTTGGCAGCATTGGAGTCATTACAGCTTTCAGAAATTAGGCTGAAAAACGTCGTGCCTTGACAGTCAGATGAAGAGTTGCCATCATTATATTGTACTGATCTTGTGTAGGAATTTATCTTTCATTGTGCAGATTTTGATGGAGATGAATACTTGACCACATAATTACTGTTCATTTAACTCTTTTGGAGGTGTGTTGCTGCCAGCGGGGATGGCGTGGCCACGCCTAAAGTGTAACGGTCAGGGGAAGCAATAAGTTATGGTTAAGCTGTAGTTATTTACCGTGTTGGTCACGATTTCCCCTTTATGGGGGATGGGGGATGGCAGAAAAGGATGGGAAGGGGGAATGAAGGGGAGGGGAGGGGGGAGGGCAGAACAGAAAAACAATCGAGCAAACAAAAAACCCAAAGCGAACGCATTTTTGATACATTCTATCAAATCATTTCATCTTGCTATTAATGGACCTTGCTATCAATTTTCATCAGGTTACTAAAAGTGGAGATTAGTAGGTTAGTTATGATTGACTGATTAAACTGACCAGATTGTCATAGTTTATCAGCTGTGTAGTACTGTCATTTCTGTTAGCTTTGGAAGGCAGCATGCAAGTCTTCCTTTTAACTGAGAGGTAAACAGTGCTTTTTCTTTTTTTTTAAAATTTAACAACAACTGTGTGCCAGTTGTAACACATAGTTTGGAGCTTGACAACTTCGGATGTAATCCAGAGTAGAAAATAGTCCTATCAGCATGTTTGTGTTATTTTGTTAGCACTTGACACTCTTTCCCCCCAGTCTCTCCTCTCTCTCCTTCCACCCTCAAAATCTTCCTACCCCCACCATCCTGTGCTTTCTTGCTCACTTTTCCCTAAGTTTAGCATGTCCTGTGATTGCCATACTTTTTTCACATCACTGACGTATTCTCTGGCCTCAAAAGGCAGGCAGCAAGCGGAGATAACGGGGGAACGGCTGCGTGACCTGGACCTGGACTACACAAGGATGGTGTCGTCCACCATGTCCAGGGCGGTGGAGACGGCGGACATCATCCATAAATACCTGCCTGCCTTGCCTCTGGATCGTGATGACGTCCTCAGGGAAGGCGCCCCCATCGAGCCAGAGCCAAAGCATTACTCCTGGCGACCTGAGAAATATGTAAGTTGGGATGAGGTTGGTTTGTAGAGGGAGTAGTGAGGGTGGAAGATCGAATGAGAGAAAGATTTTAACACATAAACGAATACTTACTTGTAAGTTGATGTTTGTGTGTAGTTTCCTGAGTGTAGGTTTCCGTAAACGGAGGGATATTTGAGATGCGCATGCGCAGTTCCGCCATATTTCAACGCTCAGATCATTATTGATACTTCAAATAATGATCTTGATTCAAGTCGACTGTCAATAGATGTTTGTGCAACCAAAGTTTTGTAATTCAGTTGACAAAAGCTTGATCTCTTAAAACACTTTCAGCAAACCCCTTTTTTGGGTGGGCAATTTTTAAAGAAACTGGGAGGGCAAATATCCCTCCGTTTACGGAAACCTACACTCAGGAAACTACACACAAACATCAACTTACAAGTAAGTATTCGTTTATGTGTTAAATTTCCTTTCGTGTAGTTTCCGGTAAAACTACGGAATATTTGAGACTTCAACGTTTGGTGTGCACAAACATCCATTTCATAAAATACATACTCTAGTCGACTAGTTTTCACATTGCAACTTTAGCAGTAACATTATAACATAACCCGGTCAAGTCAATATACACAATTTATTCCACAGTATTTGAATCTCTTGCACATTGATCTTCAAGTGGTAAATTGTGATGAATATATATTGGTGCAGGCAGTTGAGCCTCATATGTAATTCCACCAAATATACTTTGTGTAGTAAAAAACAAAGAAACATCTTGTAAAAGGACAAAGAAAAAAACTGTCCTTAAGAACTTTGTAAAAACTCCATGTTGTGAACTAAAGCAAATAATACTAGCACCTTTGCTTTAAAAACACATTAATTTGTGTCACCCAACAACAAGGTCAAAATATTTCCCAATAATACTGGAACACAAGAACAAAACCGACACACAGTTTTGCAAAAAATGTGATAATACTGAAACACAATAAATTTGATCACTGTCTGTATTATACATTGAAAGGAAGTGCTATTGCTTTGGTTGCAACACACACTAATTGTCTTTGGCAAAGTACTTCAGAATTGATGAACCTTGTGCACACTGCACAGCAGAGTGTGCTTCCAATGGTCTGTTGTAGAACTTGTGAAATGTGGTAGCATTTGACCACCCAGCACTTTTCAGAATGTCAGCCACTGGTACTCCTCCTCTGAGCATGGCAGATGATGCTGCTCCACGAAAACTGTGTGATGCAAAGTTGTAAATTCCTGCATCCCACAAAATATTCTTCAACCAACGTGACACAGAGTCCTTTGTGGCAGGTCCATGAGGGCGTACATAACACAAAAGAAGCTGATTTGTTTTACTGTCTTTTCTAATCTCTTTTGTCCTGGAAATGTATTCTTTCAAGCATCTTACAACACACATCTTTTCATCCTGAAATTCCTGTAAATGCAGAACACATCTGTTATTTCCTGGGCTTGATTGTTTGAGTTTTTCAATAATGTGGACAGTGCATGCATTTCTTGTAAATGTAATGCAGCTGAGCTTTATCAAATGAATGGTTTGTACTCTCTGAGCTGTGGACAACAAAAGCAATGCACATAATTTCATTGTTAACTGCTTTAGAGATAAATCAGAGTTTTCAGCTTGTTTCCTTATATGCTCTAACAGTACAGACACATCCCAAGTATGTGAGTATCTGGGCATAGTAGGCCTAAGTTCAAAAACACCTTTCAGAAATCTGACTATCTTAGGATGGGAACCAATTGACTTATCTGTGTCTGTAATGATTATGGCAGAGAGGGCACTCCTGGCCGTGTTGATCGCACTGTAGCTTAACCCATCTTCAAACAAAACTGTCAAAAATTCAATCACAAGGTGGACAGGTGGACGAAAGGGATCACAATCCCGTTCAACACAGAAAAATTTCCATTTCTTAATGTAGTGTGTATACTGCTTTTGGGTAGAGTCACGCCATGATGCACAGACAATGTTACAAGCTGTTCCAGAAAAGCCTTGTGCCTGCATTGCTTCCCAGATAACACGACTGCAAGAAGTTGAAGTTTTCTGTGTAGAGGATGAACCTCGTCTGAATGACCCAGCTGCAAAACACGTTTTCCTTTTGGAAGTAAAATGGGATGTTGGATGAGAAGCCTTAGCATTTGGGGATACCACACTGCTGTTGGCCAGTGTGGTACGATGACTAGTCCTTCTGCTTGATCCTCTTCCATCTTGCGCAGAGTCCGTTGGATCAGACTGAAAGGTGGAAAAGCATAGACTATCCATCTGTTCCAATCCACTGTGAAAGCATTTATTGCCATAGCTTCTGGATCTGGTTCCCAAGACAAGAAAGGTTTGATTTGATAATTTAGTCTAGAAGCAAACAAATCAATCTGTGGGAACAGCACTTTCTGTGACAGTTTCTGAAAATAGTTGGATTAAGCCTCCACTCTGTTCTATCATTAAACTGTCTTGACTTTCTGTCTGCTTCCACATTTTGTTTTCCAGGCAAAAAACTTATTTCAAAATGGAGTGACTGAAGGCGGCGAACGAAGCAAGATCAGGAATAGAGTTTAGAACTTACCGCCAATGACATTGACAAACAAAGCACAAGACAAGACACGATGCATTTCAACCACTTGGGTCTTCATCAGGCGAAAAAATAAATCACATTTAACATGTGGGACAGTACAAACTACGAAAAACAAAAAAAGGAATGAAAAATGACTTATCCGTAATTCTCCATGAAGGCGGAAATGACATGAGGCCAGGGGGATTATGGGAGAGGAAACAGAGGGGGGGGGGGGGGGGGGGGGTTGCGTCAGGGGAGGTGTGTGTGTGTGATATGATAGGGTTGTGTGTCTAGTTTATTAGGATGGTATGATATCTTTGTGATGGTTGTGGTAATGGTGGATAGATAATGATGAAAAAAAAAAAGAAAAAAAGAAAAAAAAAAGGTGTGTGTGGGGGGGGATTTAAGGGAAGGATCAAAACAAAATTAAGATTAGATAGATGGAGGGTTGCTGTAACTACTGTATGAAGTGAGTGAAGAGGATGTGGTGGTGGTGTATGTAAGTGTGTGTGTATGTGTGTGTGTATGTGTGTGTGTTGGTAGGGGATATTGCCAACTGATGTGGAAGAGGTGGGTATGTGTGTTTGGTTATTGTTGATATTGATGCCTTGGGGGTGTAGTGTGCCCAGTTTGGAAATGAGATGGGATTCTTGAGTTGTGCGTTCAAAGCTGTCACTCTGTGACTGCCAGAGTGCCATAACTTTGACATGGTCGATGTTGTGTTGGGTGTGGTTGAAGTGTAGGGCGACGGGTTTGGGTCGGTGGTGGCGGATATCAGCCAGATGTTCAGCGATGCGTGTTTCAAGTGTGCGTGACGTTTCCCCTATGTAGATCTTGCCACACAGCTGGCAGTGGATGGCATATATAATGTTGCGGCTCTGACATGAAAATGTGCGTTTGACTGTGAAGGAGTTTTTGGGGCCTGTAAGATGGTGTCTGGTTTGGTGAGGGGCAGATTTTGCAGTTGGGTTTGGAGCAGGGGTGAGTACCTGGTGGTGTAGCTGTGGTTCTGTTCAAACTGGATCGCACGAGCAGGTCTTTGAGGTTTTTGTCACGTTTGAATGTGATCATGGGTTTGGTATGGAAGGCGGGTTTGTGGTTATGTATAATTTTGCCAATTGGATTGAGGATCCTACAGATGGGGAGGGTGTGCGGGTGGTAGAGGAGGTAGGCTGTGGGTCTGTCTGTCTTGGTTGGATGCTGGGTGTCCAGAGCAGATGTTCTGGATACAGCTATGGTACGGCGGAGTGCTGCATTGATGATGGAACTGGGTATCCGCGGTTGGTGAAGAATTGTGACATTTTGGCTGCTTGTGTAGTGAAGTCTTCCTCGCTGGAGCAGAGTCTGCGGAGACGGAGACTCTGCTCCAGCGAGGAAGACTTCACTACACAAGCAGCCAAAATGTCACAATTCTTCACCAACCGCGGATACCCCAGTTCCATCATCAATGCAGCACTCCGCCATACCATAGCTGTATCCAGAACATCTGCTCTGGACACCCAGCATCCAACCAAGACAGACAGACCCACAGCCTACCTCCTCTACCACCCGCACACCCTCCCCATCTGTAGGATCCTCAAATCCAATTGGCACATTATACATAACCACAAACCCGCCTTCCATACCAAACCCATGATCACATTCAAACGTGACAAAAACCTCAAAGACCTCCTCGTGCGATCCAGTTTGAACAGAACCACAGCTACACCACCAGGTACTCACCCCTGCTCCAAACCCAACTGCAAAATCTGCCCCCTCACCAAACCAGACACCATCTTACAGGGCCCCAAAAACTCCTTCACAGTCAAACGCACATTTCATGTCAGAGCCGCAACATTATATATGCCATCCACTGCCACTGTGTGGCAAGATCTACATAGGGGAAACGTCACGCACACTTGAAACACGCATCGCTGAACATCTGGCTGATATCCGCCACCACCGACCCAAACCCGTCGCCCTACACTTCAACCACACCCAACACAACATCGACCATGTCAAAGTTATGGCACTCTGGCAGTCACAGAGTGACAGCTTTGAACGCACAACTCAAGAATCCCATCTCATTTCCAAACTGGGCACACTACACCCCAAGGCATCAATATCCAACAATAACCAAACACACATACCCACCTCTTCCACATCAGTTGGCAATATCCCCTACCAACACACACACATACACACACACATACACACACACTTACATACACCACCACCACATCCTCTTCACTCACTTCATACAGTAGTTACAGCAACCCTCCATCTATCTAATCTTAATTTTGTTTTGATCCTTCCCCTTAAATCCCCCCCACACACACACACCTTTTTTTTTTTTTTTTTTTTTTTCATCATTATCTATCCACCATTACCACAACCATCACAAAGATATCATACCATCCTAATAAACTAGACACACAACCCTATCATATCACACACACACACCTCCCCTGACCCCCCACCCCCCCCCCCCCCCCCCCCCCCCTCTGTTTCCTCTCCCATAATCCCCTGGCCTCATGTCATTTCCGCCTTCATGGAGAATTACGGAAAGTCATTTTTCATTCCTTTTTTTGTTTTTCGTAGTTTGTACTGTCCCACATGTTAAATGTGATTTATTTTTTCGCCTGATGAAGACCCAGTGGTTGAAATGCATCGTGTCTGTCTTGTGCTTTGTTTGTCATGTCATTGGTGTAAGTTCTAAAACTCTATTCCTGAAAAAACTTATTGTTAACTCAACTCCATTGTCCTTACACCAGATCCAGATTCTTTTGGCAATCACAATTACAAACTGCTGAATGTGATCCACCCATTTTCCTGATATAGGCAACAGCACATGTGTTGTCACATAGCAATTTTACATGTTGACCTTCTACTTCTTTACTGAAGCTTTTAAGTCCATACTCTATGGCCAACATTTCAAGGGCATTAATGTGAAAAGATTTTTCACTTCTTGACCATCTTCCTCCTGTTTCTCTTCCATTACAAACTGCCCCCCAACCCCCTAACTTTGAGGCATCAGTTGTTTATTTCAACAGAGGAAGCTTTAATCTCAAGTGGGTAACAGCTAGCATAAGCATTAACATTGTTTATCCACCAGTTTAACTCTCCTTCTGCTTCTGGTGAAAGAGAAATAACTGCATCAAAATTTCCTTTGTTCCTCTTGAGTGCTATAGTTTTCAAACTTTCCAACTCTCTGTAATACAATGGTCCCCATTTCACTGCTGAAGGCAGCTACCAATTTCCTATGACCTGTGCTAACTCCCGGATTGAAAATGAAACCCTGCTCATCAAGTTCTGACATGCTGTTACAATCTTTTTCCTTTTTCTCCAGACAAAACCACAGTCATAGACTCTGAATTTAAAAGAAATCCAAGGTATTTTAACTCCTTTGTTGGTGTAAGTACAGATTTTCCTCGTGTATGGTAAACCCCAGTCTTTGAAATATCTCAACTGTTGCTTCAACATTTTGCTTACACTCCCTTGACTTTGACCTTGCAAATAACAATCATCAATGAATGAAGCTGACAAGAAACCTTGTGATCTAAATGAGCATAGACTGGTTTCATCAATTTTGTGAAGTAACGAGGGCAATTTGCAAGACCATTTGCAAAACAAGTGTATGCATATAGCTGCCCTCTCCATTTAAATTCAGGTATTTTCTGTGTTCTGGATGAATGGGCACTGAATAATATGCATGTCTCAAATCAACTGAAGCCATGAAACACCCTTTTTTCATCATATTTGTGGCAGATGATAGATTTTCCATTTTAAAAATGCTCATACTGAACTGCCTCATTGAACCTTTTAAATTGAGTATGAGTCTGTAACTGCCATCTGTCTTGGGGATCAGAAATATGGAGAAATGATTTCTCCTTCTTCATGGCTTGATTTTCAATCACCTTTAAACTCAGTAATTTTGGATTTCATTATCTGCTTCTTGCCATAAATTTCCTTGGACTTGATTTGGGGTTGAATTATGACATCTATTTCTGAAATTTCATCAATAGGAATTTTTGATCCAGTTACCATTGCCAATATAAATTCATCAGATGTCAATTGCTGCCATTCCTTGACAAAATTGTTTCAACCTTCCAGCTTGAAAATCCCCTGTCTTGTGATTTTTTAATACTCACTGACGGGCCAGGTTCAGGAGTATTTAGACTGGTTTGAACTGGTCATTCGGCCACGTGGTCTCTGGCCTCGACCCCGGTCCCTCTTGGATGGCTGTTGGAAACTGTACGTGGAACGGGGTTGGGTTCCATCCTCAGTTCCTCCCTCTGCCTCGACTGGGGCGAGGGAAGATCCATGATCCGTTTTTTGACCCTGTTTGGGAAAAAACTTTCTGCCTCTGGCAGACATCGACAAGGTCATATTTGTTCTCAGTTTGGAGTGGAGTCTATCGAGAGAGAGCCAATTTCAAATCATCCCCGAACAACTGATCTGTAATGGGATCTCATCTGATGTTAATTTTTTGTACTTCTTGTTGATTGTTTTGAGATGAGAAAATTTTTGCCCTTCTTTCCATGAAATATCATGGCCATCTTCAAATTCAAGCCCATTGCATCTGAAATCTGCTGGACAGTTTGACTATGCTTTTCCCCTCTGCTGCCAAGGTGTCACAGCTTTTGCAAAGCAAATGTAGCTCTCAGTAAACTTTTCTGGATCTTTTGAAAAGTTAGGTCAGCTGTTTTGCTGTTGTAGTCCATGATGGACCACATCTCACTGTGACTCTTGGGACAACAAGTGACTGGAAGTTTTCTGGCCGTTTGTGGCTTCCAACTTTTTGATCATCTTGCTCTCATCCATTTTCCCTTTATCATTGTGGTCAAAATACCTGCCATTTGATCTGAAATTGCGGGGCCAACATCCGATTCTTGCTCATACTCTTGTTTTAATCTGCTCCAGAGCAGATTCTTCCTCACTGTCAGACTGAGAAATGAGGCCATCATCATCATCAACTGCATTTTTTTGCCAGCAGTTTTTCCATTGTATGTCTGGATCATCATCATCATCATCAACATTTCGTCATACCCTTTTGCCCTTTGTATGTTTTGGCCATGTTTTTGTTCTTTTTCTTCTTTGTTAATTGTTGATTCTTTTTCCCGCCTTTGTCCGCGTCAGACTGCGGGTTTTTTCCTCTGAGTGCGACCGTTTCGTTTTCGTTTTCGATCTTCACTCATGGACTTCAAATGTTGAAGTAGCTGTTCATTTTGCTCCTTCAGTCGTTCCCATTCTTCCCTTGGAAACGTAACTGTGCCAGTTGTTTACTTTGTTTGTCTTCAACACTGGGAGCGTCCCCCAATAGCTGGCATTCGTCTGTTCCGAGTCAGAACCCACTGACGAACATCGGACTCGCGGTCCAACTCCACCTCCATTATTTATTTGATAATTTTCGCCCTGTGGGCGCTTTTTCATCAAATACGAGTAGTCTACAATATATTGTGATTTAAGCCAAAAAACTTTTAAAATAAAAGGAAAAAATATCACCTGATTTAAGAAAGCTTTTCGATTTTTGTGCTTGGGCTTGTATCTTCTGTGTGTTTCGTATGGCGGTCAGCAAACGCGTTATGGCGGAACGCGCATGCGCATCTCAAATATCCGTAGTTTTACCGGAAACTACACGAAAGGAAATTTGCTTGTTTGTTTGATTTAGTTTAAGAAAGGAACTGATTGGTTGATTCCTCCTTGGTCAGAGAAAGATAAAGGATAAGACTAGAAAGATAAAAAATACGAAATGTCTTCTTCTGTCCCTCCCTATACTCGCGTACCCAACAAAAAATGGAAAATTGAATCGCTTGCTTCAGAATGCAGGATATTTGTACCATGTTGACCACAAAGACCGTTCCAGATGTGGAATCAACCGATTCCTCTTTTTGTTTGCAGAGACATTATTTACCAGTTGACTGAGAGTTTGGTTTCCTATGGTCGATTGATAGTTACATAGTTACACTTCAGTTACAGTAACGCCATGTTTCAGTCGTACTGCAATTCAGTGAAAAGCGCCCTCTTTTGTGGGTTCTGTGCAGCAGTTTTTCCAAGATGGCGCCCGCATTGAATCGGCCTTCCGCAAGTTACTTCCATCGTGCCGACCCTGAACAGAAAGGGGACAGTGTGGAAGTCGTCGTTGCCACGCCAACGTTATACGATACTTTGTGTGCAGGTGAGGACATGGCTTAGTAGTAATGGTATATCTATGCTGTTAAAAAATTTTTTTAAGGCTACTTGCAATCATTCACTTAAAGAAAAAGAGCACATCCTTGTCTTGCAAATTCAGTGTGGTTAGAAATGGTGCTTGTAAAAAAAACTGTCGTTTCAGATGACAGCTGTACTTTCATTATTAAGTTAACAAGTGTGAATAGTAAAGAGACATCAGTTCATCAGTTCAAGAAAATATTGCTTGTGAATATGATTTCTTCACTGTAGTGTTATCACCAGTATCTGCTATAATTCTTCACTGGTAGTGTTATTCACCAGATATCTGTGAATATAATTCTTCACTGGTAGTGTTATCACCAGATATCTGTGAATATAATTCTTCACTGGTAGTGTTATACACCAATACTGTGAATATAATTCTTCACTGGTGTTATCACCAGATATCTGTGAATATGATCTTCACTGGTGTTATCACCAGATATCTGTGAATATGATTCTTCACTGGTAGTGTTACACCAGATATCTTGAAATATAATTCTTCACTGGTGTTATCACCAGATATCTGTGAATATGATTCTTCACTGTGTTATCACCAGATATCTGTGACTATGATTCTTCACTGTAGTGTTATCACCAGATATCGTGAATATAATTCTTCACTGGTGTTATCACCATTATCTGTGATATGATTCTTCACTGTATGTGTTATCACCAGATATCTGTGAATATAATTCTTCACTGGTAGTGTTATCACCAGATATCTTGTGAATATAATTCTTCACTGTGTGTTATCACCAGATATCTGTGAATATGATTCTTCACTGTGTGTTATCACCAGATATCTGTGAATATAATTCTTCACTGGTGTTATCACCAGATATCTGTGAACTAAATTCTTCACTGGTGTTATCACCAGATATCTGTGATATATAATTCTTCACTGGTAGTGTTATCACACCAGATATCTGTAAATAAATTCTTCACAGTTTTAGTATGTGATATACACAGATATCTGTGAATATAATTCTTCACTGTAGTGTTATCACCAGATATCTGTGAATACAATCTTCACTGTAGTGTTTATCACCAATATCTGTGAAATAATCATATATATTCTTCACTGGAATAAATTCAGTATGTTTATCACCAGATATCTGTGACTAAATTCTGTAAGTATATCACCAGAATCTGACTAATCTTTAATGTACTTATCACCAGATATCTTTTTTTTTTTTTTTTTTTTTTGCTGTCCAACCTATGCGCCTCCTCAGAGGCAGTGCACCCATGCCGCTCATTCCGACACCCCCGTCCACAGCCACAGCCCGGTCGCCCCGCCGCAGCCCCGCACCGGCAATCCACAGGGAGCAGTCAATGTCAAGTCGTCAAGAGGCAACCCACCGGAGGAGACACTGCACTGCTGCCGAGTCACTTCGGTGGTGTTCAGTGGCGCCTGTTCTGATCTAACATACGCAGGACACCACCTACTAAGCCCCCTACTGACGACAATAATTGCTTATCGCGGAGCCGCGTGAGTGAGCTCTCCCTCCGGAGGGCACACCACGTCCGTCCAACGACAGCCCCCATGGACCTCGCCGAAACCGGTGACCCCGACGGAACCAAACCAAGGCCACAGACGCTGAGAGGACATCGAAATTGAGGTCACCATGAGAGCAGGGCATGAAGGGCCACAGAATTTCAGACTTTTTTTTTTATGCTGATCGATGAGAATGAGGATGATTAAGATGATGCTACGCAGAGCTTAATCTAGAGCGCGGGATTGGTACAATCCCCCGAATATCTGTTCCTTCCCGCAATTATCGAGTCTTAACGCGGGCAGACTCCCGCACAGTTGCAGGACTGCCCGCCCTGTTCACTGATTGTTGCGGGCGCTCGTTTGTCGTCTGCTTGAAAAACTGAAACTAGGACTGAGCAGGAGCGAACGATTTCTTGATATTTCATTGGCTGTTAGTGTAAATCAACCAATCGGCGGCGTTCATCTCCTCCATCTCAATCACCGACGAGAAGTTGCGAGAGTTTAAGGCGCCATATTGGATATTTTCCAAAGTAAAGCGTGCACCGACCCTATTCGACTTCGACTTTCGTTGAGGAAAAGTGAAAAAAAAAAAGAAAAGATTCTCTGCCATGCGAGGGTGGAGAAGATCATGAAGAAACTGCGACTACATCCAAAAGCTCGGAGAAGCAGCTCGAAAAGAGTGCAAGGGAACACCGGTTTCAAGACGATTGGCTGAAGTGGCCCGGGGAGGGAGGGGGGGGGGGGGGGGGAGTGCCCCCTTTTTTTATATGAGGGGGGACTGCCCCCTTTTTCAAAAATCCTAGATTAAGCTCTGTACGGATTTCCATTTCGGTCTGAGACTACATGACATGGCTGTACTCTACACTTCCTTTCATAATATACTCCGGCGTCAACCAGGCCCGAGAGATACAGACACCTGCAGTGTTGTCAGGAAATTTGAGCAACACTCTCAGAGACGCATCCATTAAGTGGATGAACTCGACTGTGTGGTCCCAGTCTTCCCAACTGAGTGTAGTCCTCAGACTGAGTGAAAAAAGTAAAGGTTCATAATCTGTAGATCTCAGACTGAGTGAAAAAAGTCAAGGTTCATAATCTGTAGTCCTCAGACTGAGTGAAAAAAGTAAAGGTTCATAATCTGTAGTCCTCAGACTGAGTAAAAAAAAGTCAAGGTTCATAATCTGTAGTCCTCAAGCTGAGTGAAAAAGTCAAGGTTCATAATCTGTAGTCCTCAGACTGAGTTAAAAAAAAGTCAAGGTTCATCATCTGTAGTCCTCAGGCTGTGAGGCAAATCACCGAGCCGTGTCAGTTGGCAAGAAGCCACTGACTTTTGTCCGTGAAAGCCAGAGTTTTGGCTGAGAATAAAGACCGCAGGTTCTATGAAAGGAAAGTGGCCAAAGTATGAGGGTTGGTTTCATTGTTTCCACTAGTATTCTGTAGTACACCTCGGGGGGTCGTTAGTCGTGATTAGAAAAATTTTTTTTTACCACTTTGTTTTTTTTAGGGGGGTGGGTTTAATTTGATGCAGCTATTTAAAAAAAAGTCATGTTAAATTTATTCTGAGGTCTGGGGTGGGGAGGGGGTGACTTGCTGTGAGCTTTGTGGTTTGAAGAGTATAGATAGGAAATTCTCTATTGTTTCAGGTGAAGTTGCTGCTACACTTTGAAGGCGGTTGTAAATTGCTGGATCCCAGGCTGTGCCAGGCAAACATGTCGTTAGCGTGAGTTCAAGCGCGATTTACTGCTGCCTCTGTGGAAAGTGAAGGCCTTCAGATGGATCAACTATTCAGGTGATAAAGCTCAGCAGCTGGTGCCAGTGTCAACCTACGCACAGGTGAAGGGATGCTGTAGAGACAGATATGACAGCTTTGTGTGCTGAACTAGAAAAGTGGTTCTTGAATAACTGATGGGATATTTCAGTCGCACTTCCAACACCTCAGAGCCCTTCAATAACACCAGGCCGAATGCAGGCTCACACACCTGCTGGAGAAGATTGCACTGGCTCGTTGGCCCCAGTCCTGGGAAGTGTCACTGGTCGATGGCCCCAGACCTCCCATGAGAGGTGTGCACTGTGGATGACCCCAGACTCCTATGGAGAAGTGTTCATGGTCGCTTCTCAGAGCCTCATGGAGAGGTGGTCCACTTTCGCATGGCCCCAGACCCCATTGGAGTAAGGTCCCCAATGGCTCACTGACCCGACTCCCATGGAAATTCCACTGGCTGCTGCCCCAGACCTTCCATGGAGAAGATGCTCACTGGCTCGCATGGCCCTTGATCCCATGGAGAGGTGTCCTGGCTGCATGGCCCAGACTCCCATGGAAGATGTCATGCTGCATGGCCCAGACCTCCATGGAGAAGATTTTCATGGCTCGCATGACCTACCAGCTCTGGAGAAGGTGTCACTGGGCTCGGATGGCCCCAGACTTCCATGTAGAAGGTGTGCATGGCTGGATGACCAGGACCTCCCATGGAGAAGATGTGCACTGGCTGGCTTGGACCCAGACTCATGGGAAGGTGTCACTGGTCGCATGACCCAGACTCCCATGAGGAAGTGTCCACTGGCTCGCATGACCAGACTCATGGAGAAGGTGTCATGCTCGCATGACCCAGACTCCATGAGAAGGTGTCCACTGGTGATACAGACCTCCATGGGAAGTGTGCACTGGCTCCATGACCCAGACCCCTCATGGAGAAGTGTCCACTGGCTCGCATGGCCCCAGACCTCCCATGGAGAAGGTGTCCACTGGCTCGCATGGCCCCAGACCTCCCATGGAGAAGGTTCCACTGGCTCGCATGCCCCAGACCTCCCATGGAGAAGGTGTCACTGGCTCGCATGGCCCCAGACCTCCCATGGAGAAGGTGCGCACTGGCTCGCATGACCCCAGACCTCCCATGGAGAAGGTTCCACTGGCTCGCATGACCCCAGACCTCCCATGGAGAAGGTGTCCACTGGCTCGCATGACCCCAGACCTTCCATGGAGAAGGTGTCCACTGGCTCGCATGACCCCAGACCTCCCATGGAGAAGGTGTCCACTGGCTCGCATGACCCCAGACCTCCCATGGAGAAGGTGTCCACTGGCTCGCATGGACCCCAGACCTCCCATGGAGAAGGTGTCCACTGGCTCGCATGACCCCAGACCTCCCATGGAGAAGGTGTGCCACTGGCTGCATGACCCCAGACCTCCCATGGAGAAGATGTGCACTGGCTCGCATGGCCTCAGACCTCCCATGGAGAAGGTGTCCACTGGCTCGCATGGCCCCAGACCTCCCATGGAGAAGGTGTGCACTGGCTCGCATGACCCCAGACCTCCCATGGAGAAGGTGTCCACTGGCTCGCATGGCCCCAGACCTCCCATGGAGAAGGTGTCCACTGGCTCGCATGCCCCAGACCTCCATGGAGAGGTGTCCACTGGCTCGCATGACCCCAGACCTCCCATGGAGAAGGTGTCCACTGGCTCGCATGACCCCAGACCTCCCATGGAGAAGGTGTCCACTGGCTCGCATGACCCCAGACCTCCCATGGAGAAGGTGTCCACTGGCTCGCATGGACCCCAGACCTCCCATGGAGAAGGTGTCCACTGGCTGGCATGACCCCAGACCTCCCATGGAGAAGGTGTCCACTGGCTGGCATGACCCCAGACCTCCCATGGAGAAGGTGTCCACTGGCTCGCATGGCCCCAGACCTCCCATGGAGAAGGTGTCCACTGGCTCGCATGACCCCAGACCTCCCATGGAGAAGTGTCCACTGGCTCGCATGACCCCAGACCTCCCATGGAGAAGGTGTCCACTGGCTGGCATGACCCCAGACCTCCCATGGAGAAGGTGTCCACTGGCTGGCATGGCCCCAGACCTCCCATGGAGAAGGTGTCCACTGGCTCGCATGACCCCAGACCTCCCATGGAGAAGGTGTCCACTGGCTCGCATGACCCCAGACCTCCCATGGAGAAGGTGTCCACTGGCTCGCATGACCCCAGACCTCCCATGGAGAAGGTGTCCACTGGCTCGCATGGCCCCAGACCTCCCATGGAGAAGGTGTCCACTGGCTCGCATGACCCCAGACCTCCCATGGAGAAGGTGTCCACTGGCTCGCATGCCCCAGACCTCCCATGGAGAAGGTGTCCACTGGCTCGCATGACCCCAGACCTCCCATGGAGAAGGTGTCCACTGGCTCGCATGGACCCCAGACCTCCCATGGAGAAGGTGTCCACTGGCTCGCATGGCCCCAGACCTCCCATGGAGAAGGTGTCCACTGGCTCGCATGACCCCAGACCTCCCATGGAGAAGGTGTCCACTGGCTCGCATGGCCCCAGACCTCCCATGGAGAAGGTGTCCACTGGCTCGCATGGCCCCAGACCTCCCATGGAGAAGGTGTCCACTGGCTCGCATGGCCCCAGACCTCCCATGGAGAAGGTGTCCACTGGCTGCATGGCCCCAGACCTCCCATGGAGAAGGTGTCCACTGGCTCGCATGGCCCAGACCTCCATGGAGAAGGTGTCCACTGGCTCGCATGACCCAGACTCCCATGGAGAAGTGTGCACTGGCTGGCATGGCCCCAGACCTCCCATGGAGAAGGTGTCCACTGGCTGGCATGGCCCCAGACCTCCCATGGAGAAGGTGTCCACTGGCTGGCATGGCCCCAGACCTCCCAGGATCCCTTTCCTTCCTCTCCCTTGAAGCCTCGTATTCTCGTTTTCTCCTTTAAAGACATTTTCAGACGCAGTGAATTCCATGTCTCTGCCTGCAATGCCCGACCCTTCTGCCTCACACACGTGCACAAGCACTCAGGTTCGAGACTGAAGACAGGTTGGGGAAGAAAAGGCCTTGTCATGTTTTCCTCGTTTCTACAGAAAAGTGAGCATGCGAAATCATTTCAGAAGTAAGAAATATGAAATTGTTTTGCAGCTGAACAGTTCAAAGCACTGGAAAAATAAGGTTGGGTTGAGGAATGGTGTTGTGCAGAAAAGTTCAACCCTCAGCATGCATCCTTGATGCTCCTGTACCCAGGCAAACAAGAAAGGCTTTGTAAGTCTGGTACCATTGCAACTGTTCTGATGAAATTTTTTTAGACATCTTTTTAAAAAAAATGTGAGTTATTTTGTCAGCAAATTTGGATGTGTGTGTGTGCATGGAAAGGGAAAGAAAGAATCAGTTGTGTCATTTGAACTGTATACGTCCAAAGATGTGGCGGGTTGTAGAGGACCTATACTTTAAGGTTGTAGAGGACCTATACTTTAAGGTTGTAGAGGACCTATACTTTAAAGAGCAGTGATTGGATACAGCAACACGTGCAGCATGGGTTGTGGTGGACTGGCGGCGTTGGTTTCAGTGTAACTTCTTGAGGCCTGTTTGATGAGTGTGGGTCATGTTGGACCTGCAATATCTGAAGAGAGGCTAACACAGTAAAAACGCACAGTAAACTGTGTCAAATGTGTGGGTTCAGGGGGACCTGCAATATCTGAAGAGAGGTTAACACAGTAAAAATGCACAGTAAACTGTGTCAAATATATGGGTATAGGGGGACCTGCAATATCTGAAGAGAGGTTAACACAGTAAAAACGCACAGTAAACTGTGTCAAATGTACGGGTTTAGGGGGACCTGCAATATCTGAAGAGAGGTTAACACAGTAAAAACGCACAGTAAACTGTGTGTCAAATGTATGGGTTTAGGGGGGTCTGCAATATCTGAAGAGAGGTTAACACAGTAAAAACGCACAGTAAACTGTGTCAAATGTATGGGTTTAGGGGGACCTGCAATGTTGGGAGTGAACAGTCAAAAGTGATGTAAAAGTGTGAACGAGTGTGGATTGTAAAGCGCTTAGAGCTTGGGTCTCTAGCTGAGGATAGGCACTATATAAGTATTCAAAATAATAATGATAATCATGTCTGGTGAAGGTTAACGATATGTGTTTATTGGTCTATCAGAGTTGTGTTCCTATAAAAAGTAGCCGACTGTGTTGGTGACATTGAATGAATTATCCACCCAACTGTTTGAATGAGAAGACTTTTAATTAAACATTTCTTTCCCCCTCTGTTGATTACATTATCTTTACTTATCCTCTGTCTGCATAATTGTATTGGCATTGATGTTGTCACCGTCTTCACCACCCTTCCCCATTATTTTCCTTTCATAATAGGGATGCTTTCTTTAGAATGGAATGCAAAACAGTAGACTGTAACGATTGTGCTATTATGAACACACAGAATTTTTTTTAGCTTGGTTTCCCCTTTTCATGGGTTTGGTAGAGAAAGGGTTGGGTTTTTTTTATAGTAATTGTTCTTTTTTGTTTTAATCTCCAGTAGTCGGTGATTGGGGACTACATGTCATTAGACCTTCTGCTGCAGCAATGGAAATACACTGTTTATCTGTCTTTGCTTTATCAGTATTCTGTTGACAATCAGCGTGCATCCTACAGACAGTACAGGAGAACTCACCGTGGCTGAAAGTGTCAGCACCAAATAGAGTTATTTCCCTTTGAGCCCCTCTCGTTTATGAATCGAGCACGCAGTTAAATTACTTTTCCTTTGTGGATCAGTTACGCTGTTAAATAGCGCTGCTTTCTTTGTGAATCAGTGGTCAAGTTGCCCTTTTTCCTTGAATCAGTAAAGTTGCCCTTTTTCCTTGAATCAGTAGTCAAGTTGCCCTTTTCCCTTTGTGAAGCAGTAGTCAAGTTGCCCTTTTCCCTTTTGTGAAGCAGTAGGTCAAGTTGCCCTTTTCCCTTTGTGAAGCAGTTGTCAAGTTGCCCTTTTCCCTTTGTGAAGCAGTAGTCAAGTTGCCCTTTTCCTTTGTGAAGCAGTAGTCAAGTTGCCCTTTTCCTTTTGTGAAGCAGTAGTCAAGTTGCCCTTTTTCCTTTGTGCAGCAGGTAGTTCAAGTTGCCCTTTTCCATTGTGAAGCAGTAGTCAAGAGTTGCCCTTTTCCCTTTGGAAGCATATCAAGTTGCCCTTTTCCCTTTGGTGAAGCATTAGTCAAGTTGCCCTTTCCCTTTGTAAGCAGTAGTCAAGTTGCTCCTTTCCCTTTGTGAAGCAGTCGTCCTACTCTTTATTGGAACCGTAACTATGACATTTGCCTTTTTCATTGTGAATTAAACAAAATCAGGCTTTTCTCTTGTGAATCATAGTCTCATACAGATTATCCGCCCTTTCTCTTTCAATTGTGTGTCGGTTACAATGTTTAATTAGGCTTTCTTCCCCCCTTGTGAGTTGACACATTGTAAAATCTAACATTATGATTCCGTTATGGAAAGATACCCTTTTTTTTAGTGATTGAAAGAGTAGGTAAGTATTGTTCTTAACCCACTCTCATACTTACATCAAGACAAGTGGCACAAGGTCAAGGGTCGGACTTTTTATTAGGATC
>CM031621.1:3903885-3923250 GCA_018398815.1 Conus ventricosus
GCACGTATATTTACCATTCGGGTTTTATCGCTCGAGTTTGGCTCATACCACATTTAGAAAGAGAGGGGGTTAGTTACCGCTAAGGACATATCATACCAGATTGTTGCAATGATGTGTTCACGGCAGAAAGGGGAAAAAAGATGCACACGAAGGTCTCTGTGGGACTCAGGAGGTACTGTCCTTAAGTGACGACCCGGCCATCCGGCAGCAATCCTGCGCCACCCTTGGCAGCAATCCTGCGCCACCCTTGGCAGCAATCCTGCGCCACCCTTGGAAGCCTGCGCTGTGTTGACGCAGGGTGAAGGTAGGCACTGGGCGTTTCATTAAGATGTCAACGGTCATGACTGCTCCCTGGCTGATGCCATTGTCCGCTGGCCGCTAGACGCCACGACAGAACCTCCACGAAAGCGTCTTCGAGGGTGCACCAGCTGATATTTCATGACTGCAGAACCCTCCTGTGGGTAACCCTACCATCTGTGGTAACCCTACCATCTGTGGGTAGCCCTACCATCAGGTGAAAACTGCTGCACGTATCCTGAAGCCCTAGTCGTTGCTGTTTCACCGACAGGTGAAACGGGTACAATGCCACACACAGCCCAGTTTTCGCCACAGAGTCTTGCGTTCATCATGTGGAAGACCCCGAGCTGCTGTCTTTCCCACTGTCAACAGACCTTGTCCTGTAGCCACTGGGTCTCTCCCTCGCCCACCAGGCCTTGTTCCAGAGTCGGCCAAAAGACAGAAAGAAAGGATAACCTGAAGGCGCCAGTGGAACCCAGAGAAGTACTGTCCTCGGCCGCTGGGTCACCCAGTCGGCAGCAGTCCACCAGTCTCTGGAACCTGCTAGCGGGGGTCCTATGTCGAAAAATCATGCACTTCATGCAACAAGCACCAAATTTGGCAGAGATGGCCAGTTGTATGTCCTGAACAAAACCTGATTTAGAGCCACCACGAAAAATTTGTAAAAACGTGGGTTTTTTTTTTTTTTAGTGGCATTTTCAAATGGCCGACACAAAAATTGGAATATATGTTGCATAATTGTTCATTTAATGCTACAAACACCAAATGTGGCTAAGAAGCACAATTTCATGCCCTGAACATAACCAGATACAGGTCTATTTAAAAAAAAGGAAAATTTGTGTATTTGAGCAATTCCCAAGATGTCCACCAGCAAAAAGGGAGTCGTATGCTGTACATTCATTCATTTCCACCCATAACACCAAATAAGTTATTAAAAAATTAAATGAATAAAAATCATAATAATAAATAAATGAATAAATAAATAAATGAACAATTTTAATGGGAGGTGATCGTGATGATAGTAGTTATGTGGGAGTGTGGGTAATGATAGTAATGATTGAAAGAGAATGGAAATGATCAATGGAAGGTAAGATATCGTTGGGGAGGGGGGGGGAACAGAATATGGAGGGGGCGTGGAAGAGGGTAATGGGGGAGGGGGAGAGAGAGAGAGAGAAAGAGTTAATATCTCTCCTCCCACACAAATGTATGCATGGGGTGTGTGGAGGCGAGAAATTCATGCAAGTAGTGTTGTTGGGGGAAAAGAAAGGGGGTGGGGGTAGGATGAGGAGGGAAGAGAGGGGAGGTATTATGGGTGAATTATGGTCATAAATGAGACTAACTGTGGGGAGTTTTCACACACATACACACCCATTCTCACACACACACACACACACACACACACACACACACACACACTGTGTAATATATATATATATATATATATATATATATATATATATATATATATATATAATATATATATATATATATAGGTCGGTATATTTAAAATGCCTAAAACAATTTTTTAAGTGCTCAACCCCTTGGGAGCAACATTAGATAAAACAAGATAGTTTTAAGATTCCTCTTTTAACTTGTTTTATATATATATATAAGCAAGCTTTGTTTATAATTCAATATATATATATATATAAATATATATATATATATATAAAATATATAATATATATATATATATATATATATAACCAGTTTAAAATAGGATTTTAAAATGGAAATGGTTTTCCATTTTTAAGGCTGGTGTGCAATACCGTAGCATGTTTGTCGAGTTTTCAAAAAACCAACCAAAGGTGCCACCTAAAAAGCAAAAGAGAATCATGAAAGAGCTTCTTAGGTGGCACCTTTGGTTGGTTTTTTTTGAAAACTCATCAAACATACTACGGTATTGCACACCAGCCTTTTCTGGGATAACATTCTTCTTAAAACCGAAAAGGCAGAGGAGTCAAATTACCACTTTCCGCGGTCACTGAGGAGAAACAATCAGGTTTCGAAATATTGGTATCTGACCAGGAGTTATATGTTAGTGAGTTTCCTTCCCCATTGGAGATTGTCTCCCCCTTGGAGACTATAAGCTTGCTGAAGGCTCATTTTGAGAAGCATTTATTTTATTTTTCCCCCATTCACCCACTCAGGCACATACTGTTAGTTAGGCAGAATTATCTACCACTGCAGACATGAATGCTTATCTCCCCCTATTTCTTCAATCTAAGACATAAGAGCAAGCTTTGTTTGTAATTTTATATATATATATATATATATATATATATAATATATATATATAAATATAATATTCCCAAACACCATCTCCACCATCCAGGTATGCATACTCACAGACATGTGAACAATCTATATGCATCTATCTATGTATATTTTCCCCCCCCATACACACCCTCAAGTCCCCCCTTCCAAGAATAAGACTCCTCATCTACCACTCTTTCACTTTCTTTTACACACTCTCAAGTGCCCCCTTCCAAACAAAAGACTCATCTGCCACTCTCTCTTTTTCTCTATCTCTGCTTCTTTTCAGGTCAGGTCAGGTCGCTGGTCTTGTCCTCATCTGGGGGGCATCATGGTGGGTCCTCATAGGAGGTTCTGTCTGGCTCGCTGGGTGGGGCTCGACTCTCGCCCTGCTACCGGTAAAATGTAGCCCGGTCCCACCTGTCGCATAGATGGGGTTGATAGAGCTCGTAAACCCGGGGAAAAGTAGCCCATCAGGTAAAGGGAAAACACTGAACCCAAAACCTCGCTCCCTTTGGGATCCCCACCAGGGGAAAAGGCTTCGGGAGTAAAAACCCTGAGGAAAAATCCGGAGCCGGAGCCCCAAAAGGCGGCTTAAACCTGTCTTCAACTTTCACCCCGGGAACTCCTGCGACGCCGTTGGTCCCCTTTTTATGGGCCCTCTCCCTTTTCCCCTTGGGACCCATCAGCTTTTGGGGAGGGGGGGAATCTCCCTGATGGGAAACAGCGATTCTCCATCCCAACCCCCCAGGCTTGCCCCCTGGGGGAGGACACTTCAGTTCGCTGAAAAAGCGTCGAAACAACAGGGGAAGCAGCATTTTTAGGTTAAAAGCCACCCGCCGATTGGCGTAGAGCTGGCCCCGGGGTTGTTTTCCGTGGGGGGAGAGATCATCATCTAAAGGGAAACAGCTTTTTTTTTTTTTTTTTTTTTTTTTTTTTTTTTTTTTTTTTTTTTTTTTTTTTTTCCCTCCCCCACCCCCCTTTTTTACCTTTGGGTTTTTTTTTTTCTTTTTTTTTTTTTTTAGTCTTTTTTTTTTCTCCTTTTTTTGTTTTTTTTTTGTAAAGGGGGCCCTTTTTTTTTTTTTTTTTTTTTTTTTTCCCGCCCTTTTCCCCTTTCCTCCCTTAAATCTCCACCCCCATGAAGTCTGTTTTGCTGTTTTAAATATCCTGGAATTGTTTATCTTGTGTTTTAATTTTTTGGGGGTTTGTTAAAAGGGGCGTCGGGGGTTTTTTTTTTTGCACTAAGTTTGGTGTTGTGACACATTAAACCCCCTTGTAAAAACGGGATTGAAAAAGAAAGAAAACGTAAAATGAAGAAAAAAAGGGGCCCGGGCATTTCCGGGAACCCCCCCTTAAAACGAAAGACGAAATAAGATGGGAGGATACACAAAGTGCACGAAGAATGAAAAAAAGAAGAAAAGAAGAAAGAAGAAGAAAAGAGAGAAGAGGAGAGAGAGAGAGAGAGAGAGAGAGGAGAGGGAGAGAGAGAGAAAAAGAGAGGGGCTAAAATCTCTTTCGAAAACCGGAAAAAAAAAAAAAAAAAAATTCCCCCCAAAGGGTTTTATCTTATGGGTGAAAAAGGAGACAAAAGGAAGACAAGGGGAAAATTCTGCATGGGAGAAAAATTCGAAACAAAGAAAGAGAGAGAGAGAGAGAGAGGGGAGGGGAAGAGAGAAAAGAAAAGAGGAGAAGAGAGGTTGATTTAAGCAAAATTGTGATATAGATTAAAAAAAAAAGAAAAAAAAGACAGGAACAAAGAGGGAGAGGGGGGAAGGGACAAGACAGAGACACAGAGGAGAGAGAGAGAGAGAGAGAGAGAGAGAGAGAGAGAGAGGGATGGAGGGGGGGAGAGACAGTTTTTTGTTTGGTGCAAAATGTGGGTTATTTTGCGCGTTATGTGCGTGCATGAGAAAAGTGGGGTGTGGTGTTGGGGTGTGTGTGTGTGTTGGTGTGTGTTGTGTGTGTGTGTGTTGTGGTGTGTGTGTGTGGGGGCCCGCGCGTGGTTGTTGTGTGTGTGTGTTGTGCGTGCGTGGCGGTTTTGTGCCTGTGGGCGTGGGGTGCGCTGTATGTGTGCGTGGCGTGGTGTGCGCTATACAAGTATAATTCGTCCCCCTCCCACTCCCCCCCCCCCCCCCCCTCTCCCCCCCCCCCCCCCCCTCTTTTTGGGTTGCCGTTTACCCCTTATTTTAAAAACCCTAGATTTTTTGTTTTCTATCTGAAAAAAAGTTTCTTTACCTTAAAACGGTATAAATATTTGTTGTTAAAATTTTTAAAAAAAGGGGGATTAAATTGGTTTTTTTTTTGCGAAGTTTTAGAAATTTTTTAACCGATTGGAAAAAGCATTTTGGTTTTTTTAAGTCTTTTTTTTTTTTGGGGGGTTTTTTCTTGGCTCTGTATCCAAATAATACATTGAAAAAGCAAAGTTCAATGCGTTTCCCTATTAAACCCCATGAAAAAAAAAATTTCTTCTATTTTCTTCCAAAATGTTTTAAAAACCTGGAGCACATTCAAAAAAGAAGTGCTCTGTGAAATCTTTTTAACCCCGATGTTGAGATTTGTTGTCCTTGTTACTTAATTTTGTGTAGGGAAAGTTTGTTGGATATTTTAGTGTTTTAGTTTCCACGCAGCTCTTTCAACGAACTTCCTTGGTAAAAAAATAAAGGGATTTGTTTTTATTTTTAAAGTGTTTCGATTTGTAATCTTCTGACCCAAAACCCGTTTTACATGCTTAATTTTTTTCTCCCTCGATTGTCCCCTTTTAAAACTTTTTTTAATTGTTCTTTGGTTTTGTTTATCCCTTTTGATTTCGCTTTCCGGAATGTTTTCTACCTCTTTTTCTCAAGTTTTTTGTTTTTTTTTCCCCTTTTCCCCTTCCACTGTCGGAATGGCTTTATCATTGCGTTATACTGCAAAAGGGGTATTGGCTGCAGGGGGTTTAAACTTTTTTTGGAATTTTGTAATGAAAAACAATTTTGTTTCATTAGCTGAAAAAATTTGTCCCAAACTCTTTCAATATTTTTGGGTTTTTCCCATGTATGAAAAAGGGGGGGTTTTTTTTTGATTGTATAAAAACGTTTTTTTCCAAAAAGAGTTGATTTTAAAATTTTTTGTTTTAAATCTTTTTTCAGATCTAATCGTTTATTCTCTAGGTAATTTCCACATAGTTTTTTTCCCAAAATTTTCGTTTTTTAAAATTAATTGCTTTCCCAAGGTTTGGTCAAAACCAATTTTTTTCGAAAATACTTTTTTCCTTTGTATTTTTTTTAAAAAATCCCATTTGGGAATAAAGGCCCAACTTTTTTTTTATATGAAAAGTTTTCCTAAAACCATTGCAATAAAACCCTTTTTGGAAAATTCGTTTATGTTTGTCATTTTTAGTCCCCCTTCCCTTTTCGTTTTCCCTTCCATTTTTTTCCCTTTATTTTTCAAAAGCATTTCTGTTTGAGAAATTTCCTTTGCCAAATAAAATTATACAATTCAGATTTTTTTTTTTAAAAATTTCGATCAGGTAACCCAACTAAATTGCATTACAAATGTGAACTGGCTAATTAATAACTTTTTTTACATAAACTTTTTTCCCCAAATATTGGCCCCTTCTACTCCATTTTTTTATGAGTTTTTGGCATTTTGTCTATCCTTCCAACCCAAAATTTCCCTTCCAAAATTTTGTGCTTTTAGTCTTTGTAAAATATACGCCAAGTATTTTTTTTTTTAACTGTCAATTTTTAAAATGGCAAAATTATCTCCCCTGCAACCCTTTTCCGATTTTCTTTGTTTTTTGTTTTTTTTTGGGGTTAAATGCGGGGCCTGAAAATTTTGCAAAATCTGATATGTTTCCCTGCAACATTTTCCATATCTTTGTTTTTTTTAAGAATAGTGTCGTTCGCCCTGCCAGCTGTTTTATCTTTTTTTTTTCCCCCCCCCAAAAAATATCGGGTCTTTTTTTGGCCCCCTTTTCCCTTCAAAAATTAAATGCTTTTTTTTAAAATCCCCCAATTTAATTTCAATGCCAAAAAAAAAGTAGAGGAAAAAAGGACACCCTTGTCTGATCCCCACACTTTATAAAAAGGATTCAAAAAAACCACCCTCCATGTTTAAATGCTCAAAAAAAAATATTCCCTATATTGGGGCCCCTTTCCGGGAACTTTTCCCCCAAAGGGCCAAAGAAAGTGAAAAATGCGAAAAAAAGTCTCGGGGAAACGCTATAAAAAGCTTTCAAAAACGGGGGAAAGGAGATCCCCCGTTTTGGTTTATTTGGAGATAATCTATGACATTTCATTTTTTCGGAAAATTTTTTTTAGATATTCAAACTTTAAAAAACCCAACTTGGTCTCTTTTAATTAATTTGGATAAAACCCTTTCGATTTTTCTGAAGCACTTTAGCTAAGATCTTATAATCTGGTTAGAAAACGTAATTGGCCTCCATTAAAATTGATCTGTCCCGTTTTTAATTCTTTCCCCTTTTTTGCAGCAAAATTATTACCCCTTCCCCGGGAAATATGGTAATTTTTTTTTTTAAAAAGGGAATTTTTTGAAAAAAAATTTGGGTTAAAAGTTTTGACTTTGCTCCAAAAAAAATTTAAAAAACTCAAACAGCATGCCATCGTTTCCCTGGATCGACCCAATTTTTCATTTTTTATCAGTGCTTTTTCCCTGCCTCTTTTTTTGTGTTTGAGCCCTTCGCATATTTTTGATTTTCTTCAGAAGTTTAAAAAATGTTATTTCCAATAAAAATTTTTTAACGGCTTTTTTCCTTTTTTTCTTGTCTAGGGTTTTTTTAAATTTTTGGAATAATAGTAAACCTGTTTCTTTTTGAAAACCTTTTTCCTGATCTTTATGATGTCTCCTTTTTGTTTTTTAAAACTTTGTCAAAACTTTTTTTTTGCTTTTTTTTTTTCCCAAAATTTTAAAGGGAAGTACTTGGGGGGTTTTTTTCGCCTTTTTTCTTTTCCATTTTTCTCGGGGCTCTTTTTTGGGTGACCTTTTGGCTTTTTCCCATCTATTATTTCTAACTGCTTTTTAAAAATTTAAGCAGTTAACCCGCGTAATCATAAATTTCGGGATCTTTAATTATTTCTTTTTTTTTATTTTTTTAAAATTTCGTATTTTAATGTCCATTTGTTTTTTTCCCTCTTCTTATGTGCTTTTTTTTTCCCCATTTTCCCTAAAAAAAAAATTCTTTTTTTTTAATTTTGGGCACTTTTCCCCATTTGCTGTAGGGGCTAACATTCTGTTGTTTGGCATTGTTGATATGTTTCGATCAAGGAACTCATTCTTTTTTAACAAATTTAAATCTTTTTTTTAGATTGAATTGTTAAAACCCCAGTATAAGTCCACGTACAAACCAGCTTATGAAGGGTCAATGCGATGTTTTTGGGGTTAGAGGGTGGGAAAGAAAAAATATCACAGTGACAAAGATTGAAAAATATCTTCTTTTCGAAAATGTGTCATTCTGCGGGCTATTTAAAGGGGTATGACGACACCAAGTGTATTCTTTTTCTGTGGTGAAAAATTCCCCCAGAAAATCTGTAATACCCAGAGTCTGAAAAAAGGGGTGTTTTAAAACACTTACTTTCCTTGGGGTGGGCGGGCCTGTTTTGAAAGTTTCATTGTTATTTATCCAAATTTTAAATCCCCCCAAAAAAAAGTTTTTTTTTCCCGAATATTTATTACTAAGTCCTTGAGCCTTGAGAGGAAAGATTTTTTTTCGTTACCCTCGTTTGGGGCATATATATTTACAAAAAAAAGTCTGTGTCCTTTGTTTTGACAAATGACCCACAAGGATTCTTCATGTCCCCTCTTCCCGTTTTTTGCTTTTCCGGTGAAACGTTTTGAAAAAAAGAATCAAATTTCCCCCTTTTTTACTGCCCGTTTTCAATTTTAAAAATTTTTTCCCCCCCCACTTTTTTTCCCAAATTTGAATATCTTTACTTAAAATAAGCGATTCTTGTTGGCACAAAGATGTTTCCCCAAAATTATGTTTTTTAAAATAATAAAAATGGGTTTTCCTTTCATTTTTTTGTTTAAACCCCCTGGCATTCAGTGTCATAATTCGAATGAATCCATAGGAAGGGGTTAGTGATGATTTTTTTTTTTTTTTAAAAAAAATAATTTTTGTCGCTTTCTTCCCAAATTTTTAAATTCCCGTTTATCATTCCATCCGTTAACCTAGGGCCCGATCCGGGTTTTTAAAAACCCCGGAAAAATGAGGAGGGGGGCATACGAGAATGTTTCAAGTTTTCACACGTTTGTGTTTGGGCCCCTGCTCTCCCCCACTTTCCCCTCAGCTGGGGTGTTCTCTGTCTGGGACGAAAAAAAATTTGCGGAAAATTTTGCGCTTTAAGGGCCCAGGGGTTGGGCCCCTTCGTTGGAACTGAATTTGGTTTTTGTCTGTGTTTTGGGCGCATCGGTTTAGACTCTTATCTCTTTCAGTAATTTTCATGGTTTTGGGTTTTCCTTTTTCTTATCAGGATTTTGTAGTGTTGTCAGTTTTCTTTTTCCCTTGTTTGTCATTTTTTTCTGGTCTCTTCTTCCCATTACTGTCATCTTCCGTCCAGAGTTTCCCATCAAAAACTTTTGGGCGTTTGTGCAGTTTGTGGGCATTCTCCCCGATATTGCATTTAGGGTCCCCTGCTTTGTGTCCCCCCCCTTTAAAAAAATTGTTTTTCATTAAAAAGGGCTGACAACAAATTTTCGCGATGCCCCTTTTGGGAAGACTCGGGCCCACATCCATTTTTTTTGCTGTTGTTGGCAATTTTTGTTCTTTATGGGAAAGAAAAAGCGCGGGAAAGGGGCCCCTTTTTAATAGTTTTTTTTTAGGGGGGAAAGTTGGGACTTTTTTTGAAAATGAATCGTCGGCCCCTTTTTCCCTTTTAGTTAATTTGCCCTTTTGGTCTCTGTCCCCCTTCTGCAATTAAATTTGGGGGTTTAAATTCCCCACCAAAACTGTTTCACTGCTTCCAAAATTCAAACATCTAAAAGGGCAGAGGAAAGTTGTAATTTTTAAATTTTTTTTTGTTTTTGTACTGGGTTTTCACTTTGGGCCGTAACTCCCCTGGCGGGGTCGCGAACCACGAACATTTTGGGTTTTCACCGCACTAGAAATCCCCAGGTAAAAAACCCGGGCAAGAAGTTTTGACGGTGTTTGGCCCCCCGGGGGGTAAATTCTCCCCGGGGGGCCGATTCTTTGAGCCCCCTTTCCCTGGAAATTGTTCCCCCGGTCTTTTCCCCGGCAGCACAGATTTCCGATGTAGTAAACTTTTTTTATCAAAAGGGTAGTTGATTGTTAATAAAAAATACAGGCAAAAAAACCCCTCACCTTCGAAACTGTTAGCCCTTTCAAAAAATATCCCCTCACCCCCTCACAAATGCTTTGGGTCCCGGGTTTTTTTAATCCCCAGAAAAACAAAAAGAATATAAGGAGAAAAATCACAAAATAACATTATCCCTTGAAAAAAAAATACAATGTAAGGAAAAAGACAAAAAAATTTCCCACAAGCAAATACACAAAGTGAAAAAGAAAAAAACACACGCAAAACGAGAGCTCTCCAAAAAAACGTCTTGCTGACTTTCAGCCCTGAAACACACCCCATTGGGCAGCTACCGCCCCCCTAAGTGGGGAGCCCCCCGCCCAAAAGGGTGCTGCCCCGCCCCGTTCGCCTGCCTTCTGGGTGCGTAGGGCTAGGGGTTGGAAAATATTTTTAAAAAGCGGCTGCAATCAATCACCCAGGCAAAAAACAAGGGGGGAAAAAAAAAAAAATTTAAAAAGAAAAACTCCAGCTCTCAAGCTTTGGGTCCTGGAAGGGAAGGACAATGACGGGCTGGGCTGTTGGAGACCCCCAGGGGTTATTTCAATGCTCGAAAGACCTCCGTCATCAAAGATGAAATTGTGAGAATCCAGGCGACATGCCACCGGGAAGGGACGAGGGTTGGACTCTGGAACCCTCCCAGAAAAGGATTTTTACATTTTTCTGGAAAAGGGGAAAACCCCTGAAAAACCCGAAGAATAAGGGTTGGAAATTGCTGTCCGGAAATCTTTGTAGGGAAAGATAGAACCCCGCCCAAAAAGGAAAATGAAAGAAATGCTTTACTCCGCCTCAAACCACTGGTTCCCCTTTAAACCCGTCAGCTTTTAAAGGGGCCAACACCCCCAGCCCACCCAAAGGAAAAAAAAGGACGAGTTTACGATCAGCTCGACTCATTAATTTCCCGGGATCCCCCAAAAAAAGAGCAAATGTTATGCTGGGTGACTTTAATGCCCCAAAATGGGCGCTGACCATGAACCCCGGCCCTCCCCGTTCGGAAAATTTGGTTTTGGGAAAGTTTAAAGAAAAAAGGGAACGATCCTGGAGAAGGCCTATACCCCGACCCCCATCACCAATCCCTTTTTTCCCCGACAAAGCCCCACAGAAAGTGTCATGGAGACACCCCGCTCCCAAACACGGGGACCAGCTAGACCTGATTAAAAAATTTAGGCGGGCTGCCCTTTAGGGGTGTCCCTTTTTTCTCGAAACCCTTCCCCCAGCGCCGCTGCGCCCGATCAATCGTTGGGGGTGCGCAAGATCAAGCTCCCGCCCCCGAAGATACTCCGCCTGGCCCGAAGGGAAACCCGCATCGATTTTGAACAAGACCACACATCCTGACAAAAAGGCGGAAAATTTTCCCACCCTTTGGGAAATTTTTTGACCCAGGGGTCCTTGGGGCTCGCCCAAGAGAGATGGGGCCCCTTAGAGAGACAGTTCACAGCACTTCCCTGAAGAAGTTTGGAAAAAAAAAACCAAAAAAACGACGGTTTTGGGGCCCAAATCCAACAATCACTCCACCCTGAAGAAAGCCCAGCGGCCCCCCGGAATTTCAAGGGGTCCCCCCGCCAGAAAACTTGAGGTGTAAAAATCGCAAAGAGCAAAGGGACAGGATTAAACAAGGGAGGGGCCCCCCACCCCCCCCCCCCCCCCAAAAAACCCCCCCCCTTCGGGACCCCGGGGCCCCCCAACCCCAATCACCCAACTAAAAAATCTGGGCCAGCCCTGGCCAAAGGCAACCCGATAAAGGGGGAAAAATGAATTTTCTAAAAATCAAGGGCCCCGTAGAAAAGGGGGGGGGGGGATAAAAAACCCCCTTGGCCCAAAAGGAAGCAACCATGAAGCCCGCCCCGAAAACCCCAGGAAAAGGGGCAACCCCCAAGAAGGGGGGATCAATTCCGGAATTGACTCAAAAAGAAACCCCTTTCACCGGGGGAAGGGCCTTACCCTCGAAAAGTCCCCTATTTTGGACAAACGGGGAAAAACACCTTTGGGGAAAACTAAAAGGGAAACTCCCCCAGCTTGAGGAAAAAAAAGGAAGGTGTTTAAAACCCAGAATCCTCAAGTGGGCGGCAGTGCCCGCTTGAAATCCCATCAAAATTGGTCAATTGTGGGGAGAAAGGAGCATACAAAAAACCCCTTTTTTAGACCCGCCCAAATTTAATTTTTCACAAATACTTTTAAACCCAAAACGAAAAAGGGTGGACCAAAATTTTGAGGGAAATTTTTTCCCTGACATTTTAAAAGGGAAAGTTTTCATGAGGCTCGAACAGGCCCCAAAAGCAGGGGTAAAAGGGTTCCCGGTCGCCCCCATTTGGCATTCTTGCTGTAAACGAAGGTTTAAATTTAATGAAGGGGGCACCCAAACCCATTCCAAATGGCCCCTGTTAATTTGGGCCTCTCCCTCAAAAACAAAAAACTGGTATGAAAAGAAAAGCAGTTTGCCCCAATTCGCTGTCGGGGACCTCACCCGAAGTCCCCAATTTCAAGGGCCTTTATTTGGGTCTTTAAAGGCTTGGAAAAAGTTTTGGCCCGCCTCCAAAAAAACTTTTAGGTGTGAACAAGTTTCCCCCTCCACAAAGAAAAAGGCCGTTGCCCGTTACGACCCCGGTTTACCCCAGAAACCCCCTTTTCCATAAGGGGTCAAAAAGGGTGGCCTCCCCACCCTCCCCTTTAGGATTTTTCCGCTGTCTTGGGAAACCGTTTGGGCATTAATCGAGGGTGTGTTTTCCTTTAACGCCACCAAAATTTGGCCCTTTTTAATGGTCCCAAAAAAGAGCAAAATTTCTAATGCATTCCGAAATGGTTTCCCCGGAGTTTTTGGGACCCCAAACCCCAAAAGAGGGAGTTAAAGATTGATTTGGATCTTCAAAAGGGCCCCGGTGGTTTTGGCCTGGCAATAAGCCGAAAAAGACAATGTGGGTTGGGCCCTCAAAAGAACCGAAACCCCAACCCGCTTTAATAACAAAACCATTAAAGGTCCGACATTTCCAACCCAAAACCCGGGACCTCCTACCCAAAAATTCCCTGGAACAAGAATTAACAAGGGGGAATTTGGGGAAGGAAAAACCCTGCCGACCAAAAAGGGGGGGAACAAAGCTGTTAAACGATTGAATCAAAAAAATTTGGTGTGAATCCCCGGGGGGTCCTTTAAAACCTCCCGTAGCCAACGGAAAATTTCCCGGCGTATGCCTCCCAAAAAGGAAAAAGTCTTTTCCCCAATGCCTTCTTTTTTTTCCAAAAAATTTGGGGTAAAATGGAAAGTTTTTCCCCCCACAAACACCCCCTTTTGGTTTAAGCGGCAAGGATTCCCCCATACCCTTTTTTTTTGTTTCCGGTCGCCTTTTTTGGGGCTTTTTTTTATTTAAAAAACGGCCAAATCCCAAAAAATTTTTAAAAAAATTTTTTAAAAGAAAATAAAAAAGTTAAAATTTTGGAAAAGGGGTAAGGTCTAAAAATCAAAAACAAAACCCGGGAAGAAGCTATCCCGGGATTCCCCTTTAGGGAAAAACGTGAAATTTTCCCTTTTTTTAAAAATGGTTTCTTCCCAGAAACCGGTTTGGGAAAAAACCGCTGGTAACTACTTGGGGTTAATATAAATAAATTAATCTTTTATAAACTAAAAAAGTGGTTTTAAAAAAAGGAAAAAATTTTAAAAGGGGGAAATTTTCCCTTTTTCCGAAAAAATTCGGGAGCAACAACAAACTTTCTTTTCCTTTTAACCCCTCTTTTTTTTTTTTCCGAGGGGTGAAAAAGGGATGGAACCACGATTTTCCTTTTAAACCCCCTTCCCCCAAAAAAAAAAAACCCCCCCAAAAAATTTCAAAAAAGGGGCCCCTTTTAAACGCCAAAATAAAAGGGGTGCTTAATTTTTTTCGTCGTTTTTTGCGTGTTTTTTAAATTCAGGCCTTCCCAAAGAATTTTATTAATATAAAATATAATATAAATTTTTAAAAAAAAATATAAAGATTTGGGGGAAAAAAAAAGGGCAAAAACAAAGGCCGCCCTTTCTCTTTAGAATGAGGGGGTTAAAACCGCTGAATAAGCCATTTTTTCAAAGTTGGGCCCCCTGGGAGAAATTTTGCAAAACCTTTTTTTTTTTTTTTTTTTTTTTTTTTTTTTTTTTTTTTTTTTTTTTTTTTTCCCCCCCCCCCCCCCCCCCCCCCCCCCCCAAACCCCCGGGAAAACACCCCCCGGGTGTCCTTCACCAAAAGGGAGCGGGTTTCCCCAGCCCGCAAACGAAAACCTATCCCCTTTGACCCAAAACCCCCCCCAGCCCAAATCCGGCCCATAAAACCGTCCCGTCCCCGCCCGGGTTGGGGCCCCCCAGGAATTTCCCCCGGGGGTTGTCATATTTGTTCCTGTGCAGCGTTTTCCTGCTGCTGTTTTTTTTTTAAATTCAGGCCTCAAGACATTTATTATTAATATATATATAATATAAATATATATATATATATTTATAATATATATATATAATATATTTGTTAAAAGATAAGGTCTAAAACTATCTACAAGCGCTGTTTCATCAATGCAATCATCCTGAGATTGCATTGCATGAAACAGCGCTGTAGAAGTTTTAGACCTTATCTTTTAACAAATGTTGCTCCCAGTCCGGTTAAAGCATTTTTTTTAAATCTCTGCTGGTATTTACTACCATTGTCTATAATATATATATATATATAATATATATATAAAACTCAGAGGCATAAAAAACGCAAAAAAAAATTGAGACAGGGCACGATTGTTCACATTGTGAACAGGACGTAAGCAATGTGGGTGGCACGTGCAAAATTAGCAGTGCGTGGTGTCTTGGCCGGTTGTAACCTCGTAACAGGGGTGAAGTTCCCGGGGTCAGCGTTTTTGGCACGAGGAGTGCATTTGCCTTTGGACTACCTACGCCACGTGCATCAATGGAATTGCAACTCAATGTGGCCCCCATTGTGAGGCTATAAAATTTCCAAACCCCAAAAGTTCAAATCACCCCTTTCCCAGAGGCGCCAACAAATGCTGAGACTTTCTCGTCAAGATCTTTTGCATGCAAGGGGGCCCAACTGCAGGCCGGGGTTCCAATGAGGCAGGTCGCAAACGCATTCGGAGCCCCACATTTCCACCGTCTACGCCTTCTGTACCGCTTTCAAGCAAGAAACACCACTGATGACAGACCGAGGAGCGGCAGACCGGGGGTCACCACAGCAGCCCAAGACCGCCATCTTCCTTCGCAGAATCGACGGGAGCCTACCAAACCGCTGCCAAAGGACAGCCAGGAACACCGTAGGCAACCATGGCAGGCCAATCAGCAACAGGACCGTGCGTCGCCGACTGAACCAGTTGGTTCCAATGCAGGCGTCCAGCCCAGCGACCTATCCTGACATCCAGCACCCGCCAGAACCGCCCTGCAGTGGGCACAGATCCACGTGCATTGGCGCCATCGGGACTGGGGCCGAGTCCTCTTCAGTGATGAAAGCCGGTTTGCGTCGACCCAGGCGAGGGCCGCATCCGGATCTGGGAAGAGCGGGGGAACGCTTCACGGATCCCAACATCACCGAAAGGGACCCATGGGGGGGTTTGAAAAGCACCATGATCTGGGGGGCTATCGGCATAAATCGCCGTTTTGGGGCCAGTCACTTCCAGAATGGGGGTCCAGGACGTGGTAACGGGGTCACTGCTGTTCATTACATCGACCAAGTTCTGAGGCCCCACATCCTGCCGCATTTCCAGCGGCATCCACAGAACCTGTTTCAGCAGGACAACGCAAGGCCGCACACTGCCCTGCTACGCAGAACTTCCTGAGGCAGAAAAAACATCAATCTGCTGCCTCACCCAGCCCGTTCTCCCGACCTTAACCCAATAGAGCATTTCTGGGGTGCCCTTCAGAGGCAGTTGAACCAGCTCAACCCCAGACCCCAAACAGCAGCTCACTTGCTGTCGCCCTTTTGGGCCAGGTGTGGTGGCAAGTCCCCCAAAAGGCAGACCAACACTCTGGTACGCTCGATGTACCGCAGGTGCACAGCTGTGATCAATGCTCGAGGTGGTCACACCAGTACTGACATTCTGCTGTTTAAAACAAGGGGCAAGGTCAAGTTCATGTGATCTTTTTTTCTACCAAATGAACTTTGAAAGGACACTTTTGCGGTGTTCGATTGCTTTTTCTCACTTTCTATTACCAGTTCAAAGGAAAACGGTAGCCAAATTACATCAAAATTTCTATACAGTTTGTTTTCGCGTTTTTTATGCCTCTGAGTATAAATATGGGGCGCTGGTGACCTACTCGTTTTTGAGTGAACCAGTCCTTTAGGAAGAAGAATATTATATATAACGAACTTCTCCAAAGTGTAGGGAAACATTGTAAACACACACCCAATAGGCAACGTATTTAAAGAGTAAGGTAAAGGATGGCATTTAGTACACTTCAGAAAACAAATAAAAATGATAGAAGACATTCAAAACTATCTGAAGAGCTGTAAATCCATAATTTACCTCGAAAGACGAACTTTTCAACTGGCAAATACGAAGCGGCCATTTTGATTTTCCCCTGGCGGTCTACAAAGTCATAGAAAATTTAAAGGGAAAAAAAATAAGGCCCGCAAATTTTTTGGATGAACATATGTATTTTCATACACGAATATCATTATCAACATGTTTTCATTAGAAAATAATTTTAGCTTACATTCATTTGCTTGAAAAATATTCACTGCGGGCACCTCGCGCTAGAAAATCGTCTGCAATTTTGGTCTCACTTTTTATTTATTTCTCAAAAAAAAAACGATTTTGAAGTGGTTTCAAATCTGAATCAGTTATAACATTGTAAAGAACAATATACCAAAGTATTGTGCTTGTGCCACGAAGTGCACAATTCTGGTTAATTCCCGCGACATAGAAAAAACCCCCCCCCATGCTTTGTGTTGACGCTGAGTGCAGGCGTGCACAGAGCATGCCATTAAAACGTCAAGGGATATAAAACCCCATTTTTGCACTTGCTAATGTCTAATACCAAATGGACCCCAACACAACAGATTCAGTGGAAGCGTCCTCATGGGGTGTACCTGCTGTATTTCATGACTGCAGAACCCACTGCGAAAGACGCTACCAACAAACAAACTGCGGTGCACAATCTACAGCCCTAAGCGTCGCAATTTTGCTGACAGATGAAACCAGTGCAACTCCACACACTGCCAAGCTATCGCCATAGAGAGTTACGTACCCTCTGTGGAAGACTGTGGGTCACGGTCTTTCCCCCTGTCAACAGAACTTTCCCTGTGGTCATGGGTGTCTCCTCACCGTCATGCTCCTTTCCCAAAAATCGACCAAAAGGCAGATAAGAAAAAGATGGATCCGAAGGTACCACTGGGACCACAGAAATACTGCCCTCAGCTGCGAAACCAGATAGCTGGCAGCAATTACGCACAACCCTTGGAAGCCTGCTCTGTTTTGACATGGGGTGCAGGCGCACACAGGCCATTCCGTTTAGACATCAAGGGACATACATGTCTCCGGCTGATCCCATTGTCTGATTGCCACTGGACGCGACACAACAGAACCACCTTGGATGCGTCACCGTGTATGTACCATCGCGTACTTCATTAATGCAGCGGTGAAAGACGCCACCACTAAGCGAACTGCAGCACGCAGCCTATAAGACCACTGGGTGTTGTTTCACTAACAGTGGAAACAGTACATCTCTTGACACCACCAAGCTTTTGCACAAGCGTTACTTGCTCTCTGGAGAGAATCCCGGGCGGCAGTCTTTTCTGCTGACCACAGGACTTCCGCTGTGGTTTATGAGTCTTTCCTCGCCGTAACAGGGCCTTTCCCCAGAGTGTTCCAAAAGAGAGGCAAGTAAAAGACACACCGAAGGTGATAGTGAGAACAAGGAAAACACTGCCCTCAGCTACTGAGTCAACCAGTGAGGAGCAATCCTGTACCACTCTTGGAAGCCTGCGCTGTATTAACGTAGGGTGCAGGCACAAACAGGGAGTTTCATTAAGACGTCGAAGAACATAATTGCTGACTGGCTGATGCCATAAAGTGATTGCCTATGGACGCGACACCTAGACCCTTTAAGGAAGCTCCCCATGGTTATACCAGCCCACAGTGAATGCCTGCAGAGTCCACCGGCGAAAGACACCACCATGAGTCAAACTGTGGCGCACGTCCGGAAGCTCCAGTTGTTGCTGTTTTGCTGACCAGTGAAAGAACTGCATCTCCAGACACTGGTAGACTGTTGCCTCAGGGATTTATGTGCGCTCGTTGAAGGGTCTCCTGTTGGAGTCTTTCCCACAGTGAACAGGACTTTCCCTATGGGTCAGTGGGTCTTTCCTCACCGTCACTGGACCATTTCCCAATGTTGGCCAAAAGGCAGACAAGAAAAGATACACCCACAGATGCCAGCGGGACCCAGAGAAATGCTATCTTCAATTGCCAAACCAGACCGTCCGTCAGCAATCCTGCACAGTCCTTGGAACCCTGCTACAGACAGGCACAGGATGTTCAGTTAAGTCTTTATGGGAGGTAACTGCTCGCTATCAGGTGTTACTGAGTGATGGCCACTGGACGTGACACAGAACCTCTTGTGGAAGCTCCCCGTGGGTAAGCCAGCCCAAACAGCATTTCTGCAGAGCCCACCGGCAAAAGATGCCACTATCGAGCACACAGTCTCGCGCCATGGTGGCTGGTGCTGTCATAGATCTGTACACACACACACACACACACACACACACACACACACACCACACACACACACACACACACACACACAAGTGGTGTGTTGGCAGGCTAGGTCTCTGCTCTAAGCTTTGCAGAAAGTGTTCCGCTGTCATTGGGGCTGTACCGCATGGTAATGTGAAGACTCTTAGTCTGGAGTGCCCTGTCCTCAGTATCACGATGCTCACTTGGTCTGATCTGGGCATCCGGTAGTATGCATCCCTCTTGTTGAAGTCTGGGTGCTGCTCAAGCCATCTTCTTTTTTCGCTTCTCCTTGATAATGCTTTTGATTTCTTCAAAGGAGACTTCCCGTTCCAGCTGGGGCTGCTGTCCTTCCTTTGCCAATTAGTCAGCTTCATCATTGCCATATATATTGCAGTATGAAAGTGTTCACTGGATGACAGTATTCTCAGTGACTGATGGATTTGAGACCAGCAGTACTATAGGATGATGATCATTGTCATGTAAGTGGAATCATGTAGTGGCATTGGTACAGTAGTGTCAGTTGGGGGGAATAAAGGAAAATATCAATGACTGGTGGATGATGATCATTGTCATGGGTGAGATCAACAGTGCTGCAGGATGATGGTCATTGTGATAAGTGAAATAATGTGGTGGCATTGGTATAATATTACCAGTTGAGGAAGGGGAGGAGAGAGGAAAAAAAAGAAAAAAAAGAAAAGGTGATGACTGATGGGTGGTGATCATTTGAGATCAACAGTACTATGGGATGATAATCATTGTTATATAACTGGGATGATGTAGTGGCATCGGTGTAATAATGCCGGTTGGGCGAATGAAGTAGGTGATC
>CM031621.1:3923350-3941201 GCA_018398815.1 Conus ventricosus
AATGATTGATGGATGATGATCATTTGTGATCAACAGTACTATAGGATGATAATCATTGTTATATAACTGGGATGATGTAGGGGCATCGGTGTAATAATGCCAGTTGGGCGAATGAAGGAGGTGATCAATGATTGATGGATGATGATCATTGTCACAGTAAAAGTATGATCACAGTACTGTAGGATAAAGGTTATTATCAAAGTGGAATGATGTATTGGCATTAGTATAAAAATGCCGGGTTGGAGGAATAAAGGAAATGATCAATGACTGATGGATGATTATCATTGTCATACAACATTTATTAAATGTACCTATCTATTTACAGATGTCTTTTTGGAAACCCAATTTGTAAGGTGAGGCAGGTCTCACGCCTCAAATGCGGGGAGGCAAAGGGGGAGGGAACAAGACAACGCCTTCAGGACGTATCACATGACCGAGGATGCTCGGTGATGACATCGTGACATCCATGTGACGTTCCTTTCATAGACCCTAGGGGCGATTGCATCACGAGAGGTGCAATCAGCTGTAAAGAAAAAATGTAAACAAACAAACAAATGACAGACGGGTTTTAAGCGACTCGTGTTGGGTTAGGCCGTCCCCCAAAGGGTGACTTCACATGATGAAAAAGACAGTCAGTTCCCTTGAAGGCCCGAACTGTACCAAACTGAACCCATACTACCTGAGCATGATTGACTCCTTAGGACCGGTTCATTACTAGTTAAAGAATGAGTTTTGGGGGGTTAATATTTGTCTTTGTTTGTTTGGTTGTTTATTTATTTTATTTACACCGTCTCCCAAGGGTGACAACACAAAAACAAACAAAAAACCAAAGCGACTCACTTGAAAGACTTGAACTGTACGGGCTAAACCCTTAATAGCTGATCATCACTGATTTTCCACGTTGCTATTAAAACCCCTCAGGGGCAAATCACATGACAGAGCAGGGCCCGCTGATGACATCGAACGATCGATGTGAGGTCCCTATAAAAAGACCTACGGCGTTCGGGCGATGACGAGGCTTGCGTCTTGTGGTGCAATCAGATTTAAAAAGTAAAGAAAAAAATGACAGACTAATTTTTTTTTTTTAAGGCTTTTCTCCAAGGCGACAACACCTGATGAAAAAAAGGCAGTCAGCTCCCTTGAAAGGTCCGAAGTGTACCTGCTACATCTTTCCCAGCTCATCATGCCCGACTTTTTTAGACTGGTTCATTAATATTAAAGAATGAGATTTGGGGGTTAGTAGGTGTTTTTGTTTGTTTGTTTGTTTTTTTTTGTTTAAGCCGTCTCCCAAGGGACACAAACACCATGCTGAAAAAAAGCAGTCAGCTCCCTTGAAAGCTCCGAAGTTTACCCGCTACACCATTACCAGATGATCATGACTGACTCTCGACATTGCTATTAATGCCCCTTAGGGGCGAATGATATGACAGGGTTTGCTCTGTGATTGCATCACGAGATCGATGTGACGTCACTATTAAAGACCCTAAGGGTGATGAAAACGCATGCACGTAATTTACATGCCAAATCGTCAACTTATAAAAAAAAGCTGAATGTTTTTAACCATCGAACTGTAAAATCGAATCAGGAAGGCTATATCTACGTGTCAAAAAAGAAAAAAAATCATGTTGCATCAGAGCATCGTGATATATGTAAATGACATGTTTTCCCCCTGTCCGCTGATCGTTCAAGCAATAAAACGGCCTAAAGTCAAAGCAAAAAGTAAGTCTAACGAAAATTTAGTCGACAGAATGAAGGACCACCCAGGGAAAAACCACGAGGAGGTGGGAACTGGTTCCCAAAAAGTAATGGATTTTAAACCCGTCCACTCTGATACAAGAAAAAAGAAAACGACTATTAGAACAGCCATCAAAACCACAATCACGTTGGAAAAGCTATCATACAGAAAAAAGAAGCTACAGCTTGACTCGGAAAACCACAGAGTGTACTCAACGGAAAACTGCTGTTTGCAAGGGGGTCGTAAGACTTGATCAACCTTCAACGACTGAGTGCCATGTACAGCAAATCCGTATCCAAAAGTTGAAAATCTGATCTGTCGACAAATTTGTCCAAACAATCATAATAAAACTACAACATTCGCAAATTGGGATTTGGTAGACGAAATAACCCGTCTGGATCGGGTGCCCATTGATCTTTTTTTTTGTGCTCATTCCACTTTTTTTTTAAACCGACCTTCAATGACGATTTTGGGGGCTTGATGTGCAATTTAGCAGTTGACTCATACAATCAATATATCGTGGGGTTTTAGCTGTGTCAAGGGACGCAATCGCCTTGAAGTATAGCGTGTTAGGTTGGGTGCTTCACCATAGCAAGGTCATTTCCGGCAAGTGACTAAGGGAAGCAAACCGTCCGGGTCTTTACTTCCTTTTACCGAAAGTGTAACAAACCTTAGCCTACGTTGACACAATTTTTCCTGTCATTATCGTGGGGGGACCGTCAATATATATTAAATCAAGGGAGGTTAGAGGGGGTTTGTACCTGACGGGAAAGAAAAAGAAACACCCGAAGGTGCTGGGGAGGACCTAGAGAAGCACTGCTTCGCCTGCCTTTAGAGCTTCCTGTACCACCCCTTTGGAGGCCTGCGCTGTGTTGACGATGGGTACAGGCACGCACAGGGCCCCTCCATTAAGATATCAAGGGACATAACTGCTCCTGAACAGAGGTAAAAATTTGACTACAGGATGCAGCTCATAACAGCCTTAAAGTAGCATCCCCCCTGGGGTTGTACCCGCCCGTATTTTATGGGCTGCAGAGCCCACCGGCGAAAAAACCCAACACCCCCCAGCTGCCGAGCACACCCCACAGACCCAACCCCCCCTGCCCACGGACAGATGAAGACGTGCCATCCAGACACAGCCAAGCTTTCGCCATACGGTCTTATGTGCCCCCAAGAGAGAATCCAAAGTTGTAGTCTTTCCCACTGTCAACAGGACTTTCCCTGTGGTCAGGGGTCTTTCCTCACCCTCACTGGACCTTTCTCCAGGGTCAGCCTAGTTAAAAGGGAAAGAAGAAAAAGAAACACCCGAAGGTGCTGGGAGGACCTAGAGAAGCACTGTCTTCGCCTGCCTTTAGAGCAGTCCTGTACCCACCTTGGAACCTGCGCTGTGTTGACGATGGGTTTCAGGGACGCACAGGACACTCCATTAAGATATCAAGGGACATAACTGCTCCCGAACAGAGGTAAATTAGACTACAGGATGCAGCTATAACAGCCTTAAAGTAGCATCCCCATGGGTGTACCACCCGTATTTCATGACTGCAGAGCCCACCGGCGAAAAACACCACCCTCCAGCTGCCGAGCACACCCCACACCCAACCACCCCTGCCCACGGACAGATGAAGACAGTGCCACCCAGACACAGCCAAGCTTTCGCCATAACGGTCTTATGTGCCTCAAGAGAGAATCCAAAGTTGTAGTCTTTCCCACTGTCAACAGGACTTTCCCTGTGGTCAGTGGGTCTTTCCTCACCGTCACTGGACCTTTCTCCAGGGTCAGCCTAGTTAAGGCAAAGAAGAAAAAGAAACACCCGAAGGTGCTGGGGAGGACCTAGAGAAGCACTGTCTTCGCCTGCCTTTAGAGCAGTCCTGTACCACCCTTGAGGGCCTGCGCTGTGTTGACGATGGGTACAGGCACGCACAGGACACTCCATTAAGATATAAAGGGGACATAACTGCTCCTGAACAGAGTAAATTAGACTACAGATGCAGCTCATAACAGCCTTAAAGTAGCATCCCCCATGGTGTACCAGCCCGTATTTCATGACTGCAGAGCCCACCGGCGAAAAACACCACCCTCCAGCTGCCGAGCACACCCCACAGACCCAACCACCCCTGCCCACGGACAGATGAAGACAGTGCCACTCCAGACACAGCCAAGCTTTCGCCATACGGTCTTATGTGCCCTCAAGAGAGAATCCAAAGTTGTAGTCTTTCCCACTGTCAACAGGACTTTCCCTGTGTCAGTGGGTCTTTCCTCACCGTCACTGGACCTTCTCCAGGGTCAGCCTAGTTAAGGCAAAGAAAAGAAAAAGAAACACCCGAAGGTGCTGGGGAGGACCTAGAGAAGCTCTGTCTTCGCCTGCCTTTAGAGCAGTCCTGTACCACCCTTTGGGAGGCCTGCGCTGTGTTGACGATGGTACAGGCACGCACAGGACACTCCATTAAGATATAAAGGGGACATAACTGCTCCTGAACAGAGGTAAATTAGACTACAGGATGCAGCTCATAACAGCCTTAAAGTAGCATCCCCCATGGGTGTACCCAACTGGCACTCCCGATCCAGACTGGTTATTTCGTCTACCAAAATGCCAAGTTGCGAATGTTGTAGTTTTATTATGATTGTTTGGACAAATTTGTCGACAGATCAGATTTTCAACTTTTGGATACGGATTCGCTGTACATGGCACTCAGTCGTTGAAGGTTGGATCAAGTCTTACGACCCTCCATGCGACAGCAGTTTCCGTTGAGTACACTCTGTGGTTCCGAGTCAAGCTGTAGCTTCTTTTTTCTGTATGATAGCGTTCCAACGTGATTGTGGTCTTGATGGCTGTTCTAATAGTCGTTTTTTTTTTTTCTTGTATCAGAGTGGACTGTTTAATCCATTACTTTTTGGAACCAGTTCCCCACCTCCTCGTGGTGTTTCTGGTGGTCCTTCATTCTGTCGGACTGACTTTCGTTAGACTTACTTTTTGCTTTGACTTTAGTCCTTTTATTGCTTGAACGATCAGCGGACAGGGGGAAACATGTCATTACACTAATATCACGATGCTCTGATGCAACATGATTTTTTTCTTTTTGACACGTAGATATAGCCTTCCTGATTCGATTATACAGTTCGATGGTTAAAAAACATTCAGCTTTTTTCATAAGTTGACAGATAGGCATGTAAATTACAGTGCATGCGTTTTCATCACCCTTAGGGTCTTTAATAGTGACGTCACATCGATCTCGCGATGCAATCACAGAGCATCCCCTGTCATATCATTCGCCCTAAGGTGCATTAATAGCAATGTCGAGAGTCAGTCATGATCATCTGGTAATGGTGTAGCGGGTAAACTTCGGAGCTTTCAAGGGAGCTGACTGCTTTTTTTCAGCATTTGTTTGTGCCCCTTGGAGACGGCTTAAACAAAACAAACAAACAAAAAACAAAGACACTACTAACCCCCAAATCTCATTTTTTAACTATTAATGAACCAGTCTAAATAGTCAGTCATGATGAGCGGGTAAAGATGTAGCAGGTACACTTCGGACCTTTCAAGGGAGCTGACTGCCTTTTTTTCATCAGGTGTTGTCGCCCTTGGGAGATAGCCTTAAAAAAAAAAAAATTTGTCTGTCATTTTTTTTTTTACGTTTTTAAATCTGATTGCACCATCAAGACGCAAGCCTCGTCATCGCCCGAACGCCCGTAGGGTCTTTTCATAGGACCTCACATCGATCGTTCGATGTCATCAGCGGCCATGCTCTGTCATGTGATTTGCCCCTGAGGGGTTTTAATAGCAATGTGGAAAATCAGTGATGATCAGCTATTATGGGTTTAGCCAGTACAGTTCAAGTCTTTCAAGTGAGTCCGCTGTTGTTTTTTGTTTGTTTTTGTGTTGTCACCCTTGGGAGACGGTGTAAATAAAATAAATAAACAACCAAACAACAAAGACACCCATTAACCCCAAATCTCATTCTTTAACTAGTAATGAACCGGTCTAAGGAGTCAATCATGCTCAGGTAGTATGGGTTCAGTAGGTACAGTTCGGGCCTTTCAAGGAACTGACTGTCTTTTTCATCATGTGATGTCACCCTTGGGAGACGGCCTAACCCAACACGAGTCGCTTAAACCAGTCTGTCATTTGTTTGTTTGTTTACATTTTTCTTTACAGCTGATTGCGCCTCTCGTGATGCAATCGCCCGTGGGTCTATGAATAGGAACGTCACATGGATGTCACGATGTCATCAAACCCAGCATCCTCGGTCATGTGATTCGTCCTGAAGGCGTTGTCTTGTTCCCTCCCCATTTTGCCTCCCCCGCATTTGAGGTGAGACCTGCCTCACCTTACTACTAACAGATGATTGCAGTACTGTAGATGTGAGTTTCTTGCATCAAAAGCTTTTTTTTTCAAAATCGATATTCAGTGAATAACCAGGAGGATGATTTTATCTAAATAGGATTACCATGATGTATCTATTTAAATAAATCCTGTTTGATCTTTATTGAGGCAACTGTATTTCATTCTATTTGCTATGCAAGACGACCTTATAGACCACACTCAAGAGCGAAATCGTTCTCCATTTGTTAGTTTTTAATTAATGATAGAGTTTTATCACCTACAGAAATACATATGACTATTGGTCGGCAGGACGGGAGATCTGTGGTAGGGAAGGCAAAAGGAAGGTAGTGGGTGAAATGGAGATCGGGGAGGAGAAGTGGGAGAGAGCTGACAGTGGGTTGGAGAAGGGAAGGGAGATGGGGAAAGGGGGGGGGGGCAGAGGTGAGGGGAAGAGAGAGACGGGGAAAGGGGAAAGGGGGGCGGTGGTGAGGGTGAGGGAAACGGGGCAAAGGTTGAGGTGAGTTGCTGAGTCGGGGTATGAGAAGAGGGATGGTCAGGGAATGAGGAGAGAGGAGGAGAGAGAGAGAGAGAGAGAGAGAGAGAGAGAGAGGGAGGGAGGGAGGGGAGGGCAGAGAGAGAGAGAGAGACACAGAGAGAGACAGAGAGAGAGAGCAGGCAGAAGGGGTGGCACTTCACACATATTTGAAATAACAAAACTTGATTCAATTAAGACTGTGCATATCAAAGATGGTAACCAAAAAAATCTAATAAACGAATAGAAGTGTAATCTTGTGTTGCTCTGCATTTCTGTTTACCGTGAGTTTCAACGCTTCAAGGCACAAGTCCATTAACACTGGTCCGTGTTTGATATGTTTCCTAGACCTCCAGCACCAGCTCGAAGACCAAACACGTCAACTGGACTTACTAACGAATCAACTGCGTATCTTAACGGTTACTATGAGTAAAGCTCTTCAACTGCTGCTTGAAAGACATGGAGGTAAGGACACTTAGCTAACTATATGTATGTATATGTACAGAGATGACGGCCTTGCTGCATTAAACAATAATCCAAGGACTATTGAAAACAAGAAAAAAGAATTATGTAAAATCTTCAAAAAACACAACTTAAAAATCACAATAGAAGCAAACAAAAAAATAGTGAATTACCTAGACATAACATTAGACCTCAATGACCATGTGTACAAACCATACAAAAAACCCAACGACATACCAATCTACGTAAATATCAAAAGCAACCACCCACCATCTATACTAAAAACAATACCCAATGGTATAAACAAGAGACTATCCAACCTGTCATGTAATGAAAAGGTATTCGATAATGCAGCATTAAGAGGCACTACAAAAAAGTTGTTATAATTACAAACTGCAATACAGCCCAGACAACAACACAAACAGAAATAAGAAAAACAGGAAAAGGAAGATCATAATGGTACAACCCCCATACGATGGACAAGTGAAAACAAACGTAGGAAAAGAATTCTTCAAAATCTTGACAACATCATTTCCAAAAGAACACAAACTGTTCAAAATATTCAACAAAAACACCATCAAACTATCATACTCATGTATGCCCAACCTTAAAAACATAACTGACTAATCTAACAAAATGAAAAGCAACACAACAAAGAAGGGTGCCGAAAGGACATCTTGCAACTGCACTAAAAAAAGAACAGTGCCCCCTAAGCAACAAATGTCTTCACAGCAATATTGTATATCAAGCTACGGTAACATCAGAAAATGAAAAAGAAACATATATAGGGATCACTGAAAACCCTTTCAAAACCAGATACGCAAACCATAAACAGTCATTCAAAAAAGAAAAATACAAAAACCAAACAGAGCTGAGTAAATACATTTGGAGACTCAAAGATAAAAATAGACTACAGCATATCATGGAAATCATAAAAAGAGCAACGCCATACAACAATATTTCTTTATTTATGCTCCACAGAAAAATGGTTAATATTATGTAAACCACACCTAGCAACTCTGAATACAAAAGTAGAAATAGTAAACAATTGCAGGCACAAATGGAATCTTTGTTCGCACACTCCACCTGAACAGACCCCAAGAAGAACCATAGACCACACGTGCAGCGAATGAGATTAAATCACACATGCAGAAACGGAAAACAAGTCCCGCACGCTATAAAAGAACGACAGCGTGCCCAAAAGAATATCCTGAAAAAGAGCAAGAGGCAAGAGGCTCGAAACAAGCTTTTTTATTTTAGCACTTCTTTTTAAAAATATGTTTAACAGATGTTGCCCCCTAGGGGTTTTTGGCTCTTTTGGTTTTTTTAAAGGACTTTTTTAAACTGTTCGTGATATATATTATATATTATATTTATATTTATATATTTTTATATAATATATAGGATAAATTGTTTAAAAAACCCAAAATGATTTTTAAAGTGCTCGACCCCTTGGGGAGAAAACATTATTTTAAAAGAATTTAAAAGGGAGGAATTTTTAAAAACTATCTAAAAAATTTGTTTCGAGCGTGTTGCCTGTCTTTCAGGTTTGGCCCCTCGGTTTCCCCAAACCGCCGATGTTATTAGCGTGGGGGCCCCCGTTTGCGGTTGTTTCCCACGTGGGGGGGTGGCTGCACGTTTTTTTTGGGGGCTTTAGGTTTTTGTTTTGGATGGGGTTCACTAACAACGATTTCCATTTATGCCTGCGGGTTGTTTACTATTTTGTTTTGGTTTTTTAATTTGTTTTTAAGTATGGTTTGCATAGTTTTAAAAACCTTTTTTCAGAAAAACATAGGGGCCCCTTTTTGGGAAACATTGCTTTTTTGGTGTTTGTCTTTTATGTTTTTCCCCAGGTTTAAATTGTAGTTGTTTTTGCGCCCTTTAATTTTCCAGATATTTTTGGCCCGTTCTTTTTGGTTTTTTTAAATATTTTTTTTTAAATTAAAAGGGACTGTTTGTGGTTTGCATATCTGGTTTTAAAGTGGTTTTCAGTGACCCCTATGAATGTTTTTTTTTATTTTCTGATGTCACGGGTAGCCTGGAAACAATGTTTGCTGTGAAGAAAATTTGTTGTTCAGTGGGCACTGCCCCTTTTCGGGTGCAATTGAAAAGGGAATTTCCTTTCTTCCCCTTTTTCCCCAAATGAAAAGAATGAAAACCCAATTTGAATTAAAAAAATCTAACAGCGGTTTCCAAACAACATTAAAAAAACCAAATAAAACGGAAAAAAAATGACAAAAAAATATTTGTGAAGGTGTAAAACTAGCAATTCTACAAAATGGAAAAAAAAGGGAAAATATTCTCAACTCCTTGACAAAAAAAACCCGGGGAAAAATAAAAAAAAGCCGAAAAAAATAAAAACAGGGACATTTACCCGCATTTTAAAAAAAAAAGAACTTGCAGGCGCTAGACCTAAGTGACAGGATAGAAGCGCAGAAACAAAAAAAGTTTTCATAAAAATCAAAGACCAAACCCCAAACCTTTACAAAAACCCAAACAGGTGGGATAAAAAACCCATCCAAATTGAATTAGGAAAAAAATAAGCAAGAAAATTTGGAAAAAAAAAAATAAAGGAATAAAAATCAAATTTCGTTTAAAACCCTCGGAAAAAACACATACGAAGTTATTCAAGGGTTCAAAACACTCATTAAAAAAAGTTCCAGATTCACCCAAAATTTGCCCTGTAGACTTTTCCCCACCCTTTAGTGGGAAAACTACTCCCCAAAACCCCTAAAGTTTCCCAAAAACCCAAACACAGACTAACAGGGGTCAAAAATGGAAATCTTTTCTCCACAAAAAAACCCATTTTTAAACAAGAAGAAATGAAACCTGGTCAGGAAAAAAAACCAAAAATAAACATTGAGTAACCATGGGTTATATGGGGTTGCAAAAATTGTAAACCTGGGGGGACTATTCTTTGTGTCCAACATAAAAAAAAACTCGGAAAAAAAGTGGGGACTATACAAAAGGAAAAGGCCCTTGTTTGAAACAACCAAAAACCCAAAAAACCCATCGAAAACAAGAAGAAAAAAAAACTATGCAAAAATTTTCCCAAAAAACCCACAACTTAAAGTTTTCCTTAAAGCAAAAAAAAAAGGAAATGAATACTTAGACATAAAAACTGGATTCAACAATCATATTTTAACAAACCATACAAAAAACCCCCAAAACGTTTAAAAACCTCTTTATGTACACCCCAAAAGTAATTTTTCCACCATTGAAAGGGAAAGATCATCCCCCATGGCAAAAACAAGAGACTATAAAAACCTTTTCTTTCCCAGGGGAGGGGAGGGGTTCAAACAATGCGCAGAAAAAACCGGGAAAGGATCAAACAAGGGGATAAAAATTAAAAAATTTACAATACAACCCGGGACAACAACACAAAAAAAAGAAAGGAAAAAATGGGAAAAAAAAAGAAAAATCAAAATGGTTTTAACCCCCCCAATACGAGGGGGAAAGTCAAAACGAACATAGGGAAAGAATTCTTTAAAATCAAAACCAACTTCTTTTCCAAAAAAAACACAAATTGCCCAAAAATATTTAACAAAAAACACTTTTAAAACTACGTATCATGTATGCCCAACCTCAAAAAACCTGATTGCGCATCTAAAAAAATAAAAATTTAACACGGGCAAAAAAGGGGTTGAAAAAGGAAAAATCTTGCAATTGAAACAGAAAGGAGCGTGCCCCACTGAAAACAAATTTTCTTCACGCAAATTTTTATCCCGGGGCTACTGGGGACATAAAAAATTAAAAAAAGAAACATACTGGGGATCACTAAAAACCCTTAAAAACCCCAGATATGAAAAAACCAAACGGGTCTTTTAATAAAAAAAATTTTTAAAAAACCAAAAAAGAACGGGCCAAATATTGGGAAATTTAAAGAGGGAAAAAACATGCTAAATTTATCCTGGAAATCAAAAAAAAGGCATCCCCCATACAGCAATGTTTAAAAAGGTGCAACTTTTTTTAAAATGAAAAATGGTTTAAATACTATGCAAACCATACTTAGCAATTTAAACACCAAAAAAAGAAAAAAGTAAACAACTGCAGGCATTTAAAAGGAAATCGTTGTTAGTGAACACATCCCCCAAAAAAAAACCCGGGAAAACCCCAAAAAAACTGCAGCCCAACCCCCCACGTGCAAAAAACCGCAAACGGGAGCCCCCACGCTATTTTAACATCGGGGGGGCAAACCGAGGGCCCTCCTGATGACAGGCCCCCGCCCCAAACAAATTTGTAGATAGTTTTAAGATTTCTCTTTTAAATTCTTTTAAAAATATATATATAAAATTTTATATATATTTATATAAAGAGAAAAGGGGGGAGAGAGGAGAGAGAGGGGAAAAAGATAAGAGAGAAAAGGAGGGAAAAGAGATGATAGGGTTTAATTTTTCCCGGTGAAAAAACATTTCCATTTTTTTGATTTTTAAATTTCTAACCCTTTTCCTGGACAGTTTTAGTATATTACCCAAAATGTTTTATTAGGGAAGACCCCTATTCCATGTTTAAAAACTTTTATGCCCATTTTTTTTTTTTAAATTTTAAACTAATAGTTTTAAGGTGTTTTTTTTTTTTTTATTTGCTTGTTGTTGTTTTTTTGGTTTTTTTTTTTTTTTGTTTCTGTGTTTTGTTTTTTCACACAAAGTGTTGGTTATAAATTTGGGGGGGGTGTTTTTAAAGAAGGGAAACTGGTGGGTTTGGGGAAATGCTGGAAAAAGATGGGTTAATTTTAAAACCCAAAAATAAACTCAGTGTTTTTGTTTGCCCGGTTCCCGTTTTTTGGGCGTTTTTTCCCTTTTCTTTAACAAATTTTTTTATGTTGTTAGCCCTTCAAAATTATTCAAACGAAATTTACCCGGTTTTTTTGTGTGTGTGTGTGTGTGGTGTGTGTGGGGTGTGTGTGTGTGTGTTGGGGGGGTGTGTTTTGTGTGTTGCGTCCGTGCGTGCGTGGTGGTGCGTGCGTGCGTTTCGTGCGTGTGTGTGTTTTGTTTGCGTGCGTGCGTGCGTGCGTTTGGGGTGCGTGAGTGTGTGCGTGGTTTGTGGAAAAACCCCATAGCATTTTGGGTTTTTCTCAAAATTTCCGTGATTTTAAAACGTTTTGCGACCACATTCAACCCGCCCAAAAACCATTTCACGTCCTGGGAAACTAAAAAAAACCAGGTTTCAAATCTTAAACAGCTGGTTTGGGAAAAACTCTGAAACACACTGCATGAAACACAAGGAAAGGGGAGGGAAATTTGTGCTTTGGGACAAAATTTTGGGTTTTCCGCAGCTACCCTACGGAAGAAAGCTTTTAAAAAAATTCCCTGTAATAGCGTAATTTTATTTGTTTGGGGTTCACCCCCAAAAATTTTAGTGGGGGCGAGAGGAAAAAGGGTGCCTTCCCTCTGCAGTGCCCGGACAAAAGTTTAACCTGACAGTAGGCTGTTTTTGGTGGCCCTTTAGACAATGGGAAATTCAACCCGTCTTGAATGTTTTTAAATTTCCCGAGCATTTCCTTTTCTGAAATGCAAATTCCCCTTTCTTGATCCCAAACCCAAAAAGTTTTTTTTTTTTTTAAAAACAGAGCCCAAATTTTTGAAAAAAACCCCCAGGCCCCAAACACGGGTCGAGGTTTAAGTTCTTTTTTTTTTTTTTTTTTTGTTACCCTACTTGATGACATTTTTAAGTTTTTACTTTATTAGGGAACCTCAAGAACGTACAAAATCCTTTTAACAGTTCGCTGGCCAAAGGGGGAGACTTTAAAGAAGGGGGTTTGGCCCAAAATTGGGTTTTTTTATCTCGTTCTGTTCTTTAAAACGTTCGGGTTGCCTTTTTTCCCCTTTGGTGTTCAAACAGCGAGAGGAAAATAAAAAGATCTAGCTTTTTTTTTCTGACAAAGGTATTTTGGGGAAACTGGGAAAAATTAAGTAGTGGGGGGGAAAACAAATGCCGGTTAAAAAATTTTCGGGGTTAAAAGTAATTATTCCCAAAATTAAATTTTAAAAAAAAATTTAAAAAAAATTGAAAATGAAGAAAAAAAGGGGGGAAAATTAAAAATATGAGAAGCCCTTTTACTGGGCCCCCCCTGAGGGAAAACATCGTAATCCCTTTTTGAAAGCACTTTTTTTTGTATTTCCCGCTCCCAGGGCCCTTTTGGGCCGTGGATAGGACTCATCAGGGAAAACACGGGCTGATTGTGTCAGTTCTCTTGGTGTCAAATAGGGGGCACACCACAGTCGTAATTCTGTGGTGTTCTCACCCCCAAAGGGGGGGCAATATATGGAAGGGGGAGTAACCCCTCCGGCAGTCAAAAAGGGGAAGATAGCGTTGTATGCATGTCAGCATTTTCCCTATGGTTTTCAGGGGATATTTTGAAAAGGTGGGGGAGAAAACAAAAAAAAAAAACGAAACCCCCCCCCCCCCAAAAAAAACAAAAAAAAAACACAGAGAAAAAGAAATAAGTTTAAAAAAATTAAAAAAACAACATGTAAATAAAAAGGATTCCCAAAAAAAGCCAATACTGAAAAAGGCAAAAAAAAATTTATGGAGGAATGGGCTTGTCGACGATGGCGATGTCTGCTAAAAGGGTTTTCCAGTAAGATACTCGTGCCATGGAAGAATTAAAGAGATATCAATCAACGTTTTCTTGAAAAACTGTCTCCTTTAAAAGAGTGTATATTGTTTTTTTTCCCCATGTTTTTTCTGTGTCACGTATATCATGAAGTTATTGTCTAAAAAGCACTCATTCCAGACTTACATTCTTATTTCTTGATCCGCAATTCTAGACTTCAGCACAAATTATAAAAAGAAGTAATGCGAATAATCAGATCACTACTGCTAAAACACACTGTAAATTTTCTTTGTTTGCGGGCTGAAAAAACAAACAAATAGAACACACAGACACACAGACACAGACACAGACACAACACAACACACACACACCCACACACACAACGAAAACTAAATTGAGACAGAAGCAACTGTCACATAGCATGACCAGAATACTTTTAAGCTTTCAAAGGGAAAGATCAGGGTTTTTCACTATCTGTTATGTGTATATTCGTTTGCTTGGGTTTGTTTGTTTGTTTTTGTTAGTTTTGTTTGTTTTTTCCTATTATTTTCCCTATTATCTAAAGGGGCACTGTCCCCACGCCCCTTTTTTCCGGCTCCCTGGCCACATCCGCAGCCTTGTGTATTTCACCACAGCCCTGGTACCGGCAATCCACAGGGAGCAGTCGCTGTCGGAGCCATCCATGAGACAAGCTACCACACGAGACTCTGAGTCACTTCAGTGGCGTACAGTGATGTCTGTTCTGATCCACCATACAAACCACACCACCCACTAAGCCCCCTGAGGACAAGAACTGCTTTGTCGTAGAGCCAGTGTGGGGAAAAACTGTCCCACTGGAGGGGGGCCACCATGTCCCCATGACTGCCGATGCTCGTGATCCCAGCAGAACTCAACAAGGGCGCAGACCCAGAAGATGAAATCGAAAAAGAGGTAGCCATTAGAGCAAGGCAAGAAGGCCGCAGAATTTGAGACCTGTTTTAATGCTGATCGATCAGAATGAGGACGATGAAGAGTGATGCAATCTTTAGACCTGTTTAATGGTAATCGATGAGAATGTGAGGGCGATGAAGAGTGATACAATTTGAGACCTAGTTTTAATGCTGATCGATGAGAATGAGACGATGAAGAGTGATACAATTTGAGACCTGTTTTAATGCTGATCGATGAGAATTTAGGACGATGAAGAGTGATGCAATTTGAGACCTGTTTTAATGCTGATCGATGAGAATGAGGACAATGAGAGTGATGCTACGGTTTTAATGGATTTAATTCAAAGGCAGGGCGTATGGCGTATGCCAAAGACCAAACGTCAACAAGAACTGAGAAGATGACAACAACCTTTTTAAGTGGTCGTGAATTTGAAAAACTCTCTAGACCGTTCTTAAGTGGAGTGAAATAAATGAGACAGTGCATCTGGCCCATTTGAAGCTGTACGATGCAGTTCTGAAAAGGAGCAGGTGATGCAATTAATTTCTAAATAAAGGAATGGCTAAGAGTGATGGGAACTCCCACGTTTCAGCTGATGATGAAATGAAACATCGACAGAGTGTGAATCATAGATCTTTGTAGAATGTTAATCAACGAGAATGATGATAAGAAGTGTGCAATTGAGACTTGTTTTAATGTGTTTCGGGTGAGAATGGGCACGAAAGAGTGATTTCAACAAAAAGTTTTGGAAACAATGGGAGAGAACAAAGAAGAGCGCTGCAACTGAGACCGTTTTAATGGCTGACAGAGCATGGTAAGTAAGACCATGATCACATTGAACCAGTTATGACTCATCGATCCAATGGGACGATGAATGATCAATGAACCAGTAAAGTCATAGTGAGACACAGAGCAGGTGATGTTTGGACCTTTTTTTAATGCTGCGAAATTTTGACGTGGAAGGGTCATTGGTTTTATTGATCTATCAAAGAGGACCCCCCGATGAAGAGTACAAGACCTTCGTCAATTTTCAGAAAAGACGTGCTTGCTACGGTTTTCATTGTGATTTTATAGCTATGGCAAGGCTGAAACTTTGGGCTTCGTTCCGAAAGTTAAACTAAACGTAAAATGACCTGAAAACACAACAGGTGGTCGTGAGAGTTGCAGCTTTCATAACGGTTAAAACTGGGTGAAACTCAACTGATGTTACTCCTAACATTTCTTAGAACTAAAATACTAAAAGAAAGCCAGTTAGGGTAAACTAATGTAAAATAACGCATTTGAAACAATACGCGCACTTCCCACCAGGACAACGAACACACAACACACTCGCCACAGCACTTGATGCACAGATCTTTAAATGTTAAGACACCGACAATACGAAACGGCACCATCTGAGAGGGAAGCAGAGTGCACAACGGGGTGCAACAAAAGTCACGCAAGAACAAACAGCGCCTCACAAGCCGGGGCAACAGACACACACAAGAAGGGACACCATCTGCAACATTCACACAACCCACATGACCCACCACACCATGGAATGCATGAACGCACTCACATGCAACATAGCAGTGTGTTGTCCTTGTGCTGTAACCCACACTTGTTTCGTGAAAGGTCAGTGGTGTATTGTTTTAAAGAGAACCCCCCCCCCCCCCCCCCCCTCCCCCCCCCTCAGACCTCGTCATTTTTAGAAACAGGTTTAGGTTCTAAATTTGTTGACGCAAGGAGGAAGGCTGAAACTGGTCTTCGTTTCTGTCGGGGAGTTAAAATTTGTTTTAAATGTAAAAGTTGTCGCTAAAACCCGAACATGTGGTGCTTGGGTGGAGTTGCAGCTTTGACTCACGGTAAACTGCATAAAACATAAGAAACTCGTGTAACTCCGAAATAACATGTCTAAAACCTAAAATACTAAAAAGAAAAACAGTTAAGGTAAACTGACATGTAAAAAAACGCATCTTGTCAAACAATACGCGCACGTACACACACACACACCACACACACACACACACACACACACACACACACACGCACAGACCACACGACAGACACACACGCACAATACGACACACACACACACACACACACGCAGCACACACACACACACACACACACGCACACACACACACACACGCACGCACGCGCGCACACACACACACACACACACACACACACACACACACACACACACACACACACAATACAACAACACACACACACACACACCACACACACACACAAAACACACACACACACACACACACGCGCCGCGCGCGCGCGCACACACACACATACAGAGAGAGAGAGAGAGGGAGGGAAAGAGGGAGGGAGAGAGAGGGAGAGACCTTAAGTCAATAAGTAGTGACAAGAGGGCAAAGGGTTTTTCGTTTTCAATCAGGAGGTTGACTGGTGACAGATGGGTGAAGGATGTTAAAATGTCTTTGTAGTTCAGAAAACCTCATAACAAATGGTGGAGACAAATTAAGCAGACAAAGGACAAGAAGTTGATCTACAGCAAAAACAAATGCAGAACCCTAAAAAAACTATCAAAAGTAGTGGAAGTTAAGATAAAACGCAATGCTACGAATTCGACTTTGCCCAACATGGCACAGATCAATCAATGTGTTCAGTCAGGAACGAATGTTGGTAAGTTGTGCACCTTAAGTTTTGTTTCAATCAATGTATTAAGTCAGGAATGAATGTTGGTAAGTTGTGCACCTTAAGTTTTGTTTCAATCAATGTATTAAGTCAGGAATGAATGTTGGTAAGTTGTGCACATTAAGTTTTGTTTCCCAAAACTAGGAATGAGGCGGGCTGCTTGCTAACGCTCACAACTGACATGAAATAGAGACGCTAGAAATGAGGCGACCGCGTGTGACCATCACAACTGACATGAGGATAGAGACGCTAGAAATGAGGCGACCGCGTGCTGACCATCACAACTGACATGGAATAGAGACGCTAGAAATGAGGCGACCGCGTGCTGACCATCACAACTGACATGAGAATAGAGACGCTAGAAATGAGGCGACGCGTGCTGACCATCACAACTGACATGAGGATAGAGACGCTAGAAATGAGGCGACTGCGTGCTGACCATCACAACTGACATGAGGATAGAGACGCTAGATAATGAGGCGACCGGTGCTGACCATCACAACTGACATGAGGATAGAGAGCTAGAAATGAGGGACCGCGTTTTGACCATCAAAATGGGCATGAGGATTTGAGACGCTAGAAATTGAGGCGACGCGTGCTGACCATCTAAACTGACATGAGAAAAGAGACGCTAAATGAGGCGACCGGTGTGTTCCGATCGGG
>CM031621.1:3941301-3958819 GCA_018398815.1 Conus ventricosus
GGCCAGAGGGTCCACGTGGGAGGAGTCAGCTGGGAGCCACGGTCGCCGCCGGGTGTAGAGTCTTCGGGTGTCAGCCTGCGTGAGGCCACGGACAGCGCTGAGGAGTGAGTCATCCGTGGAGGAGTCAGCCTGTGAGGGTCCGCGGACAGCGCTGAGGAGCGGAGTCATCTGTGGAGGAGTCAGTCTGTGAGGGTCCACGGACAGTGCCGAGGACTGGAGCTTTCCGGGCCGGGATAGGTCGTCCCATGGGTGTTGTAGAAGGGTGTAGCGTTAGGTAGTAGAGTAGGGGTGTTAGTTACTGCCTCCTTTTGGGACGTAGTGGCCAGCACAGTGTAGGGTACTTGTCGTTGCCTCCCTTAGGGACGCAGTGACCAGTGCGATAGTGGTCCCGGGTCAAAAGAGAAGGGTGGGTCCTGGGGAGAGGTGTGGGTGGTAGCAGTTTAAGTTTAGAGTCCCTTGGGTTTATTCTTGTCCCTATTAGTTAGCCACCACGTGTGCGGGCTATCTCTGCGTCCCTAGGTCGCAGTGATATACCGCAACTGGTGTTTTAGTATAGGTTAGGGTTCTCAGGGTCGTAGTAGGGTAGGGTGGGTCAGTGAAGAAGTGGGATACCGGTGTGTGGTTGTAGATGGACGTGAGTGGTGGCGCCATGGTATGTTTGGGTGTGTGAAATAAAGAGGTGCGCGTGATTGTAAAGTTGTGTTAGTGTGCTGTGTTGTCTGCTCTAGTGTGTAATAGGTGTGGGTAGGGGTGGTAGGGCCGTCCGGCTTAGCGACCGTGACACTGACCATCACAACTGACATGAGCATAGAGACGCTAGGAATGAGGCGACCGCGTGCTGACCATCACAACTGACATGAGCATAGAGACGCTAGGAATGAGGCGACCGCGTGCTGACCATCACAACTGACATGAGAATAGAGACGCTAGGAATGAGGCGACCGCGTGCTGACCATCATAACTGACATGAGAATAGAGACGCTAGGAATGAGGCGACCGCGTGCTGACCATCACAACTGACATGAGGATAGAGACGCTAGGAATGAGGTGACTGCGTGCTAACCAGATCGTGCCCGTTGTACTCAAACTGCGGATTCTTTCTGTTTCGTAGAACACCTTGAACATGTCGAAGACCATGCGCATCCATTGGAACACCAAGAAAATCAGCTGCAAATCTTAATAGATTCCATGGGAACAGTTCTGCATATGCTCCATGAAATACAAGAAGGTAAGACATCTAGCAAGTTTTGTCGTTTTAGATAGGGCATGAAATTTTCATGCACAGCATCCACCCTACAGAATGTATGTTTTGAAGAAAGAAATGTTTGTTTTGAAAAACAATGGAACTTCAACCTGTCTGGAATGTTTAAATACCTATGTCCTGCCTTGACTTGAAATGCACATCAGCCTCTCTGAACAACTGAACAGTCTTTCACAATCAGAGAATTTCTGAACAGTCCGATAATTCCTCAAACAAGATCAAGTGAATTTTCTTTCTCCATTCTTCTTCATCCCTACTTTGATGACATTGCGAAGTATTTATTACAACACATTAAGGTGTTTTTTTTCAAACCACACGTTAAGATGTTTTGAAACCACACATTAAGGTGTTTTGAAACCACACATTAAGGTGTTTTGAAACCACACATTAAGATATTTTCAAATCGCACCTTAACATGTTTTCAAACCATACATTAACATGTTTTCAAACCACACATGAAGATATTTTCAAACCACACATTAAGATGTTTTCAAACCACACATTAAAATATTTTCAAACCCCATTAAAATGTTTTCAAACCACACATTAAAATATTTTCAAACCACACATTAAAATGTTTTCAAGCCACACATTAAAATGTTTTCAAACCACATATTAAAATATTTTCAAACCACACATTAAGATGTTTTCAAACCACACATTAAGATATTTTCAAACCACTTCACCACAGCAGCTAGCAATATCGTGGATCTTTGCATATTTTTTTTAAAAAAGGATGATGTAAAAAGATGTGGACTTGTTGGTTATTGTTGGGTGTCTTTGGTAGAGAACGATGCCCAAACGGATCTGCTCCAACAAGAAGCTGACCAACAGCAAGAACAAATGCAAAGTCCCAAGCCTGAGCCTGCTGCAAATCCAACGGTGTGCAATACAACACAGGTCAATCAAGGTATGATGTCAGGAACAGAAGTCGGTCATTTGTGTACAGTGTGGTTTTGTGTTGTTTCATCAATGTGTCATTGTGGCAAACTTTTATATTTTTGCTGCCCCATTTTCTGTGCCATCTCAGTGGCAGTGCACCCACGCTGCCCCCCCCCCCCTCTCCTCCCCCCGCCCTCACCGTCCCCTGCGCCCTCCCCCCCCCCCCCCCAGAGTAAAGTATCTGTAAAACACGGGGTAAAACCCAGTACTAACAAGGTCTTTTTCATAGTGTCCACTCTTTTTAAATTCTCCTCTCGTGATTTCAGAATATCCGTAAAGATCCAGGAACTCTAACTCTTACAAACTAGCATAGTTCAGATGGGCGAACAATTAGATTTGCGTGCGTGAGCATGCCCACCACGCCAAGCAAACTATGTCAACTAACTAGACCACTTAAGACTGATTACAAGAATATCGTCAGAGAAGTTTGGTGCAGAAAACTTCTAAAGATCAAATGCTCTCATCACGTGAACGAAAGTCGGTTTTGCCAGTAAGCAGACTTAAGGACACACAAATCCAGTGGAATAGACTGAAGGGCGTTTGAACGTGACTTACGTTTACCATCAGGCATTCACCAGTCAGGTCAGTCTTAGTGAAGAACGTGACTCTGAACTGGCAAGGACATATCTCAACTAGAACAGGGATTGGCTCGGCATCAAATAAAATAATGTTGATCAAGGGCCTGGTCTATACAAAACCGCAGCTTTCATCTTTCAAACGCACTAAGACAATCGGAATTTTTTTTTCGAATAATAGTGTAGACAATTCGGTCAATGTCAGGCTTTACATAGTCAGTTTCTTTTTCCACACTCTCACATGAGGTGTACGGTACGGATAATGCGTAAGGTGCACAGATTTTAGGACACCAAAGGGATTTCATGGGTTATACCCATTTTCACACTGCCAAGTGTGTATATTAGTAAAAGTATAATAACAATCATAAGTCTTGCATTTTTTTTCTACTCTTGTAGGATAATATCCATACACACACCTGGTACCGGTGACTCCGACACAACTAAAGCAAAGGCATAGACGTAGACGGGAAATAAGAAATGAGGCCACCATGTGAGCAGGGTATGAAGGACCACATAATTTGAGACATTCTTCAATAATGACCGATAAAGATGAGGATGATGAAGACGATGCTTCGGGTTGGTTTCCTATGTGGTCTTAGTGTGCATGATAGGGCTGCGCTCATCGCTTCCTTTCATAGCATATCCCGGCGCCTATCAGGCCCGAGCAGTGCAGCCACCCGCAGTGTTGATCGAGAACTTGGAGCCACACTGCCAGGGACATAGCCATTCAGTAGATGAAAGGTTTTTGACTATGTGGTCCTCGTCTTCCCAGTTGCGCCCATTGTGAAAGGTTTTTGACTATGTGGTCCTCGTCTTGCCAGTTAAGCCCATTGTGAAAGTTTTCTGACTATGTGGTCCTCGTCTTGCCAGTTAAGCCCATTGTGAAAGGTTTTTGACTATGTGGTCCTCGTCTTGCCAGTTAAGCCCATTGTGAAAGTTTTCTGACTATGTGGTCCTCGTCTTGCCAGTTAAGCCCATTGTGAAAGGTTTTTGACTATGTGGTCCTCGTCTTTTCAGTTAAGCCCATTGTGAAAGGTTTTTGACTATGTGGTCCTCGTCTTCCCAATTAAGCCCATTGCAAGTTCAACTCTAGGTACGAGCTGGTCGAGTCAGAACAATCCCGCAGATACATGGCTCTGATGGGAATTAAACCTACGACTTGCCAGCCAGAAGTCCGTGATGCAAACAATTCACCATGGCGGCTGGTGGCGTTTTCTTAAAGGAGCAGGAATGATATAAAAAGCAATGGATTTATCTGTTATTGTCTAGCGTGTTTGGTAGAGAACGACTCACAAATGGATCTAATGCGACAAGAAGTTGATCAGCTGAAAGAACAAATGGAGAGCCTTCAAGAAACAGTAAAGTTAATGGAAACAAAGAAAAGGTGCGACACTACAAAGTCGACAGTGCCCGACATGACGCAGGTCGATCAAGGAATGATGTCAGGAACAAATGTTGGTAATGTGTGCACAGAAGGTGTTGTTTTGGCCATGTGGTGTTATCAGGGCAAGCCTTTCTAGTAAAGGAGTTTGTGATGTTTAAATGTAAATGTTTGTTAAGATGTGTGGCATTCAAGAGAAAAAAAAACTGTATACCCTAATCCGGAGCTCAGAAGGCAGCTCAGAAAGTTTCCTTCTAAATGACAGCTATGAGGAACGCTGGAATTAGAACCAGTTTAAGTTTCTCTTGTAAGTTGACATCGATAAATACGTCACTTTGTAGATAAAACCGGGTATATGGTACAGTTGCTTGTGTTGCAGATTTGATTCATAGCAGAATATTCAGAAAGATACGACTTTTGCGTAGTAACTTCGAAATTATAAATTCAGGGACATGAGAAAAAGAAAACATTAAAATTCCATTCTCTAACCATGGTGGTGTGCGAGTTCTTGATTTATTTTATTGAAATTAAAAAATCAGGCTTGTCTGTATTCGAACTGTAAACGTTATTCAGTAACAGACCCACGTTCACAATGTATATGTGCATCACCCTAAGTTTTCAACATTTTCTCTGAACATAGCATTCATTTTACATTTCAAAAAAACTTTACGCTAGCATTTTGTTAGAAAGTACAAGCATTGCCATAATCAAACTTGGCAGATCTGTGAATATTGTCGAGATCTTTCTAGCCATTTCATGCATCCAAATCGTCACAGTTGTAAAACTGCTTTTTAGCTGTTAAATGAAAATTACATAATAGTCATTAGGTGAGTGATAGTATATACAAACAGTACAACAAATATTAAATGACATTGTCAAAATTAGACCATTGGATGTCATTTCTATAACGTACACTCAGAGGTATGTATATCAATGCATTACAGAATATTGAACTAAAGTAGCCTACATTCACACAGTAAAACATAAGACTGTTTTACTGTCAAAAGAATTCGTGACACTTATGACGGAATTTCAGATAATAGCAATATCAGAAAATACGAGAAATAAGAACTAGACCAGATTGGTCGCAGAGAAAATGTAAACTACTAGGATAGATATCATCTCGAGATGGGTGCGAGGTGGTTATTGGTATGCGTATTGTGTAAGAGGAGGGTATAGACAGACATTGGAAATGCTGTAGGTCACAAGAAAAGGACATAATGCCAATGGGAGTGTGTTGTCGTGTGTGTGCACTGTCTAGGGTACTTTGCTAGTGTCGTGTGACGTGCTTGTGCCCTGGTTGTTCGTGTAGTGTCGCAGTGTGTCGTTGCAATGCATCATACCCTAACAATGTGCCCGAACGGAAACGAACGTATGCAACTGCCAACATAACCCCTACATCGCTTGCCCACAAACCGTCGTTGCAACTGCCACATGCACCCTCTCTCTTGCCCACAGAACCGTCGTTGCAACTGCCACATACCCTCTCCTTGCCCACAAACCCTGCCCCTTTCAGTATTCTGTTGCGTGTTTTCATAGCATACGAGTCAGACATGGCCTGTGCTCTCCTCTTCATTTTGCGTGTCTGTTTGTACTCCCAGTTCTTATAGAACAGGAGTACTTTAGAATGGGAACGAAGAAATGCCGTCTGTGTGTGTGTGTGTGTCCGTCCGTGGTCAAAATGTGTTCCACTCACTCCAGACAAAACTACTGGGCCGATCCTTCTGAAAATTTGTAGGTATGTTCGTTATGGGTCACGGATGATGCCCAATGTGTTATTTCACCGTTATAGCCGTTACCACCTATTGTCACTACGCCTAGTGCGGTGACAGGGATACCCGAATGTCGAAGGGTACCCCTTTTAATCCACCCCGCCCACACTCTAAAACTACCGACACCACAGAACAAAAATACAAAACACTAAATAATAGGTGCAACAAACAATCAAATTTTATTCAAATTCACACTCACCCGGACCCATACACCATCAGCAAAAAAAAAATTTCTTCAAACAATCAGAAAAAACAACAACACCAAAATCAGCAATACACAATAAAAATGCCCCGACACCCCACCTTCAAATCCAGGAAGCCTGAAGGGACCCCAACCTACACAGGGTTAGCACCGGACCAGGGATACTCCAGGGACTATCTGTAACCTGGGGCTGGGTCAACCAGAGGTAGGATGGCCCACCGAACCCAAACTGCCCGCGCGATACGAACCACAAAAGGGACACAACGACACCCCCCCCCCCCCCCCCCCCCCACAAAAAAAATCGTTACAATTCCCCCTCCACACACTACATACAAATATATATATATATATATATATATATATATTATATATATATATATATATATATATATAACAAACTAATATATAATTATAAACAACTCATGCACAATACCATTCACCCTTCACACACTTGAACCGTCTTTTTTTTTCACACAAACAATTCCCACACTCCCAACTTTTTCCCCTTCCTTCACGAACGTTCACGGTTTGTGCACTGGTGACCACACTGTCACAGAGGTCCTGATGCCCCAGCAGACGAAGCGCCGAACGATGAAGAATCGACGATGTCACAAGGTTCAACACGGAGTCACTGATTTAAAGTACACTGTGACACACATTGAAGAAAATGAAGAGCCCAGCAGCTCAGCAGATCTCGGCAGCAGGAGGGGGAGCTCCGACGCCCGCAGAAGGATGAGCTCGCCCCCTCCCAGTCGTTCGTAGCGATGACCTAGAGGTCGGCCAGAAAGAAGTCGGAAACAGGGCAGTACCAGGTAAGATGCCTCATACCAGAGGCTGCAGCAGCAGAGCGGTCAAACCCTGTCGACACCTGGAGATAACATAGTTTCATGACTACTCTGGCCCGCAACTGATCACAGAACGTTGGGCATACCACAACTACAACCCATTGTCTCTGCGACTTCAATGTCGGCGAAGCATTTGAGCCATCAAACTAAGTGTAACACATACACCAACAACCCAATCTGGCGCTCACAATTCTACCAAACAGGACATAAATCAACCTACAATATCCATTAAAAAAAATAGAGTGCACAAAAGAAAACAACAGTTGTTAACTTCCGATTATCAACACCCCGGCCGGCTTTCTCCATATCCTGGAATATCGAAGTCAACAAAGTCAATTAATAATACTGTCAATGTGACAAAAATTATTAACAACCATCCTTTCACATACCACACTATCAATATCATATTATTCCATATCTCAATCGACACACCTCAAACGGTATGTATCCAAGTGGGACAGGTTGATGCCATAAATCAATCAACGAAATTATCCACAGGGAATTTATAAAATAATAAAGAATTACTGTTTCCTTCAACGGCATACAATGAATGCCAAACGATTCAACAACAACAACAACAACAACACCGGAGAGCGGAAGCGCTCGCCGCTGCTGAATAAGAGACAATATTGGGTCAACCCCGATATAATATCATAATCCAATAATAAAATGAATGACCACTGTCACTGCCCTGAACTCAAACAACGCAGTATCACCAAAACCGATAGCGATCGAAAACAAATGACCGGCGAGGCCATATACTACAGGATGAGAAGTCAGTCCCCTTAAATCCAACAGAGTGGGGCTGGGATGTAGCTGACAACATCTTGGCCCTGTCTACACAGATGCTGCTGCCGCACCCGAAGATCTTCTTCATGTGGTGAGGTGCAACTGTAAGACTGACTGTACATCTGTGAGGTGTTCCTGTCGACGACATGGACTGTTCTGTACAGCAGCATGTGGAGAATGTCGAGGTGAAAGCTGCATGAACTCGCTCAGCATGCAAGAATGAACAAGTCCATGTGCAGGTGAGCATTAAATATTAGTATAGGTAGTGGGAGCTCTAGCTCTGGACCGATGTTATTTTCAACCAAGCTTGTGAATATCAACACCCACGCAAAAAGATGAATAAATATGTTAATTTTCCTCAGTTAGAATCTAAAGTGAACATTGGTAGTAAAGAACAACAAAAACGCTCTTATTTTTGTTCAAGAAAAACCAAGTAGTATGTACTTTCTGCTCTCAAAGACTTACCAAACTGTCGAACTTTCGGTCACTGACCCAACACACCTTCTATGTTTGACCTTGCAAAAAATATATTTTCCGACATTACATTTTTCTACATTTTGGATATGTGAAAGGGCAATGTTTGAAGTATACAAAACACTAAAAATTATCTTTAATTGAATTTTTTCAAGGTTCGCCCGTTTTGGGCCGAAATCTGATCAGTCTAATATATAGTAACGAAGACCCAGACATACTAACAAAAGCGGAGCGACAGGACGGCGCCCCCCTGCTGCGCTGTACGTGACTAGGCATACGCCTAACCAATTTCAACTTGCAACCAAATCACTGCACTAACTTAAGAATAACACAACAAATTGAAAAGCTACCTATTCCAACTTCCAATCATAATCACAAAATAAAAAACATAATGCATTAAATATATCAATGCATAACACCGCATATATTCATCAATTCAAACCACCAATGTCATATATTTCACCAACTTCACACAAGCAACCATATACCATTTTCTTTCCAACTACAATAACCACCCTCACACTCCCTCTTCCCCCTACTCGAGGTCAAAGCACACCACCATCCCCCCTCCCATTATCGCTTCGGCGCAACAGCCATCCTTCATATGAAAAGAGGGGCATACGAAATAATTTACTTCTCCAATCAAAAGAAAAATATGAATAAACAAAAACCTATTATAATCCTCATCAATTTTCATATATACGAACTTATGGTTTGACTCGATAATTATCGGAATTTAAAACAACACTTTTTTTTTTAATTCATTTTCAACAAACGACGGAAACACAATGCAATGAAAACAACAACCGCCGCACATACCGACATTCGGCGCGCGCGCGCGCGCATGACGATAACCTCTCGCCCGAAACAGTAGCGCGCGTCAAGCATATGACACCTCCCTCTCACTCTTTCCCCCCTTGTCTACAAGCCGGCGCGATTTACGGCCCCGCAGATCCTCTGTTTTTCATACTAAACTGAATCGCGCTTCGCACATTTCGCCTATGTACAAACGACGCGTTTTGATTCAGAATCATCTACCTCCAACTCCCTTCTTCAATGAACAACCTGCCCTACACTTCTCACCTGGAGTTACGATGACCAACGAAGACAATACAGGACAAACACTCGCCAGAGCAGCTCCAGACCGGGGAAACCCTCACTCCCTTGAAGGCGTGGACACTGGTGGCAGACACCGACACACCAAAAACTTCTTCTTGGAATCCCGAGCTGTCACAAGGACACGCCGATAGGTTTCCTGGCAGCCTACTAAACAAAGTGGCAAAACTGCCTCACCAAACGCTGGATCAGAAGACCTCCGTCTCGAGCCAGGAGTCGCAAACAACTGAATCAGACAGTCAAAAACGGACGAACTTAGAGTTGACAGACACCATGAAACTGACAAGGCCACACCCTGACTTCGACCAATCATCAATAGGTTGCCCAGGGAACGGCACTACAAAACTCCAGCTAGGGGCATAGATAGAGACAGTCGTATGCAGACTCGAAACACCAACTTGCCAGAGGACCAATCAGCAATAAGTCACCTAGGGTGACGAGACCACACTTCCCAATATGGGAACAACTGTGTATCGGCACAGACTAGATTATAAATCCTTCCAATCATCAATCGATAACCACCTACAGCTTGTACACAAGACCAAATATGGACACAACCATATACAAGCACCCATCACCAATAGTTGGTCAACCAATCACCGATAAATCACCAAGGCAACAGACCAACACCATCACAGGACTGGATATAGCCAAAGATAGGCCTAGATTCCAGATTGTAAATCCCTCCAATCGCCGATCGATAATCACCAACGGCATAAACACATGACCAAATATGGACACATCCATATGCTTGTAGCTTGTACACAAGACCAAATATGGACACAACCATATACAAGCACCAATCTCCGATAGTTGGTCAACCAATCACCCATAAATCACCAAGGCAACAGACCACAAAATCACAAGAATGGATACAGCCAAATATAGGCACAAACTCCACCCTCTTTGGTCGATCACCTACCAACAATGACTCAACCAAAACACACACAAAAATAAAACACGCATCGTAAATCCCAAATATCGACACGGGGAAAAGAAAGAACTGACCGCTGCAATAACTCCGCCTTACAATATACGCAATTATGTCCCTTGAATGTCCGTGCGTGACAAACAGCCATGACGGCCCATAACGGTTTTCCTTCTTTATGGAACATCTCAGAAAGTACTTGGCCGATCTTTCTGAAAATTTACAGGCATGTTCATTATGGGTCACGGATGGTGACCGATGTGTTCTTTTACCGTTTTAGCCGTTACTAACGGCTATAACGGCCATAATGGTTTTTCTTCTTTATGGAATATCGTAGAAAGTACTTGGCCGATCTTTCTGAAAATTTGTAGGTATGTTCATTATGGGTCACAGATGATGGCCGGTATTTACCAGAATAGCCGTTACTAACGGCTATAACGGCCCCAAACTGTTTTTTTCTCTTTATGGAATATCTTGTACGTTTATATGTTTTGCATCTTGTTTATTTTTCTACCTCTATTCCTTGCTTTCTGTTTTGTTGGCCCATTTATGTACCTTTGGTCTTGTAAGGTTGTTTTTTTCAGTCTTTTGTCAGAATTTATAACATGCTAGTTTAATGTTGTAATCTGGAAACATATCGTTTAAAAAACGTCTTGCTTTTTAGAACTCATTGATGTCTGTTAAACAGAGTTAGGAGACTGCTACAAGCATAGCCAAACTCTACAGTAATTATTACCCACATCCGCAGAATGCATATATATTACCCACTATAGCAGGTGTGTGTGTGTGTGTGTGTGTGTGTGTGTGTGTGATTCAGAAACTCTGTGATAATGTTAAGTCGCATAAAACACATTCATTTGATAACATTAAAAATGAGGATCTGTACGGAGAATGTGATTCTAACGTTGAAGGATTGATGGAGTGACCAGCAAAGAAAGACACGTGGCTTGCATTACATTGACTGGCCTCTTTGGTCTGGGCCTGTAAAGAACCTTTTTAATGTGCGTAGGCAGACCCCGAGTTAACACACACACATACACACAACACACACACACACACACACACACACACACAGACACACACACACACACACACACACACACACACACACACACACACACACACACACACACGCACGCACGCATGCACACGCATGCAGATGCGCGCGCACGCACACACACACATACACACGCACACGCGCGCGCACACACACACACACACACACGCACGCACGCACGTACACGCGCGCGCGCACACACACACACGCGCACACACACACACACACACACGCGCACACACACACAACACACACACACACACACACACACACGAACTTTTCAGCGGTTACAATTAGGTATCGATCATTTTTGAACAGCATACAGCAGGAAAGTGTGGTATTAGCTGTCATGCGCATGAGACACATACGGCAGAAGAGACGGTAGGTGGCAAAATAGCATTTTTCCTTTCTCTGTGAATTGCTACCTTTTCAGATGTCATGTCACAAAACTGCCTTCATGAACGGCGAGAGACTAGAGACACCAATAACAGGGCAACTCGTTCGTTGTTGTAAGTCCTGAGAACAAAACCAAGACGTCGACATAATAGGCTGGCTAAGAAGAGTGTGTTTTGTACCATTTGTATATTCTGCGGTATTATCTGCAACTTAAACTTTCAACATATATTTCGTCTTTTTTATAATGTAATTTACTTGTGGCCACATTTTACACAAAATGAGACAAAAAGACCACACACACACACACACGCGCGCGCGCGCGCGCGCGCGCGCGCGCTCGCGCACGCATGCACGCACGCACATGCACACACACATACACACACACACATTATTGAAGGAGAATTAATATCATGAATAGAGATTGATTTCAGGATCAGGGCTTACAACACTATTCAAAAATCAATCTTCTCAGATTAGAAAAGAATTCAAAATGAAGCCACTACAGGGTGCACACCAATTGAAACTATGCGATACCTGCTTGATGACCTTCATTCAATGCAGGCAAGACACAGGCTAGAACAGGCGAAGGTATATTGGAGGACACTTGAAAGTACCCTATATCCACTATATACGGCTGTCAAGTTCACAAAGAGGCACTCGGCCAGCACGTGGAAAATTATGGATGGGGCTGACAGAAGACAACATACAGCTTGTGTACCAGCGATCCGTCTTCAAAGAAACGAAGGAATGGGAAAAGTATCCAGACGGTAGCTGTTCCCCTGGTACTCCTCGCTTCCTTCTGTGATAATCAGGATCCCTATCTATATCCTGACAGGCAAAGCAAGACTGTAAATTTTTGTTTCCTGGTCGAGATGAATGGGAAGCAAAAACAAACAAACACAAAAGAAAAGACAAAAATCGGTGCGATGTCATGTGGACATCGATAAATACTTTTTTTTCTGTGTGGATTCAGTGTTACTAAAAATTAACATGTAAAAGAGTCCATTACAAACGTTTTGAGCTGCATTATTATTTTCTATTTGTACTAAGGAGAATATAGTATGCTATGACTGAATTTGTGCACTGTGTTATTTAAGCAAAAGAAGAGTCTTGTTTTTAATATTTGATGAAATGCCTAATGGTAGGTACAGGTCGTTACTCGTGAACTTGTTATGTGAATGCATCTATTGCTCTACAGAGACAGATGTTCTTGTTGTAGCTTTCTTCTTCTTCTTCTTTTCTTCTTCTTCTTCTTTTTCTTACTTTCATATTATTACCATTATTATTGTTCTTGTTCTCATTATCATTATTACTATCGTTATTGTTATGTTGTTTTTTATCATTAATATCATTATCATTATTGTTATCATGATTATCATCATCATGATTATTATTAAACATGTATTAAAAACCATTTCAGACATAATTAAGACGGGGGTGTTTTTCCACTGTACTTTCTGTTTCTCCTTTTCTTTTGTTTACGGTCTTTTAATAGGACGTGATTTTATACTGATCATATTGTAACCAACACGTATTGCACTACATTGCTCCTCCAACGACCCAAAATTGCTGCCTGATAACATGTATTCTAATACAACTATGCTAGCAGTATGAACCGCACGGTGGTTATTTCATCCAAGATTTAATCTGTTTGGTGATAGCCGTGAATTGCTTCGGTGAGGCTAAAATTTTTCTTAGGACGCTGTTGGAGAGATTTAAAAAATGATGGTGGTGGGTGTTTGCTTTGTGTGACAGATGACCAGCAACTTGAAGAGAAAGTGGAGCAACACACAATTCAGATGCAGAATCAGGAACGAGAGCTGGGAGAGCTAAAGTTTCGTCAGCAACAGCAGATACCAGATACTCAATCTCCTACAAACAATGTTTGACATAACGGAAGGTAAGGTCTTGCTATTTCATCATTTTTTGGCTCACACGCATCTCCAAGTAAGTGTGGTTTAAAAAGTACATGTACATGTACATATGCAACTTATTTCATACTGCTCTGTTACCATTCCATACACTCCGTTGTTAACAAGGAACTACACACATAACCTCTTGCTCATCAAAACACTCTGGCACACGCAATAGATGGGTTGCGAAGGGGGATTGATTAATACCGTATATAAAGGAGAGAATGTAAATATGTTCGTTCACGACCATCAATGTTATTTTGCACGAAAACCCCCCTTTTCACATACAAATCACGTCCATCACATAAACAGTTTTGACCAATTTTAACACCTGTTTCACACTAAGATTAACACCTCAAAACCTCTAAAAATCGACGTTATTAGCACATTGAAACGGGGGCTTACGTGCTAGATAAGATTTGGTGATCGTGAACAGCATATTTACCTTCTCTCCAAAACACATAAAATTAACTAAACATTTAACATTTATATGGCCTGACTGCCCCACCCAGACTGGCCCTGCTGTTGTTACGTGACACCGCAAAAACCGATAAAGTGCAATTAGCGGTCCAAACAACGAACTGCCCTACCCAGACTGGTCTTGCTGTTGTTACTTGACACCGCAAAACCGATAAAGTGCAATTAGTGGCCCAACAGCGAACCACTGCAATGCGACTCATTATTATTCATTGCGCGTGGCGCGGTAACTAATCGGCAGGAGGTATGACGTCATTTTTGGTTGACGGGATCGTAAGCCCCAGCCAGTCGGTCATTTCTGACTGGAGCGCCACATTGGAGGGTCGTGTTGTGTAGACGTGCGTGCATTTTCTGTGATAGAAGTGATTTTACTAGAAATATTATGTCTCAAGACAGCATTTCTTCAGAATTAGAGAGAGAACTTCTGGAATCGCAAGTTGCTCATAAAAATTTTTATTAGATTTCTCAACACAGCCATCAACTTTAATTCTACCTGACATGGATCAAGCTTCTACTTCTAAACAAGCTCAAATTCTCCGCTAGCACCCCCAACACCAACGGAATTGTGGACAGAGGAAGAAATGTTTATTTTGCAAGAGAAATCAAGACTACTTTAAAAAAAATGACAGAAAAAATTTGAAAAGATTAAAAGGGAAGGACCACAGAATTTGCAAGAAGCCTAAAAGAAAGCTTGAGCAATTGTTAAAAGAAAAGAAAGGAGACAAAAAAAGGAGAACAGATCTTTCAACGCCACAAGAATTACATGCTATCTTATGGCAAATCAGGCTGACATTCAATCAGCTATTTCCAGAGAAGCTTTTACTGATCAGATATTTTCCAAAACAGCAAATGAAGTTGAAATTTGTAGAAAGACTACAAAAAGGGATGAGAAATTTGAGGAGGCAAAATGCGCAGTCCTTGTTAATTTACATTCAGTTCGGTAACTTCTTGATTTTGTGTAAACAATGGCAGGGAAATGAAAGGAAAGAAGGGAGAATGAAGAAAACTGGGCTGCTTGGTATGAAAAAAAAAAAACCGGGTATTCTGATGTTCACGCGCGAAAATTACGTGCTGTTGCAAATGTTCTTTTTGGATACACAGGGTTTATATGCTGTAGGACTTCCCTTTCGTTTCATTTCTGGCAAGCTGAATGAAATCAATGCCATGCTGCAAGTGCCAGAATTTGCAAAAGTACTGGAAACGCGATCAATGCATACGAGCACAAGCGAGCTCCAGCAATCCCAGTAACCGTTCACGCGAAAGCGGTGGAAGGCAACCGCTGAAGCACAACCTAAAAATAGAACCGTTCCCGCGTGAGCGGTAGCCTGCCTGCTGACATTCTCACTCCTGTCCCATGACTTTGTGTATAATGAAATGCTTTTTGCTGTTGTGGTTAGCTGCTTCAACGTTTCACCTATTCACCTGCTTCACCGTTTCAATTCATCGGGCTTAAAGGCTGTCTCAGACGGCCGCCGATATAACTTTGAAGAGATCCTGTGATTATTGATTCAGGACTCTAATAAGTGCTTTTGGTGGTCGTCTTGAATTTACGACATTCAAGTGTGGACAACAAAAATCCCCTTTCAACCCCTGCAAAGCACTGTCCTGTCTATTGTGTGAATGATTCTCGTGTGTGTGTTTGTGTGTCTGCGTTTTTTGTATTTGTTTGTTGTTTGTTTTGTGTTTGTTTGTTTGTGTGTATATGTGTGAGAGAGAGCGTTTTGCCATACAAAGCAATTTCAGTAATCCAGGTCAAAAAGACCTGCTATTTGATTAACATAGTTAATTAAACCACACACGCCCCACCCCTACCCACCACGCACACTATATAAACCCCTAATGATTTACAGTACGTTCTTCTACTTCTAATACCCTTAATAAATCAGAACAAACAACTTTGATTTCCGTTTTGATTAGTTATTTTTATATTTAATGAATTTATATCTACGCTAATTAATTCTTTAAAATAACTGTCTCCTCCAAACCTATATGACTGATAATCGCAAAACCCTGCCTTAATTGCTGGCAGTACTCGTAGAACTGTAGAGGGCTGTCCCATAAATAAATTGCGGTCTGTTTTAACTCCTCTAAATGGACATACAACATTGGGTTCACAAGAAAATCGGCTGGTCTACTGCCTAAATACTTATAAATGCCCCATTCTACAATGCCGTGTGTTTTAATATGATTTCGTTTCAAACCACTATCATAAAAGCCTAAAATTCGAGCAAGACTTCTAGGAAACACGTACTCCCTTTCTTCTTCTTTTGGAAAATTCATGGTAACTATAAGGTTTGCCTCATTAATTGTTAACTTAATGCCAAAATTTCTAAATACCTCTCTTAAAGAACAAATGTTGTAGTAGCCATCAGGTATTTTTAAATGTTTTAATAGTTTGCCTTGCCCATCCTTAAAAATCTACCCAGTTGTTCTTAGCCCTTTCAAATATGTTAATCCATTTTACTTTAAAGCCAATTTCTTTAAGGGCAATCCTATAATTGCCTTGCCTATTGTTAATTGGGTACGTTAAGAACACACTTTTGTTTTGTTGGTTTATATAGATGTACATCTTTTTATAACCCTTTAAAAAAACTAATTTAAAAATGGAACCTTGTAAATATAAACGAAAGTGCCACTTACGATGTAGGACGTTTTATAACCCCAAATCTGTAGACTTCAGCAATTTTAACCATTGCAGTAGATGAATATAATGACTTCTACGTTTAGACTTGTAAACCACTAACTAGATATTTAAATCCGCCAATAAATAATGATAGAGTGCCATCAGCATGGTCATCCCGCCCTATGATGTTTACCAGAATCAGTTAAATTTTGTCGTTTACTGCTCAACTACAGGCTGCGGTGTTTCATATGCAAACCATTTAAACCATCCGAATCTTTTAGTAAGGTCAGTATATAACTTTCATGTTTATTACCAGTACAGACGAATACTAACTGAACTACAAGTAGCCCTCCCTAACGACAGCGTGTTTAATCCATTCAACAGCCCAATGGATAATAATGCATATGAAAGAATCTGCAACGAATTTAACATTGATACTTCAACTGATTTTAGACAAAAGTTAGACCGCAATCATGGGTTAGGCACATTGTATTTGTGGGCACAAAAAGAGAATATACTTATGACTATTGGCCCGACCACACTTCTTTTCAACCAAAAAACAAGTTCGATTGGGATCCATAGAACAAAAAACACCTAATGCTTGGGCAACATTTATTTTAGATGAAAGTAAAGCTAACAATGCCAGGAGTGCAAAGACTTAATGACTCATACGGACGTACGTTTGGTGTCTATTAGGAGCACAAGCACAGACAAGTCTAGCATCGTGGATCAGTCTAAGTTTGATGCTAGAAAAAAAATTTTATTTA
>CM031621.1:3958919-3979837 GCA_018398815.1 Conus ventricosus
GATGGAGTGTTGACCACCACAGCTGGATCATGCCCCTAGACCATCATCCCCGCAGACGAGAAACGTCGCGCAGATAGAATTGGATGAAGGTTTCCAGGGGAACGCCAATATGCGGCATCTAACACACTCTGAATGCTGGCATTATGAGCTACTGCCAGCGAAGACGCCCATGCCCTAATCTCATGGTGAGAAAACAGCCAAACCCCCTTCAGGTCCTCGCGAAACGCAGCTTTAATGACTTCTCTCAGCCATCGAGAGATTGAAGAGCGCCTGATGTCCTCCTTATAACCTTCGTTGTAAGAGAGAAACAGGTGGCGCTGCTTGGAGCGAGAAGATTTCGTGCGTTTCCTATACTCCCGCAGAGCGCGCACCCGACAGAGAGTGCGGTCTTCATCGTCTGGGGCGAGAACAGAAGTGAGAGGAAGAATGGAGATAGTCGGGAAGGAGAACCTGGCAACTGGTTTTTCGCTAAAAATTCTGGGAGGAGGCGAAGAGATATCGAGCCATCCGGTTCGGAGGCGACTTCCCCAGGCAGGCCGCTAAGGGCGTGGACTTCACTGCAGCGCCTCCCTGAGGCCAGGGAAACGAGAAAGGCTGTTTTGAAGGAAAGGAATTTCAGAGAACACTCCCGGAGGGGCTCGTAAGGGGGGAGCCTGAGGGAGGAGAGGACTAAGAAAAGATCCCACGCCGGGGTACGGCGGGGGCATCAGGCCTCCTGTAGGGCTGCTCCTTTTGACCAGATCCCGCAGAAGAGGGTCGTCCCGAAGGAGGGGCCCCCTAACTGGCGGATAGTGGTGGAAATAGCCGCCCTGTGAACCTTAAACAGAGGAGGCTGAAAGTTTTTTCTCTGATGAAAGAAAAGCTAGGTAGTTCGCCAACTGGCATTGAGAAGGAGAATGAGGTGATACTGCGTGGCTGGAGCACCAAGAGCCAGCCATTCCAGTGGACACTGTGGACACTTTGGGTGCCTGACCTGTGGGCATGTTCCACAAGGTCGATTACCGTGGGGAGGCGCCTTGTGCAGGACAGCGCGTCCCGCACAGTAGCCAGGCGTGAAGATGCAGCACGTTTGGATTGCGGAACTGTTACACCTGTCCCCACGTGCCTCCGATACCGCTCGCCTTAAAGGCAAAGTCCCTGCTTCAGCCACGGTCACGCTTGGGCCGGCCAGCGTGGGCCACAAGAATAAGCGTGGCTGCGTCTTCCCTTGCTTTGCGGATAACTTTTCCCAGAATGGGAACGGGGGAAAGGCATAGCCCGTCAGTCCGGACCAAGGGATGGACAGGGCGTCCACAGCCCACGCTGCCCGATCCGGAACTGGGGAGACATACAGCTGGAGACGGTGGTTGAACCGGGTGGCGAACAGGTCTACCTGCGGTTTGAACCATACAGTCCAGAGGGGTTTTCCAGGATTGAGTGGACGAGAGTCCATTCTGAGGGAAGAACCATGTGCGACCTGCTGAGGGAGTCCGCGAGAATGTTGATTTTCCCGGGAAAGTGCTTGGCCGAGATCCGGATTGATTGTGTCTCGCACCAAAGGAGAAGCTGTTCCGCCCTCAGGGACAAGGAGTGAGAACGAGCCCCCCCCCCCCCCCCCCCCTTGCTTGTTGATATAACACGCCACAGTCGTGTTGTCGGTGTTGAGGAGAATGTGTTTTCCTTTCAGGAAGGAAGAAACTCCTTGAGGCTTGGAAAAACGGCTTCCAGCTCAAAGCGATTGATATGCCAGGATCCCATCTCCGGGGTCCATTGCCCGGCCGCGCCAGAGAGCGACGTGGGCACCCCACCCGGACTGGGACGCATCCGTGAACAGGTCCTCCTGTGGAGGAGGGGGTGTGATGGGGACTCCCTGAGTCAGCCAGGACTGGGAGTGCCATTGGGCCACCGATGACTGGAACCACTGACCGAGAAGGATCGGAAGGTCCCACGACTGCAAGCCTGAGACCAACGTTGCGAAAGAGGCGCTGAAACCGGTGTTTGTGCAGCCGTCCGGGGGGCACTAAGGGGGCCAAGGACTCCATCAGACCCAGAAGAAGAGCCAGCTTTCTGGCTGGAGCCTGATCCAAGGAAAGGAGATGGGCCAAGAGGTGCTGGAGGCGAACCAGGCGCTGGGGGGTTGGAGAGACCAACCAGTTGGTGGTGTGGAAGGACATGCCCAGAAACTGAAACTGCTGCGACGGGATGAGATCGGACTTCTCGTTGCAAACAAATCCCAGCTGCTGACAGAGGTTTAAAACCTGGAGGGCTTGCTGGGAGCACAGAGTGCTGGATGAGGCAAGAAGAAGCCAATCGTCGAGATGGGCCATCAACGAATTCCTTTCTCCCGAACATGCACGCAAAGTTCCCGGGCCACCTTCGTGAAAACCCAAGGGGCCAGGGCTAGTCCAAAGGGAAGAGCCCTGAACTAAAAAAATGCGGCTTCTCCACACGAAGAGGAGGTACTTCCTGTCCTTGGGTGGATCAAGAGATGGAAGTACGCATCTTTCAGGTCGATGGATACCGCCCAGTCGCCGGGATGCATGGCATCGCGGATTGACATGGGGGGTTTTCCATCCCCAAACGGAGGACGATAAGAAACCTGTTCAAGGGCGAGAGGTCTAGAACCGGTCTCCATCCTCCAGAAGCTTTGGGAACCACAAAAATGCGGCCATAAAAGCCCGGAGAGGAATGGAAGAAGGACTTCCTCTGTGGCTCCCTTGGCTAACAGCGAAAGGACCTCCTGGTCTAAGGCCTGAGAGGCCGCCAGATCCGAGGAGGAGGGAAAGGAGGAGGAAATGAGTGAGAGGAGCCTTTACTGCACCCCAAAGGGAAGACGAAACCCCGACCTGATCACCCGCAGAGCCCAAGGGCTTGCGGGAAGCCGCTCCCAGGCACTGAGGTGCCTGGACAGACTGCCCACAGGACCGCCCTGGAGTGAAGTACCCAGGTCGGGGGCAAGTCATTGGGGGTGGGCAGTCTGAGACGTGGAGCTTTCGGACCCGCCGGGCCGTGCCTGAGGCCGACCCCTGCTGGGTTGCTTGCCTTGGATCCCCCAGGGTCCAAATGACCGTCGTCCCCTTTGGTTGAGAGGGACCCGGTGATGAGAAAGGGGGCTGGCGCCTTGCGTTTTGAACCGGGGCGGGGGGGGGGGGGGAGGGGGGCCTGATTGAAAGGCGAGGTCACACCTAATCTCGGCCTGGCTCTTAATGGTAGCCTGTACGTGATCCCGTACAGAGACCCTGACTTGACTGGCAAGGCTCTGAGGGAGGCGCGGCAGAGGCAGAGCGGCCACAGAAGATGACAAAAGGACAGCATCTTCTCCTCGCTAGTACCGAGTTCAGATGGAGCCTAGCGAAGCCATTGACTGAATACAGGCTACCACTGCCATGGGTCCGCGGACTAGCGGATGGTGAAGGAATCTGAATCAGGATCCTTAAGGGCAGACACTAGTCCCCCTAGGAAGGAATCCATGACCGAGATGGCCTCCAAACCCCTCCTCGCAGACTCTTCCCACTCAGCAAGGCAGCGCTCTGAAAGGGACCCTGCCTAGCTGTGATTTCAACCTCTCCTGGACCAGGAGGAGGTCCTCCTGGGAGAGGGGGAGAGTGGCTTCCGGGATAGTATCATTTGCCAAGAAGGCTTCTTGGCAAATGGAAGCCTCTCTGGCTTAAGGAACTTCCGCACGCCAGCGCACCAGGAAAATCAGGGACAGAACCAGGCATGATGTCCTGTGCCTCCCTGCCCCTGACCCTTATTTGGGCCCTCCTCATGCAGTCGGCCACCATGACCGACTCCTTTAGCAGAGAGGAGGGCATAGCTGCCAAAGGGTGAGATCCCAGGGTGAGTTCCGCTGCCGAAGGGCAGGGGGCTCTGACCTGAGAGGATGACACCGCCTCCGGGACAAGGGAAGCTAGAAAGGCCACCCAGTCCTGGAAGGAATAAGAAACGGGCGATTGGCCCTCTTCCTCTGACTCAGAATCCACCAGGTCAGATCCACAGACCGAATGGGTGGCCGCCCTTGGTGAAACGGTGCGCGGCGAAAGCCCAGGGGGGCCTGGGATGGCTGATTCCCCAGACACTCCGGGGGGGGGATCAGTCACCGGGAGGGCCGAGGGGGCCTGGGAGGAAGAGGCCTGCACTGGTGGAGGGCTGGGCATAAAACCCGGCCACCAGGGAAACCCCGGAGCAGGGGGCTGTGGAAAGCCCATGGTTGGGGGATATTGCCATTGGGCCCATGGTGCCCAAGGCAAAGGGCCCTGACCCCATGATAGGGGGGGGGGGGGGGGCTGAGGGTGTGGCTGCTGGCCCAACCCAGTAAATGGGGGGCCTAATGCGCCGGGCCCCTGAGGGCGCTCGGAAAAGAGGGCGAAACCAAAGTGTCTTGCCCAAAGAAGGGGCCGACACATGAGGTGGGGGAAGGGAAACAACCGGGCCGAACGAGATACAAGCCCCTGAGAGGGAGTTGCTTCCCTTGCATCGCCCACCGAGCGAGAGGGAGAGGTAGACAAGTCTGCCTCATTGCCCCATCCCTCCGTAGAGGGCTCATGCATCTTCGGTTCCGCCATGGAAACCGAACTGTGTGCAGTAGAACCGCAGCTGAACTGAAACCACGATGCAGTCACGGGAACGACAGAACCGCAGCTGAGTCGCTCGCCGTTAGGGGACAAAGGGACGGGATCGACAGAACCGCAGCTGAGCCGATCACCGTCACAAATTATGGGTTGCGAGAAAGAGCTCGCTGTCACAACAACAGAACCACAGCTGAGTTGAAGTGAACCCTTGGGAGAAAGTGACGCTGAAGGGAGAGGAGGATTCGGCGCGGCTAGAGACAGATAGCCTGCCGGCGAGATGCGGGAATCGAAAGACGAAACCTTCTTAACTCTCGCCTTACCACCCAATCGCTTCACGTAAAGTTTCTCCCTTAAGTGAAAACATAAGCAAGGACACCAAAGAACAGCAACAACAATCGATCGATTGCGAGAAAAGTCAAAAATACTTTGCTGCTAGTGTACACGCGCTTAAACGGAAAATGGCTGGCGCGGAAAGAGATGGTTCTGATGCCCCATGCGCCAAGGCACAGTGCCTTTCAAGGGTTTTGTTGTCCCGTACGGACTTTATTGATATACGATGCTGGGATAGCAATTGCTGACCGCTTATGCATTAGTGAGCCCACGGTATAGTATGTCGTAATTATAAATGGTTTCCATTTCTACAATTCTAGTCGGGAGAGTGAAAAAAAAAATCAATGAAGTGTTCCTATTTTAGAAATAACACCACATCCACGATTCAACATAGTGTGTGTGTGGTGTGTATGTGTGTGTGCGCGCGTGCATTAATGTGTGTGTGTGTGTGTCAGTGTGTGTTGTGTGATGTGTGTTGTTGTGTGTGATGATGGTGTGAGTAGTGTGTATGTTGTTGGCTGTGTGTGTGCGTGTCGGGGGGAGAGAGGCCAGAGAGAGGGGTAGGGTGGGAAGGTTGTGTGTGTGTGGTGTGTTATGTGTCATGTTGTGTGTGTGTGTGTGTGTGATGTGTGTGTCCAGCGTGTTGTCAGTGTGTGTGTGTGTGTGTACATGTGTGTTTGTGTGTGTGTGTGATGTGGTGTTGTCAGTTGTGATTGCTAGTGTGTGTGTAGTGTGTGGTGTGTGTGTGTGATCTGTGTGTTGTTTGTGTGTCAGTGGTAATGGTGTGTAAGTGTCATGTGACCAGTTTTGTGTCATGTGTGGTCAGCATGTGTGTGTGTGTGCCGTGTGTGTGTCGTGTGTGTTGGATGTGTGAGTGTGGTTGATCATTGTCCATACTGCGTGTGAGTGTGTGTGTGTGTGTGTCTGTGGATGTCAAGTATGTATCAGCATGTGTGTGAGTGTGTGTGTGTGTTGTGCGTGTCCCGCTTGTGTGTGTGTCTGTGTGTGTGGTGGGTGTGTGTGTCCGTGCGTGTGTGTGTGTGTGCGTGGTGTGGTTGTGTGATGTGTGTGTGCCCCGTTTGTGTTTGTGTGGTGTGTGTGTGTGGACGTTGCTAGGCAACACATCAGATGAGCACTGCACTGCTGCAGGTCTCCATCAATGGTCAGTGGTGAATGGTCTGATACCACCCACTACCCACATTACCCACACTATACTGTCATGGTCAGTGTGAATGGTCTGATACCACCCACTACCCACATTACCACACTATACTGTCATGGTCAGTGGTGAATGGTCGATACACACCACTACCACATTACTCACACTATACTCTACTGTCATGGTCAGCGGTGAATGGTCTGATACCCACACTACCCACATTACTAACACTATACTCTCTGTCATGGTCAGTGGTGAATGGTCTGATGCCACCCACTACCCACATTACCACCATACTGTCTGTGATCGTCAGCGTGAATGGTCTGATACCACCCGACTACCCACATTACTCACACTATACTGTCATGGTCAGTGGTGAATGTCTGATACCACCCACTACCACATTACTTCACATTATACACTCTGTCATGGTCAGTGGTGAATGGTCTGATACCACCCACTACCCACATTACTCACACTATACTCTCTGTCGATGGTCAGTGATGAATAGCCTGATACCACCCACTACCCACATTACTCACACTATACTCTCTGTCATGGTCAGTGGTGAATAGTCTGATACCACCCACTACCCACATTACCCACACTATACTGTCATTGTCAGTGGTGAATGGTCTGATACCGCCCACTACCCACATTACTCACACTATACTCTCTGCATGGTCAGCGGTGAATGTCTGATACCACCCCTACCAACATACTCACACTATACTCTCTGTCATGGTCAGAGTGAATGGTCTCATGCCACCCACTACCCCATTACCCACACTATACTGTCTGTGATGGTCAGCAGTGAATGGTCTGATACCACCCACTACCCACATTACTCACACTATACTGTCATGGTCAGTGGTGAATGGTTTGATACCACCCACTACCCACATTACTCACACTATACTCTCGTCATGGTCAGCGGTGAATGGTCTGATACCATCCACTTACCACACATTACACACTATACACTCTGTCATGGTCATGCGTGAATGGTCTGATACCACCCACTACCCACATTACTCACACTATACCTTGTCATGGTCAGTGGTGAATGGTCTGATACCACCACTACCCACATTACCACACTATACTTCTCATGGTCAGTGGTGAATGGTCTGATACCACCACTACCCACATTACTCACACTATACTCTCTGTCATGGTCAGCGGTGAATGGTCTGATACCACCCACTACCCACATTACTCACACTATACTCTCTGTCATGGTCAGAGTGAATGGTCTGATACCACCCACTACCCACATTACCACACTATACTCTCTGTCATGGTCAGCGGTGCATGGTCTGATACCACCACTACCCACATTACTCACACTATACTCTCTGTCATGGTCAGTGGTGAATGGTCTGATACCACCACTACCCACATTACTCACACTTACTCTCTGGTGTCAGCAGTGAATGGTCTGATACCACCCACTACCATTACCACACTATACTCTATGTCGTGGCATGATGAATGGTCTGATACCACCCACTACCCACATTACTCACACTATACTGTCATGGTCAGTGGTGAATGTCTGATTACCACCCACTACCCACATTACTCACACTATACTCTCTGTCATGGTCAGTGGTGAATAGTCTGATAACCACCCATACCCACACTTACTGTCTGTGATGGTCAGCAGTGAATGGTCTGATGCCACCACTACCCACATTACTCACACTATACTGTCTGTGATGTCAGCAGTGAATGGTCTGATACCACCCACTACCCACATTACCCACACTATACTGTCTGTGATGGTCAGCAGTGAATGGTCTGATACCACCCACTACACACATTACTCACACTATACTCTCTGTCATGGTCATGGTGAATGGTCTGATACCAACCCACTACCCACATTACTCACACTATACTGTCATGGTCAGTGGTGAATGGTCTGATACCACCCACTACCACATTACCCACACAATACTGTCATGGTCAGTAGGGAATGGTCTGATACCACCCACTACCCACATTACCACACTATACTGTCATGGTCAGCGGTGCATGGTCTAATACTACCCACTACCCACATTACCACACTATACTGTCATGTCAGTGATGAATGGTCTGATACCACCACTACCCACATTACCCACACTAACTGTCATGGTCAGTGATGAATAGTTGATACCACCCACTACCACACATGTACCCAACCACTATACTGTCATGGTCAGCGTGCCTGGTCTGATACCACCCACTACCCACATTACTTACACTATACTCTCTGTCATGGTCAGTGGTGAATGGTCTGATACACCATTACCCACATTACCACACTATACTGTCATGGTCAGTGTGAATGGTCTGATACCACCCACTACCCACATTACTCACACTATACTTCATGGTCAGTGTGAATGGTCTGATACCACCCACTACCCAATTACTCACACTATACTCTCTGTCATGGTCAGTGGTGAATGTCTGATACCACCCACTACCCACATTACTCAAATATACTCTCTGTCATGGTCAGTGTGAATGTCTGATACCACCCACTACCCACATTACCCACACTATACTGTCTGTCATGGTCAGCAGTGAATGGTCTGATGCCACCCACTACCACACATTACTCACACTATACTCTCTGTGATGGCAGCTGTGAATGGTCTGATACCACCCACTACCCACATTACCACACTATACTGTCTGTGATGGTCAGTGGTGAATGGTCTGATACCACCCACTACCCACATTACTCACACTATACTGTCATGGTCAGTGGTGAATGGTCTGATACCACCCACTACCCACATTACCCACACTATACTGTCTGTCATGGTCAGCGGTGCCTGTCTGATACCACCCACTACCCACATTATCCACACTTTTCTCACTGTGATGGTCAGTGGTGAATGGTTTGATACCACCACTACCCACATTACTCACACTATCTCTCTGTCATGGTCAGCGGTGCCTAGTCTGATATCACCCACTACCCACATTACTCACACTATACTTCATGGTCAATGGTGAGTGGTCTGATACCACCCACTACCCACATTACCCACACTATACTGTCATGGTCAGCAGTGAATGGTCTGATGCCACCCACTACCCACATTACCTCACACTATACCTCTGTCATGGTCAGTGGTGAATGGTGTGATACCACCCACTACCGACATTACCCACACATATACTCTCTGTCATGGTCAGCAGTGAATGGTCTGATATCACCCACTACCCACATTACTCACACTATATTCTCTGTCATGGTCAGCGGTGAATGGTCTGATACCACCCACTACCCACATTAACCCACACTATACTGTCATGGTCAGCGGTGCTGGTCTGATCCACCCACTACCCACATTACTCACACTATGCTCTCTGTCATGGTTAGTGGTGAATGTCTGATACCACCCACTACCACATTACTTCCACACTATACTCTCTGTCATGGTCAGTGGTGAATGGTCTGATACCACCCACTACCCACATTACTCACACTATATCTCTGTGATGGTCAGCGTGATGGTCTGATACCACCCACTACCCACATTACCCACACTATACTCTGTCATGGTCAGTGATGATGGTCTGATACCACCCACTACCCACATTACTCACACTTTACTGTCATGGTTCAGTGTGAATGTCTGATACCACCCACTACCCACATTACTACACTATACTCTCTGTCAATGGTCAGTGGTGAATGTCTGATACCACCCACTAACCCACACTATACTGTCTGTGATGGTCAGCAGTGAATGGTCTGATACCACCCACTACCAACATTACCACACTATACTGCTCGTATGGTCAGCAGTGAATGGTCTGATACCACCCACTACCCACATTACTCACACTTTACTCTTGTCATGGTCAGTGTGAATGGTCTGATACCACCCACTACCCACATTACTCACACTATATTCTGTCATGCTCAGTGGTGAAATAGCTCTGATACCATCCATTACCAACATTACACACACTATACTGTCATGGTCAGTGTGAATGGTCTGATACCACCCACTACCCACATTACCCACACAAACTGTCATGGTCATGGTGAATGGTTTGATACCACCCACTACCCACATTACCACACAGTACTCTCTGTCATGGTCAGTGGTGAATGGTCTGATACCACACCACTACCCACATTACCCACACTATACTGTCATGGTCAGCTGGTGCCTGTCTGATACCACCCACTACCCACATTACTTACACTATACTCTCTGTCATGGTCAGTGGTGAATGGTCTGATACCACCCACTACCCACATTACCCACACTATACTGTCATGGTCAGTCGGTGCTTGTCTGATTACCACCACTACCCACATTACTTACACATACTCTCTGTCATGGTCAGTGGTGAATGGTCTGATACCACCACTACCACATTACCCACACTATACTGTCATGGTCAGTGGTGAATGTGTCTGATACCACCCACTACCTACATTACTCACACTATACTGTCATGGTCAGTGGTGAATGGTCTGATACCACCACTAACCCACATTACTCACACTATAACTCTGTCATGGTCAGTGGTGAATAGTCTGATACCACCCACTACCCACATTATCACACTATACTCTCTGTCATGGTCAGTGGTGAATAGTCTGATACCACCCACTACCCACATTACCCACACTATACTGCTGTGATGGTCAGCAGTGAATGGTCTGATGCCACCACTACACCACATTACTCACACTATACTCTCTGTGATGGTCAGCATGAATGGTCTGATACCACCCACTACCCACATTACCACACTATACTGTCTGTGATGGTCAGCAGTGAATGAGTCTGATGCCACCCACTACCCCACATTACTCACACTATACTCTCTGTCATGGTCAGCAGTAAATGGTCTGATACCACCCACTACCCACATTACTCACACTATACTCTTGTCATGGTCAGTGGTGAATGGTCTGATACCACCACTATCCACATTACTCACACTATACTCTCTGTCATGGTCAGTGGTGAATGGTCTGATACCACCCACTACCCACATTACTCACACTATACTCTCTGTCATGGTCAGTGTGAATGGTCTGATACCACCCACTACCCACATTACACACACTATACTGTCATGGTCAGTGGGAATGGTCTGATACCACCCACTACCCACATTACCACACCAAACTGTCATGGTCAGTGGTGAATGGTTTGATACCACCCACTACCCACATTACCACACCAAACTCAACTGTCATGGTCAGCGGTGTGGTCTATACCACCCTCTACCCACATTACTTACACTATACTGTCATGGTCAGCGGTGCCTGGTCTGATACCACCACTACCCACATTACTCACACATGCTCTGTCATGGTCAGCGGTGAATGGTCTGATAAAACCCACTACCCACTATACCACACAAATCTCTGTCATGGTCTGAGGTGAATGGTCTGATACCACCCACTACCCACATTACTCACACTATACTCTCTGTCATGGTCAGTGATGATGTCTGATACCACCCACTACCCATATACCACACTATACTGTCATGGTCAGTGGTGATGTGTGATACCACCCACTAACCCACATTACCAACACTATACTCTCTGTCATGGTCAGCAGTGAATGGTCTGATACCACCCACTACCCACATACCACACTAACTCTCTGTCATGGTCAGCGGTGCTGTTCTGATACCCACCCACTACCCACATTACTCACACTATAACTCTCTGTCATGGTCATGATGAATGGTCTGATACACCCACTACCCACATTACTCACACTATGCTGTCTGTCATGGTCATGGTGAATGGTCTGATACCACCCACTACCCACATTACTCACACTATACTGTCATGGTCAGTGCGTGAATGGTCTGATATCACCCACTACCACATACCCACACTATACTGTCTGTCATGGTCAGCGGTGCCTGGTCTGATACCACCCACTACCCACATTACCCACACTTTTCTCCTGTGATGGTCAGTGGTGAATGGTTTGATTACCACCCACTACCCACATTCCTCACACTATACTCTCTGTCATGGTCAGCGGTGACTAGTCTGATATCACCCACTACCCACATTACTCACACTATACTGTCATGGTCAATGGTGAATGGTCTGATACCACCCACTACCCACATTACCCACACTATACTTCATGGTCAGCAGTGAATGGTCTGATGCCACCCACTACCCACATTACTCACACTATACTCTCTGTCATGGTCAGTGGTGAATGGTGTGATACCACCCACTACCCACATTACTCACACTATACTCTCTGTCATGGTCAGTGGTGAATGGTCTGATACTACCCACTACCCACATTACCCACACAATACTCTCTGTCATGGTCAGTGGTGAATGGTGTGATACCAACCACTACCCACATTACTCACACTATACTCTCTGTCATGGTCAGTGGTGAATGGTCTGATACTACCCACTACCCACATTACCCACACAGTACTCTCTGTCATGGTCAGTGGTGTACGGTCTGATACCACCCACTACCCACATTACCCACACTATACTGTCATGGTCAGTGGTGAATGGTCTGATACCACCCACTACCCACATTACCCACACTATACTCTCTGTCATGGTCAGTGGTGAATGGTCTGATACCACCCTCTACCCACATTAGCCACACTATACTCTCTGTCATGGTCAGTGGTGAATGGTCTGATACCACCCACTACCCATTACTCACAATATACTGTCATGGTCAGTGTGAATGGTGTGATACCAACCACTACCCACATTACTCACACTATACTCTCTGTCATGGTCAGCGGTGAATGGTCTGATACCACCCACTACCCACATACTCACACTATACTCTCTGTCATGGTCAGTGGTGAATGGTCTGATGCCACCCACTACCCACATTACCCACACTATACTGTCATGGTCAGCAGTGAATGGTCTGATACCACCCACTACCCACATTACTCACACTATACTCTCTGTCAGGTCAGTGGTGAATGGTCTGATTACCACCCACTACCCACATTACTCACACTATACTCTCTGTCATGGTCAGTGGTGAATGGTCTGATACCACCCACTACCCACATTACTCACACTATACTCTCTGTGATGGTCATCGGTGCCTGGTCTGATACCACCCACTACCCACATACTCACACTATACTGTCATGGTCAGTGGTGAATGGTCTGATACCACCCACTACCCACATTACGACACACTATACTCTCTGTCATGGTCGGTGGTGAAGATCCCACCCACTACCAACATTATTCACGCTATATACACTCGTATGCAAAAATACTTATTTTGCAACTCGAAACTGTACGTTGCGTTTGTGGATTTCAAGGTCTTCGATTCTGTGAATCGGTAGCTCCATGAAATGAAAATGCCAACATGTAGTGTGATTGGTAAATTGTACGCGACCATCAGAAGTGTTATCAGCTCTGTGATTTAGTGTGTGCATGTGATTAGTGTGCATTCTGATCATTTGAATGTCCAAATGGGGTAAAGCAAGGGTGTCTCCAAAGTTCACTGTTGTCTCTTTTTTTTTATAAACTAGAGGTAGAATTATCAAAAAAGGAAGACGTGGTTTTCAGACGTTTCCTGGAGCTATTGAAATATTTTTCACTGCTGTTTGTGGATATCGTTCATTTTACTGAAAATATTTATAAGAATACAAAATCAATCAAATGCCTTGAAAGATGAAAAGGTAAAATCGATTAGGTTTAACAGCTCGCATGAATGAAATTAATATTATTTTATTTAGAAATGATATATACCTGTCTGTGCATGAAAACTGTTTATGGAAATATCAAAAGCTTTGAAGTTCATTTACACAAGTACTTAGAATTGTTATTTTAAACGACAGCGTGATTGGATGAATACTCTCCAAAATAGGAGATGGGGTATGAAAACATTGAAATCATTTAGAAAGCTGGACGATACTGATTGCGTCTATTGTTTGGTAATTGTTCAACATACAAATTGAACCATTTCTTACATACACTGCTGAAGTTCAAGGATTAAATGTAGATGTACAAATGCAAATAGGATACAATGATGAAAAACAGAACAGCACACGACGAGCAGAGGCTGAAATGCATATTTCATTTAGATGCGGCTAAAGAAACGTAGCTGCTTCTCTTTTGTAATCTGAAGATAAGCAAAAGTCAAACACGGGTTGATGGTTGATAACAGAAACAGTACGTGTGGTGAGACAGGCAGTGAACGGTAGCTTAAAATGTAAAGCATGTTTGTTGGTTTGGCTTGTGTGCGTTTCTTCCTTGACAATGGAAGTCATTAACGTGGAGTGAATGGATAGTCAAGATGTATTCGCTTCAATTCTAGCACCCTCTGTTTTGCATTGTGATATTGTGCGGGAACGACGTGCTTTCTTTTTTTTTTTTGGTTGTTGTTATTGTTTGTTTGCTTGTTTGTTTTTTTTTTCTTTTTGTTTTGTTTGTTTCATTTGTTGTTTTATTTTATTTCGACCATGTGAAAACGAAAACTGATTACGAGTTTGTGGTCTACAACTCCAGTAATTGACATACAATACAACTTGTTGTTATACCCAACCCACCTCCTTGTCCAAAAAACCCTGCAAATAATGAGAACTCTCTCTCTCTCTCTCTCTCTCTCTTCTCTCTCTCTCCTCTCTCTCTTCTCTCCTCTCTCTCTCTCTCTCTCTCTCGCTGTGCTGATCACCTGATTTGTCCCTGGTCCAATGTCAAACTCGTCAGGAAGCTGCTGAGAAATTCCAGGCCTTTCTCGAAATCTGGTGGATCAATGCTCCTACTGGCATCGATGATCAGCCCGAGATCGATCGGATCCTGGTGACACTCTGTGGATCAGCGCGCGCGTGCGCGCGCGCGCGCACACACACACACACCACACACACACACACACACACACACACACACACACACACACACACACACACTGATAATAACAAATGAAGGCTTGAGAGGTGAGAGACGAGAAGCATCGGGAGGATGATCCAATGAGAGAACACAATCACTTGTGAAACAGTCGAACCCGGGTCAAAGGTTCGAACTTCACACAGCCAAGCGGGGTGTTGGTGGTGGTGGTGGGTGGTGGTGGGTGGTGGTGGTGTTGGAAGTGGTGGTGGTGGTGGTGGTGAAGCGAATGATTAATGAGTGTGTGTGTGTGTGTGTGATGTGGTGTGTGTGTGTGTGTGTGTGTGTGTGTGTGTGTGGTGTGTGTGTGTGTGTGCGCGCGCGCTGTGCACGCGCACGTGCGTGCGTGCATGTGTAAGTATATGTGTGTGTGTGTACAGAGAGAGAGAGAGAGAGAGAGAGAGAGGAGTGTGTGTGTGTTTGTCCATGTGTCTGTCTGTCAGTCTGTCTATCCATCCATCTGTCTGTCTGTCTGTTTGTGTATGTGTCCATGTTTCTGTATAGTATGTGTGGTCTGAGTGTGTTTCTATGTTTGTGTGTCTTCATGAATTTGGGGGTGGCGGTTGCTCTGTTTTCCTATTTCTGGTATTAGCTCGTTTGTTTTGTTTTGTTTTTCGCTGGCTCTACATATGAGTATCTCGTATGAAATGGTAAACCCGAGGTCCCCCAAGCATCATACACCTCACAGCATGCGACAATCTTTTTTTCTTTTTTATGAAAAATCATGACATCAAAAGTGTTGTTCTCTTGCAAGATTCTCCTTAAAACAAACAAAAAAAACCCACTTTAACACATACTCAGACACATGTTTTACACACCACACACACACACACACACGCACACACACACACACATGCACCGCACACACACGCACGCGTGAGCGCGTGCGCATACGCGCACACACACACATTACACAAACGCGAGTGCACGCTCGCATACACACACAACACACACGCACACATACACACACACACACACACAACACACACACACACACACACACATGCGCACGCACGCACCCAAGTGCTTACGCTCGAGCACAAGCGCACGTCTGGAACGAGACATGCAGACGCACAGACAGATAGAACCTTACGTTTTGCCGGTATCACATCTAGAACACAAAAGACAAGACACTCAGCACTGACACAAGAAAGACAAGACACTGAACACTGCAACAAAAAGACAAGACACTCAACACTGAAACAAGAAAGACATGACACTCAACACTGCAACAAGAAGACAAACACTCAACACTGCAACAAGAAAGACATGACACTCAACACTGGAACAAGAAAGACATGACACTCAACACTGGAACAAGAAAGACAAGACACTCAACACTGCAACAAGAAAGACAAGACACTCAGGGATGAAATCAGTTTTTTTTTTTAAAGAGGAGATTGGCGGGGGATCTGTGGGTTCACCATGGGGCCCCCAGTGGGGTCCATGGGCAACAGCTTGGCGGGGGTCAGGGGGCGGCGCGCCCCCTGAAGCTGAAGCATATTTTGTATTAAATAAGGCATAAAAATCTTTAGAAATCACTTTCTTGCTTCTAAACAACACATTCTATAGAACAGCTTTCAACACCATGAAGACTGAGACTGATGTGGAAAGAAACTATTCAACTGAGACAAAGCAAACATTTAGTATGATGAATCCTCGGAACTGTAGCTAAAGAAAATTTGACAAACAGTGCTTTCAGGACATAAAGAATAAGGCCTGTAGATAAGTAAATCAGAGTGCGAAATCAAACTAAGTAAATCAGATGTATGAAAACGACTGCTGGACTTCAATAAACTCAATATGAAAAATGATTACTTTGAAGTCCTTTTAAAAAAAATAAACACTCAAGCTTTTGGGCCTTAGACCCTTCGTCAGGAAACACTCAACACAAAAAAGAACAAATGACATCAAAAACTGATGTCACAACAGTACACCACACACAACCCCCCCCCCCCCCCCCCCCCCCCCCCCCCCCCCACATTACAACTTATCATATCCCCCTCCCTCCCCTTGACAAGTTTGTGTGTGTGTGTTTGGGGGAGAGAATGTAAATATCTATGTTCAAGACCACCCATCTTATTTTGCACGAAAACCCCCCTTTTCACATACAAATCACGTCCTTCTCATGTCAGTTTTGGCCAAAATCAACACCTGTTTTACACTAAGATTACACGCCAAAACAGCAAAAATTGACGTAATCGTTACTTTAAAATGGGGGGCTTACGTGCAAGATAAGATTTGGTGATCGTGAACATAGATATTTACATTCTCCCAGGGACATAAAAATTAAGGGTTTACAGTACGCTCTTCTACTTCCAGCACCATTAATAAATCAGAACAAACAACTAGTCTTCCATCTTGGCTAGTTATCTTTATAATTTAATGAATTTATGTCTACGTTAACTAATTCTTTAAATTGACTATTTCCGTCAACCTGTATAACTGATAATCGCAAAACCCTGCCTTAGTTGACGGTAGTGCCTGTAGAAACTGTAGAGGGCCGCCCATTAAATAAATTGCGGTCTGTTTTTAACTCTTCTAAATAGACATACAACATCGGTACATGAGAAAATCGGCTGGTCTACTGCCTACATACTCATAAAGACCGCTTTTTAAGTGCATATGTGTTTTAATATGATATGTTTCACCACTGCCATGAAAGCCTAAAATTCGAGCAAGGCTTCTAGGAAAAACGTACTCCTTTTTTTCTTCAAGTTCTGGAAAATTCATAGTAATTATAAGATTTGCCTCGTTAATTTTTAACTTGATGCCAAATTCGCTAAATACTTCTCTTAAAGAACAAAAGCTGTAGTAGCCATCGGGTATTTTTAAATGTTTTAATAGATCGCCTTGTTCGTTCTTAACATCCACCCAGTTATTCTTAGCTCTTTCAAATATGTTAATCCATTTTACTTTAAAACCAATTTCTTTAAGGGCAACCCTATAATCACCGCGCCTATTGTCAATTGGGTACGTAAGAACACACGTTTGTTTTGTTGGGTTATATAGATGTACATCTTTTTTATAACTATTTTAAAAAACTATTTAAAAATGGAACCTTTTAAATATAACGAAAGTGCCACTTACGATGTAGGAGCGTTTTATAACCCCAAATCTTTGGAATTCAGTTTACTAACCATTGCAGTAGATGAATCATACGGCTTCCAAGTCAGACTTGTAAACCCACTAACTAAATATTTAAATCCGCCAATAAAGAGTGATAGAGTGCCATCAGCATGGTCATCCCGCCCTATGGCTTTTTTCCAGAATCAGTTAAATTTTGCCATTTACTGCGCAACTACTGGCTGTGGTGTTTCATATGCAAACCATTTAAACCACCCCAATCTTTTAGTAAGGTCAGTATATAACTTTCATGTTTATTACCAGTACAGACGAATACTAACTGAACTACAAGTGCCCCTTCCAAGCGACAACGCGTTTAATCCATTAAAAAGCCCAATGGACAATAATGCATATGAAAGAATCTGCAATGAATTTAACATTAATCCTTCAACTGACTTAGACAAAAGTTAGACCGCAATCATGGGTTAGGCACATTGTATTTGTGGGGTGCAAAAAGAGAATATAATTATGACTACTGGCCCAGCCACACCTCTTTTCAACCAGACAAACAAGTTCGATTAGGGTCAATTGAACAAAAACATCCTAATGCCTGGGCAACATTATCTTAGATGAAAGTAAAGGCCTAACAATGCCAGGAGTGCAAAGGCTTAATGACTCCATACGGACATACGTTTGGTGTTATTAGGAGCACAAGCACAGACCAAGTCTAGCATAGACAGGTTTTGATGCCAGAAAACAATTTCTAGCCAATTTAGAAGATGCTATTAACTCTGCTGTTGATTTGCCTGCCAGCATACAAAGGTATCAAGACGTTCTTGCACATGCTAGGTCAAAGGTTGACTTTGTTGTAGGCCATGGATTATACATGCTACCTCTGACCTTAGACTACAGATTGGCATGATACAGAATTATAACAATGAAATCCTCATAGCTGGAGACGACCAAAACTTAGGGCACAATCAAGGCTTAAACACAAGGCCTGCTCCATCCATTTTAAAAAAGTACCTAGCCCTGAAGAAAGCGATCCAGTTATAAGCGTCCCACAGCCAGAAAGCATCCCAGAAAGCACACCGCCTGTTGATATGCCTAATACTGACAGTCATACTAGCGAAAAGACAGCCCTCATTGTATTTTTAACTTTTACTGGATTAGCCATACTTTATTTCACTAAAAATTAATCCAGCAGCTAGCACTCCTAAGGTCCACAGATGGTCAGCCATATAACCAGCCACCTTACCTATAGCAGACAAAACCCAACTAACAACACTGCCTATTATGCCAGGCAGAGCATCAAGCGCTTTGGCTGCTAACTTCTTTAATAAGTTTGCTAGATGATGCAATTGTTTTCTAATCCAACTTTTACCAGGCTGGGGTGTCGGAGGCGCTACTGACCCTGTTGGCGCACTACCTGTTAAAGCATAAACGAGTGTAGAGATAGCAAACCCAACAGCCGTTAATATACTAACTATTGTAATCCCTTGTTCTCTGAACAGAGTCCTTATTCTTTCAGCTAGCGTAGTGTTTTCATAAAGTATTCTGTTTATAGTTTCTCTTATTCTGCTTGTTTGTGATGCTAGCTGCGCTCTGTTAGTAGACAGCACTTCTAACCTGGCCGCCCTTTTTAGCATTAAATCCTGTATTTTCTGCTGTATTCTAGCCTTTTCTTCTTGCCCTAAATTGTTATCATCTGCATCAGTGAGTTTATTTTTTTCTTCTTCTATCTCTCTCTCTATCTCGCCAAGTTTTCCTAGATTGAGCGCTAGTTCCTCCCTTTCAGTTGTAAGAGCATTCCTAATTCCCTCAAGTTCGCGCCTAAGCTTATCATTTTCACTCCTAAAAGCCTCAATTTCACCAGTGGGTTCAGAATCGTCAATTGTTTTCTAATGTTTTTTCTGACTCTCCTCACTTAAACTCGTTTCAATTTCTGCTATTAGTTCATCTGCTTCTTGAGTTAAAATCTTAAGAGGTATGTTTTGTATTTTAGATTGTGTTGGCAACTCTTGCCTAAAGTTTTGTAAAAAAAAAAAAAAACTAACGGCTTCGGCTTTATTCTCTAAAAGGTTTAATGTTCTACCTTAGCAGCAGGGAGGTCTCGTCTAATTGTTCTTAGACTTAAAAACTTGGTTGTGTCTGGCTTTTTAGTAACTCTTACACGGGCTCCTGCACCAGTTCTTATATACAAATGCTTACATCTTCCTCAAAATCGTTAGGATCAACTACTTCTGGTAGCTCTCGTCCTATGCTTCTATAGAATGATTGAATTCTTTCTCGCAATAGTTCTTGACGTTGTCTAGGAGTAAAGAACCCGCTTCTTCAAACTCTTCTCGCAATGAAGGGCGCAGTTCTGTTTCATATTCTTCTTCTTCAACAGGATCAATCGCGTCATAATCTTTAGACATATTTTTTATTTATATTCTTTTTTGTTTTATAAAAATGAACTCATACGGTTGTGACCTCGACCCCTCTAGAAGAGAGAAGGAACCGTATGGCGTAAAAGGTATAAGGCAGACTGTAATTAGTGTAAATACTCCATCAACAGTTCAGCCTGGACAAACTTTAATAGTAAAGTTCCCTGATCTTGGCGCTGACGATGTTATAATGCCAGGCACTGCTAAACTATCATTCAAAATAGATATTACATCGACAGATCCTAATGCTACTGTTGTTGCTAATTTGGGCAGGGCCATCGTTAAACATATGGCAATCAAACTGGAGGGCAGAGTAGTCTTTGTACTAAGCGAGGCAGACATTTTTGCCCTCTATTCTGATCTATGTGCCTAAAAAAGAAAGAAAAGAGAAAGTTTATCAGGGAATACAAGGCTCAAACGGCCTCAAGCACAGGCTTAAAGCGGAGGATGCAAAGGATGATGTTAAAGATGAGGCAGTAGCA
>CM031621.1:3980837-3985837 GCA_018398815.1 Conus ventricosus
TGCCGCATATGCGTTCCCTATTCATCATCTACCTGCTGACGTTTCTCGTCCGCGATATAGTCTGGGGCATCGCATCAGCTGTGGTGGCCCAACACCCCATCTCCACCACACGCTCCGGCTCTTCTCGCTCCTCCAGGCGGTAACCAGGTGAGCCCTCCTTCCAGGTAGTGCAACTCTGCATTAGTGAGCCACGGTATAGTATGTGTAATTAAAAGGAAATTTTTATTCTAAAATTGCGTTTAATCTAACATACTTACCATGGCTCACGCAGAGGCCCTCCCTACCTCCCCGCCTTCCTGGTTCCATCAGGAGTCCTCAGTCAGAGTTTCATATACCTCGAAAAGAGGATGGTTCTGAGCATGCGCAAGGCACGAGGCCCTTTCAAGGGTTTTGTTGTCCGTACGGACTTTATTGTATACGAGGCAGGATAGCAAATTGCTGCCGCTTATTGCATTAGTGAGCCACGGTAAGTATGTTAGATTAAACGTAATTTTAGAATAAAAATTTCCTATTGTTTGTAACAAATCAAGTACGAAGACAGTTTTTTCCACACCCAGTAATCCCGCAGATAAGAGAACAGTGCGGATCTTTAGGCAGAAACTTCAAACTATCCATCTGTTTTTATTAGAATATTTTCTTCTGTATTTTAATAAGCCACGTCTTTTAGCCTGTTTTCTTCAATGTTTAACTGGGCATCACAAACCATAAAAACATGCATTTTTATTGGGGCGTTTCCGTCTGCTTTCTTGTGAATATTTATTTTTATACCATCTTGCCCTACCTTTTCCCACTTCCAAACAATCTGTTGTCAAATGTGGATCTAAAATCTAACCACAGCCCATATTTAGTTATTAAGTAGTCTTCAAGCCTTACATCATAAAGGCGAAGTTTTTTACATACACGATCAACTGCAGGATCTCTTTGCCTACCTCCAGCGAATAACTTTCTTATTTCATCAAAGTGTTGGTGAGGTAAAGTCCACGACCTGAATACAACTGATCAGGCCTGCCATTTATTTGCACAGTGAACCTTCTCAATTTTTGGATTATAAAATGCTTCTGATTCTCTATGAAAAGGAGTTGTTTCTTCTGTAAACAAGAACAAAATTCCTTTTAAAGACTTCAGAGACTGATTTAGATGTATGTTCCAGAGAGTGTCTCGCTTGTTTCTATTTTCTGTAATGGAATGTATAACCCTTTTATAATAAATAACCGTTTTACTTTTATACCGGGTTAATATTGTTCTGGCCAGTTCAGGGTTAGTAACAACATCAAACTCAAGAGAGATGTCACTAACTGTGTATTTGGATAAAGGTCTTCAGACAGAACAACAGAATCGCTGGGATTAAATGTCAGTTCATAAGTAAGTTTTTTCTTTTAGTCACCTTGGTAATATGGCATATGCGTCTTTAACAGTTCAAAATCTAGAGGGATGCAGAATCTGTTGTCAAATGCTTCTGCTACTGCCTCATCTTTAACATCATCCTTTGCATCCTCCGCTTTAAGCCTGTGCTTGAGGCCGTTTGAGCCTTGTATTCCCTGATAAACTTTCTCTTTTCTTTCTTTTTTAGGCAGCCATAGATCAGAATAGAGGGCAAAAATGTCTGCCTCGCTTAGTACAAAGACTACTCTGCCCTCCAGTTTGATTGCCATATGTTTAAACGATGGCCCTGCCCAAATTAGCAACAACAGTAGCATTAGGATCTGTCGATGTAATATCTATTTTGAATGATAGTTTAGCAGTGCCTGGCATTATAACATCGTCAGCGCCAAGATCAGGGAACTTACTATTAAAGTTTGTCCAGGCTGAACTGTTGATGGAGTATTTACACTAATTACAGTCTGCCTTATACCTTTTACGCCATAGGGTTCCTTCTCTCTTCTAGATGGGTCGAGGTCACAACCGTATGAGTTCATTTTTATAAAACAAAAAAGAATATAAATAAAAAATATGTCTAAAGATTATGACGCGATTGATCCTGTTGAAGAAGAAGAATATAAACAGAACTGCGCCCTTCATTGCGAGAAGAGTTTGAAGAAGGGGGTTCTTTACTCCCTAGACAACGTCAAGAACTATTGCGAGAAAAGAATTCAATCATTCTATAGAAGCATAGGACGAGAGCTACCAGAAGTAGTTGATCCTAACGATTTGAGGAAGATGGTAAGCATTTGTATATAAGAACTGGTGCAGGAGCCCGTGTAAGAGTTACTAAAAAGCCAGACACAACCAAGTTTTTAAGTCTAAGACAATTAGACGAGACCTCCCTGCTGCTAAGGTAGAACAATTAAACCTTTTAGAGAATAAAGCCGAAGCCGTTAGTTTTTTTTTTTTTTTTTACAAAACTTTAGGCAAGAGTTGCCAACACAATCTAAAATACAAAACATACCTCTTAAAGATTTAACTCAAGAAGCAGATGAACTAATAGCAGAAATTGAAACGAGTTTAAGTGAGGAGAGTCAGAAAAACATTAGAAACAATTGACGATTCTGAACCCACTGGTGAAATTGAGGCTTTTAGGAGTGAAAATGATAAGCTTAGGCGCGAACTTGAGGGAATTGGGAATGCTCTTACAACTGAAAGGGAGGAACTAGCGCTCAATCTAGGAAAACTTGGCGAGATAGAGAGAGAGATAGAAGAAGAAAAAAATAAACTCACTGATGCAGATGATAACAATTTAGGGCAAGAAGAAAAGGCTAGAATACAGCAGAAAATACGGGATTTAATGCTAAAAAGGGCGGCCAGGTAGAAGTGCTGTCTACTAACAGAGCGCAGCTAGCATCACAAACAAGCAGAATAAAGAAACTATAAACAGAATACTTTATGAAAACACTACGCTAGCTGAAAGAATAAGGACTCTGTTCAGAGAACAAGGGATTACAATAGTTAGTATATTAACGGCTGTTGGGTTTGCTATCTCTACACTCGTTTATGCTTTAACAGGTAGTGCGCCAACAGGTCAGTAGCGCCTCCGACACCCCAGCCTGGTAAAAGTTGGATTAGAAAACAATTGCATCATCTAGCAAACTTATTAAAGAAGTTAGCAGCCAAAGCGCTTGATGCTCTGCCTGGCATAATAGGCAGTGTTGTTAGTTGGGTTTTGTCTGCTATAGGTAAGGTGCTGGTTATATGGCTGACCATCTGTGGACCTTAGGAGTGCTAGCTGCTGGATTAAATTTTTAGTGAAATAAAGTATGGCTAATCCAGTAAAAGTTAAAAATACAATGAGGGCTGTCTTTTCGCTAGTATGACTGTCAGTATTAGGCATATCAACAGGCGGTGTGCTTTCTGGGATGCTTTCTGGCTGTGGGACGCTTATAACTGGATCGCTTTCTTCAGGGCTAGGTACTTTTTAAAAATGGATGGAGCAGGCCTTGTGTTTAAGCCTTGATTGTGCCCTAAGTTTTGGTCGTCTCCAGCTATGAGGATTTCATTGTTATAATTCTGTATCATGCCAATCTGTAGTCTAAGGTCAGAGGTAGCATGTATAATCCATGGCCTACAACAAAGTCAACCTTTGACCTAGCATGTGCAAGAACGTCTTGATACCTTTGTATGCTGGCAGGCAAATCAACAGCAGAGTTAATAGCATCTTCTAAATTGGCTAGAAATTGTTTTCTGGCATCAAAACCTGTCTATGCTAGACTTGGTCTGTGCTTGTGCTCCTAATAAACACCAAACGTATGTCCGTATGGAGTCATTAAGCCTTTGCACTCCTGGCATTGTTAGGCCTTTACTTTCATCTAAGATAAATGTTGCCCAGGCATTAGGATGTTTTTGTTCAATTGACCCTAATCGAACTTGTTTGTCTGATTGAAAAGAGGTGTGGCTGGGCCAGTAGTCATAATTATATTCTCTTTTTGCACCCCACAAATACAATGTGCCTAACCCATGATTGCGGTCTAACTTTTGTCTAAAGTCAGTTGAAGGATTAATGTTAAATTCATTGCAGATTCTTTCATATGCATTATTGTCCATTGGGCTTTTTAATGGGTTAAACGCGTTGTCGCTTGGAAGGGCACTTGTAGTTCAGTTAGTATTCGTCTGTACTGGTAATAAACATGAAAGTTATATACTGACCTTACTAAAAGATTGGGGTGGTTTAAATGGTTTGCATATGAAACACCACAGCCAGTAGTTGCGCAGTAAATGGCAAAATTTAACTGATTCTGGAAAAAAGCCATAGGGCGGGATGACCATGCTGATGGCACTCTATCACTCTTTATTGGCGGATTTAAATATTTAGTTAGTGGGTTTACAAGTCTGACTTGGAAGCCGTATGATTCATCTACTGCAATGGTTAGTAAACTGAATTCCAAAGATTTGGGTTATAAAACGCTCCTACATCGTAAGTGGCACTTTCGTTATATTTAAAAGGTTCCATTTTTAAATAGTTTTTAAAATAGTTATAAAAAAGATGTACATCTATATAACCCAACAAAACAAACGTGTGTTCTTAACGTACCCAATTGACAATAGGCGCGGTGATTATAGGGTTGCCCTTAAAGAAATTGGTTTTAAAGTAAAATGGATTAACATATTTGAAAGAGCTAAGAATAACTGGTGGATGTTAAGAACGAACAAGGCGATCTATTAAAACATTTAAAAATACCCGATGGCTACTACAGCTTTTGTTCTTTAAGAGAAGTATTTAGCGAATTGTGGCATCAAGTTAAAAATTAACGAGCAAATCTTAAATTACTATGAATTTTCCAGAACTTGAAGAAAAAAAGGAGTACGTTTTTCCTAGAAGCCTTGCTCGAATTTTAGGCTTTCATGGCAGTGGTGAAACATATCATATTAAAACACATATGCACTTAAAAAGCGGTCTTTATGAGTATGTAGGCAGTAGACCAGCCGATTTTCTCATGTACCCGATGTTGTATGTCTATTTAGAAGAGTTAAAAACAGACCGCAATTTATTTAATGGGCGGCCCTCTACAGTTCTACAGGCACTACCGTCAACTAAGCAGGGTTTTGCGATTATCAGTTATACAGGTTTG
>CM031621.1:3990837-3993337 GCA_018398815.1 Conus ventricosus
GATAGACCCTTCCCATGACCTTTTACAGGAGGTATAGTGTGAGGGAATGTGGGTTTGTGGGTGGTAAAAAGGGCCCCTTCACACTGACCCCTGGGCGAGAGTATAGTGTGTGTAATGTGGGTTTGGGGGTGGATCAAGGGCCTTTTTCCCGCTGAAACCCTGCAGTTTTAGTGTGGGTAAAGTGGGTAGTGGAGTGGCATCAGACCCTTTTACCCCTGAACCCTGACGAGGGATAGTTGGTTTTTGTGGGTAGTGGGTTTGGGATCGGCCCTTCACCCCTGACCATGACAGTGGTATTGTGGAGTAAATGTGGGTTTGTGGTTGGTATCACACCATTCACACTGACCATGACGTATATTGTGAGTATTTTGGGTAGTGGGTGGTATCAGCCCTTCACCTGACCCTGACAGAGGAGTATTGTTTGGGAAAGTGGGTAGGGGTGGTATCAGACCATTTACCCTGACCAGACAGAGAGTTTAGTGTGGGTAAAGTGGGGGTGTGGGTGGTTTTCAGACCATTTTACCCCTGACCTGACAGAAAAAGTGTGGGTAATGTGGGTAGTGGGTGGTATCAGAGTTTCACCCCCTGACCATGACAGGGTAATGTTTTGGGTAATGTGGGGAGTGGGAGGGGAGTATCAGACCATTCCCATGACCTGACAGAGGTATTGTGTGGGGTAATGTGGGTTGTGGTTGGTAAACACCCCCTTTTACCATGACCAGACAGAGAGATTTTGTGGGGAATTTTTGGGGAGTGGGTAGTATAGACCATTCACCATGACAATTGACAGAGAGTTTTTGTGTGAGTTTTTTGTGGGGGGTGGGTGGGATCCCACCATTCACCCCCTGACCCCTGACGGAAAAGTATAGTGTGGTAATGTGGGTTGTGGGTGGATCGGGCCCTTCAAAGCTGACCATGGAGGGTTTGTGTGGGTAATGTGGGAGTGGGTGGTATCAGACCATTCACCATGACCATGCAGTATAGTGTGAGTAATGTGGGTAGTGGGTGGTATCGGGGCCATTTACCCTGAAACCCTTTAAGGGCAGCAAGTGTGAGTAATGTTTGGGGAGTGGCCGGGGGGTTTTCGGGGCCATTTATCATGACCATGACAGGGGAGTAAAAGTGTGAGTAAAGTGGGTAGTGGGTGGGTTTAGAACAGGCACCCCCGGGCCATGACAGAGAGTTAAGTGTGGGTTTTATGTGGGGGGGAGTGGGTTGGGTTTAGGACCTTCACTGTGACCAAAGAAAAGGGGTATAGTTTGGTAATTTTGGGTAGTGGGTTTGGGGTATCACACCCTTCACCATGCCATGACAGTTTTTAGTGTGGGTAATATGGGTTGTGGGGGGGTTTCGTTTTTCATCAAATGACCATGAAAAGAGGGGGTTTTGTGTGAGTTAATGGGGTAGGGGGGGGGTATCCGAAAATTCACCTCAGAACCATGACAGGAGTTTAGTGTTTATTTAAAGTGGGTAGTGGGTTTTATCGACCATTCACCCGCTGACCATGACCGGAGAAAAGTGTGATAATGTGGGTAGTGGTTTTTTTCGACCAGGCACCCCGACCATGCAGTATAGGGATGTAATTTTGGGTAGAGGGTGGTTTAGCCCGGCACCGCCTTTACCCTGACAGTTTAGTTTGGTGTGGGGTAATGTGGGTTGTGGGTGGTATCAAACCTTTTACCACTGACCTTTACAGTTTTGGGGTGGGTTTTTTGTGGGTAGTGTGTGGTTCGACCATTCCCCACTGACCATGGCAGTATTTTGTGTGTAATGTGGGTTTTTGGGTGGGATCAGGCCATTTTACCACTGGGCCATGACGAGAGTTTAGTGTGAGTTTGTGGGTTTTTGGGTTTGGGATCAGACCATTCCCACTGACCATGACAGAGGGTATAGTGTGAGTAATGTGGATAGTGGGTGGTATCAGGGGCCTTTTACCACCCGACCATGCAGAGAGTATAGTTGAGTAAAAGGGGGGGAGTGGGTGGTATCAGGGCCATTTACTGCTTGGGCCCTGACCCGAGAAATTTTGTGTGAGTAATGTGGGTAGGGGTGGCATCCGACCCTTCACGGTGACCATCCCCAGACGTTTAGGGGTGAGTAATTTTGGGGAGTGGGTGGTATCAGACCATTTTAATGCTGGGCCCTCACAGAGGTTTTAGTGTGAGTAAAGTGGGTTTGTGGATTGGGATCAGCCATTCACTGCTGGGCCAATTTACAGACAGTATTTTGTGTGGGTAAAGTGGGTAGTGGGTGGTATCCCCGACTATTCACCACTGACCATGACGAGAGTTTGTTTTGAGTAAGTGGGTAGGGGGGAAGGGGGGGTATCGACTATTCACCCTGACCTGACAGAGATATAGTGTGAGTAATGTGGGTAGTGGGTGGTATCAGACATTCATCACTGACCATGACATGAGCAGTATAGTGTGGGTAATGTGGGTAGTGGGTGGTATCAGACCATTCACTGCTGACCATGACAGAGAGTATAGTGTTGAAGTAA
>CM031621.1:3995837-4006190 GCA_018398815.1 Conus ventricosus
ACGAAGAAGGTGGGTGTACTGACTTGTGTTACAGACAGGTAGTTTGAAGCCGCGAGTGTTACTGACCACACGGTGCTCTGTAATATTGAAGACTTCGAAGTCCTCATACTTGGGGGTCGTGTCCGTCTGCGCCAGCACTCACAGGGTCGGAAGTTTTGGGGGAATGGCGGGAATGAGACTTCCCGCTATCTGAACATCAAGGCCTAATCGGCCTGTCTGCGACGATCAGCCAGCGGGGGGAGATTCAAATCCCGCAGCATCGCTTACGCAACCTGGTTCCCTGGACCATAATCCTTTGTGATGAAGCGTGCTGCGTTCTCTGTACCCTCTCCAAATTTCAATGTCCTTTGATAATATGGGTCCCACACTGTAGCTGCATACTCCAGTCTGGATCTCACCAGTGCTATGTTACGCCAGGCGCCTGCACATCCTTCGGGCAATTCCTGAGATATCGGCCGTAGAAAGCCCACGTTGATCCACTTTTCGAGCGATATTGGCAATGTGTTGACCCCATTTCAAATCATCTGAGTGAGTACTCCTAAGTACGGGTTTGCTGAACTGTTTCAGGAAGACTCCATTGAGGCTTACATAAGGTAGACTTGCTCCGGAGGACAGGATGTAACATTTCTGTGCGTTGAAGCGCATCCCCCATCTGCTTGGCCCAGTCCTCAAGTGTCTCAGTCTTCCTGCAAGGTGATTGGTCCTGAAGGGTTTGATTGCGGTACATAGGCAATCGTCAGCGAAGAGTCGTACTTTTGACTTCCACTGCTTCCGGTAGGTTTTGATGTGGCACAGAAAGAGTAAGTGGCCCAACACTGTTACCCGAGGGACACCGTAGTCGACAGCTACCTTTTCCGATGCCTCTCCCCCACACCACTCGCATCCTCCTTTTCGTCAAAAAGTCGGTGAGCCATTTAAGAATCGGTCCTCGTACTCCATAATGATCGAGTTGTGATGTAGCTGTTTGTGAGGTACCGTGTCAAAGGCTTACTGAAGTCCAGTATCACCACATCGGTTTGCTTCCGGCATCGAAGGACTCGAAGAGATCATGCATGTGGTGACAGTTGCGTTCCAGAGTAGCCGGATCTGAAGCCGTGGTTTCTGTCTGTCAGTTGTTGTGCCTTCCATATGGTTCCGAAGGTGTGACAGATGATATGCTCCAGAGTTGCAGGCTACTGAAGTTAGAGAAACTGGCCTGTAATTTCTGCCTGTTTCTATCTCCTTTCTTGAAAACTGCTGATATGTTTGCTGTCAGCCAATCCTCTGGTAACTGGCCCATACGTATGGAACGCCTGTAAATGCAGGTCAAGGCAGGAGCGATGGCATCGGCGCAGGTCTTAAGGATCCTGTTTGGTATTCCATCCGGTCCACCTGCTTTTGCTGGATTCAAGTTCTTCAGCAGCTTGGCTACTCCTTTTGTGTCGATGATGAGCCTACATCAGAGTTGGAAAGGGTGCCCCATTCATCTTCGGAGTGGTGTGCCGTCATGGTGTGAAGACGGATTTAAACTGATCCAACAAGATCTGTGCCTGGTCGCGCCATCACTCTGGAGGGTCGTGCCTTTCTCAATGGTGCCACACCAGTGCTGTTTGGCGTCTAGACTTGACGTAGTTCAGAAGGGCTTCGTGTTGTTATTCCCGAGTCCTTCTTCTATTGTGTTGTTACGTACTCCCACTCTTTTGCTCTCATTTGTTCCCTGCAATCTTTTTGGAAAAATCTGTAGTTCTCCATCTTCCGGTCTTCTTTGCCTGCTTATACAGTCTTTTTTCTTTCTGAGCAGGCGTTTGACCTCTTGTTGTCAGGGTGGCGGTGGTTTCTCCGTTGTATGTTTGAGGGACGTTTTCTTCCAGAGCTGAGAGCAGCGATGTCTGAAGTCAGTCCACATGTCGTCTATGCCGGCTCCTTCCTGTCCATTTTTTCAATCCTCTCTGTGATACGCCCTATCCCTGCATTCAGATTTTCCCAATTTGCTCTAGAGTACATAGCGACGTCTAGGTTTGTTCTTCACTCGCTGTGGCTGGGTATCAAAATCCGTCACTACTGCCTCAGGTCTGATATTCCTGGACTGAAGCATGCTCTTCAGGAGGGATGGGTTTGTTGTGAAGACAAGGTCCAGTGTGTTGTTTTTCCCGCGTGGGTTCGTCATGTACTTGTGTAAGCGTGCCGCTGCCGTCAAGTCTATCAGGTCCTGTTGGATCTGGCGATCTGGGGCTCCTGAGTTCCAGTAGCTGTTGTTCCAATTGTGTCCGGACAGTTTAAAGTCACCTGCAAGCAGGATCTGCTTCTGTTTGGAGTTTCCGGCGACTTCTGTAATGTCCGATCTAGTTCCATCAAGTCACTGCTAGAGCGTTGTGGCATGTAGAAGCACCCAACTAACAACTCTTTATCTGTTGGAGTTTGATTTTGCCCAGACCATCTCACAATGTTCCTTTAGTTCAGGTACGGCTGATGAGGTTAAGCTTTTGTGTACAAGGATGAATACGCCTCCGGCTAGTGTTGCACCTGTCCTCCCTATATGGTTCATAGTCTTCTGGAAGACCTCGCTAACCCCTATCCTGTCTTTAGCCATGACTCTGATCCGAAGATCACATCCGGTTTGATTAGTCAACCAAGCATGAACTCCGCTCTCTTGTGACTATACTATGGCAATTTAGGTTAAGACTCGAAGGTTTGCTTCTTGGGTGCCATAATACAAAGGTGCCATCACTTTCGTCATTCCCCTTGTGCCTCTACTTCCATCGGTTTGCTGGTGCCTTTGGGACTCTGCTACTCATCCTGCGGGCCTTGTGACTTTGGGCTATGGGGTTTTCCGGGCAGGCTCACCTGCTGACCTATCTCCTTGACGGCCTCTAGGGCTGTGGTTTTCAGGGACTGAGTGGTTTGACGAGTTGAGCGAGTTCAATACTGTGGTTTGACAGGGGGTGGTAGAAGTTGGACGTGCTTAGGCAGTAACTCTGAAGGTGAAAGTACTACAGTTTTTACTGTCACATTTATAGCAAATCCATTGACACTGGGTCTTTCAGAAGGCTGAAGTCGGCTGTACAGAGTTCAATGCAGCTCTTGTGATACATACACTGCAGTCGTCACAAGCGACGCCGGTCATTCCACGACACATTTCTTTCACATACCCACAGGGGAAGAGTTTTTTTGGGTGTGGACCTGGGTTGCATGGACATCTCAGCTAGCATCAATGAGAGCAGCAAACAGCACTGACCTGTCTGTGTCGAAGGCCGGTTTTCAGGGCTTTCCTAACGTTCCTGCATGCTGCAAGGGTTTGCGGGTGTGCGAAGGATGGCGTTCTCCGTCACAGCACACCGTTGTGCGCATAAAACACAAACAGCAGAATCACACCGCTGTTACACAGTCATTTCAATCACTTCATTTACACGTGATGGCTTAATAGGAACTTCACCTAAGCAATGTTTCTATTCACCGAAGTTTTGAACGTCGACAGTCTGACAAGCTCACGCATTCAATATGGTGGAGTTTTGTTTACGTCGAGTCGGTCGAACTTCTCCTCGGTTTTTTTCACTAATTTTTGTGGCGGAAAAAACAAAGTTACCTTAGATTTCAGCGGCCAGAGTGGTTTGCGCTCTAGTTCTTTACAATTTAGTGTCTTAATTTGTGGCTAATACCATCAATTTCCTAATTTCTGTTACAGAGAAATTTCCAGCAGTGTTGACTTCTTTCGATTCCCGCATCTCGCCGGCAGGCTATCTGTCTCTAGCCCCGCCAAATCCTCCTCTCCCTTCAGCGTCACTTTCTCCCAAGGGTTCACTTCAACTCAGCTGCGGTTCTGTTGTTGTGACAGCGAGCTCTTTCTCGCAACCCATAATTTGTGACGGTGATCGGCTCAGCTGCGGTTCTGTCGATCCCGTTCCTTTGTCCCCTAACTCGACCAACTCAGCTGCGGTTCTGTCGTTCCCGTGACTGCATCGTGTGTTCAGTTCAGCTGCGGTTCTACTGCACACAGTTCGGTTTCCATGGCGGAACCGAAGATGCATGAGCCCTCTACGCAATGAGGCAATGAGCAGACTTGTCTACCTCTCCCTCTCGCTCGGTAGGCGATGCAAGGGAAGCAACTCCCTCTCAGGGGCTTGTATCTCGTTCGGCCCTGGTTGTTTCCCTTTCCCCACCTCATGTGTCGGCCCCTTCTTTTGGGCAAGACACTTTGGTTTGCCCTCTTTTCCGAGCGCCCTCAGGGGACCGGCGCAATTAGGCCCCCCATTTACTGGGTTGGCCAGCAGCCACACCCTCAGCCCCCCCCCCCTATCATGGGGTCAGGGCCCTTTGCCTTGGGCACCATGGGCCCAATGGCAATACCCCCAACCATGGGCTTTCCACAGCCCCTGCTCCGGGGTTTCCCGGGTGGCGGGTTTTATGCCCAGCCCTCCACCAGTGCAGGCCTCTTCCTCCAGGCCCCCTCGGCCCTCCCGGTGACTGATCCCTCCCCCAGAGTGTCTGGGGAATCAGCCATCCCAGGCCACCCTGGGCTTTCGCCGCGCACTGTTTCGCCAAGGGCGGCCACCCCCTCGGTCTGTGGATCCGACCTGGTGGATTCTGAGTCAGAGGAAGAGGGGCAGTCGCCCGTTTCTTATTCCTTCCAGGACTTGGTGGCCTTTCTAGCTTCCTTGTCCGGAGGCGGTGTCATCCTCTCAGGAGGTCAGAGCCCCTGCCCTTCAGCAGCGGAACTCACCCTGGGATCTCACCCATTGCAGCTATGCCCTCCTCTCTGCTAAAGGAGTCGGTCATGGTGGCCGACTGCATGTAGGAGGGCCCAAATAAGGGTCAGGGGCACGGAGGCACAGGACATCATGCCTGGTTCTGTCCCTGATTTTCCTGGGTGCGCTGGCGTGCAGGAAGTTCCTTAAGCCAGAGAGGCTTCCATTTGCCAAGAAGGCCTTCTTGGCAAATGATACTATCCGGAAGCCACTCTCCCCACCTCTCCAGGAGGACCTCCTCCTGGTCCAGGAGAGGTTGAAATCACATGCTAGGCAGGTGTCCCTTTCAGAGCGCTGCCTTGCGAGTGGGAAGAGTCTGCGAGGAGGGGTTTGGAGGCCATCTCAGTCATGGATTCTTCGTAGGGGGACTAGTGTCTGCCTTAAGGATCCTGATTCAGATTCCTTCACCATCCGCCAGTCCGCGGACCCAGCGGCAGTGGTAGCCTGTATTCAGTCAATGGCTGAAGGGCTTAAGTATTCGGCTGGGGCCTTCGCTAGGCTCCATCTGAACTCGGTACTAGCGAGGAGAGATGCTGTCCTTTTGGCATCTTCTGTGGCCCACTCTGCCTCTGCCCGCGCCTCCCTCAGAGCCTTGCCAGTCAAGTCAGGGTCTCTGTTCGGGAATCACGTACAGGCTACCATTAAGAGCCAGGCCGAGATTAGCGTGACCTCGCCTTTCAATCAGGCCCCCTCCCCTCCCACCCTGGTTCAAACGCAAGGCGCCAGCGCCTTTCTCATCACTGGGTCCTCTCAACCCAAGGGACGATGGTCATTTGGACCCCGGGGGATCCGAGGCAAGCAACCCAGCAGGGGATCGGCCTCAGGCACGGCCGGCGGGTCCGAAAGCTCCCACGTCTCAGACTGCCCACCCCCAATGACTTGCCCCCAACCTGGGTACTTCACCCAGGGCGGTCCTGTGGGCAGTCTGTCCAGGCACCTTAGTGCCTGGGAGCGGCTTCCCGCAAGCCCTTGGGTTCTGCGGGTGATCAGGTCGGGGTTTCGTCTTCTTTGGGGTGCAGTTAAAGGCTCCTCTCACTCATTTCCCTCCTCCTTTCCCTCCTCCTCGGGATCTGGCGGCCTCTCAGGCCTTAGACCAGGAGGTCCTTTCGCTGTTAGCCAAGGGAGCCACAGAGGAAGTTCCTCTTCCATTCCTCTCCGGGCTTTTATGGCCGCATTTTTTGTGGTTCCCAAAGCTTCTGGAGGATGGAGACCGGTTCTAGACCTCTCGCCCTTGAACAGGTTTCTTATCGTCCTCCGTTGGGATGGAAACCCCCATGTCAATCCGCGATGCCATGCATCCCGGCGACTGGGCGGTATCCATCGACCTGAAAGATGCGTACTTCCATCTCTTGATCCACCCAAGGGACAGGAAGTACCTCCGCTTCGTGTGGAGAAGCTGCGTTTTCAGTTCAGGGCTCTTCCCTTTGGACTAGCCCTGGCCCTTGGGTTTTCACGAAGGTGGCCCGGGGGAACTTTGCGTGCATGTTCGGGAGAAAGGAATTCGTCTGATGGCCTATCTCGACGATTGGCTTCTTCTTGCCTCATCCAGCACTCTGTGCTCCCGCAAGCCCTCCAGGTTTTAAACCTCTGTCAGCAGCTGGGATTTGTTCGCAACGAGGGAGAAGTCCGATCTCATCCCGTCGCAGCAGTTTCAGTTTCTGGGCATTGTCCTTCCACACCACCAACTGGTTGGTCTCTCCAACCCCCCAGCGCCTGGTTCGCCTCCAGCACCTCTTGGCCCATCTCCTTTCCTTGGATCAGGCTCGAGCCAGAAAGCTGGCCTCTCTTCTGGGTTGATGGAGTCCTTGGCCCCCTTAGTGCCCCTCGGACGGCTGCACAAACACCGGTTTCAGCGCCTCTTTCGCAAGCGTTGGTCTCAGGCGTTGCAGTCGTGGGACCTTCCGATCCTTCTCGGTCAGTGGTTCCAGTCATCGGTGGCCCAATGGCACCCCCAGTCCTGGCTGACTCAGGGAGTCCCCATCACACCCCCTCCTCACAGGAGGACCTGTTCACGGATGCGTCCCAGTCCGGGTGGGGTGCCCACGTCAGCTTTCTGACGGCAGCCGGGAAATGGACCCGGAGATGGGATCTGGCATATCAATCGGCTAGAGCTGGAAGCCGTGTTCCAAGCCCTCAAGGAGTTTCTTCCCTTCCTGAGGGAAAACACATTCTCCTCAACACAACAACACGACTGTGGCGTGTTATATCAACAAGCAAGGGGGGGGGGGGGGGGGGCGTTCTCACTCCTGTCCCTGAGGGCGGAACAGCTTCCTTTGGTGCGAGACACAATCCAATCCGGATCTCGGCCAAGCACGTTCCCGGGAAAAATCAACATTCTCGCGGGACTCCCTCAGCAGGTCGCACATGGTTCTTCCCTCAGAATGGACTCTCGTCACTCAATCCTGGAACCTCTCTGGACATGTATGGTTCAAACCGCAGGTAGACCTGTTCGCCACCCGGTTTCAACCACCGTCTCCAGCTGTATGTCTCCCCAGTTCCGGATCGGGCAGCGTGGGCTGTGGACGCCCTGTCCATCCCTTGGTCCGGACTGACGGGCTATGCCTTTCCCCGTTCCCCATTCTGGGAAAAGTTCTCCGCAAAGCAAGGGAAGACGCAGCCACGCTTATTCTGTGGCCCCACGCTGGCCGGCCCAAGCGTGACCGTGGCTGAAGCAGGGACTTTGCCTTTAAGGTTAGCAGTATCAGAGGCACGTGAGACAGGTGTAACAGTTCCGCAATCCAAACGTGCTGCATCTTCACGCCTGGCTACTGTGCGGGATGCGCTGTCTGCCACAAGGCGCCTCCCAGTGGTAATCGGCCTTGTGGAACATGCCCACAGGTCAGGCACCCAAAGTGTCTACAGTGTCCACTGGAATGGCTGGCTCTCTTGGTGCTCCAGCCACGCAGTATCACCTCATTCTCCTTCTCAATGCCAGTTGGCGAACTACCTAGCTTTTCTTTCATCAGAGAAAAAACTTTCAGCCTCCTCTGTTAAGGTTCACAGGGCGGCTATTTCCACCACTATCCGCCAGTTAGGGGGCCCCTCCTTCGGGGACGACCCTCTTCTGCGGGATCTGGTCAGAGGAGCGGCCCTACAGGAGGCCTGATGCCCCCGCGTACCCCGGCGTGGGATCTTTTCTTAGTCCTCTCCTCCCTCAGGCTCCCCCTTACGAGCCCCCGGGAGTGTTCTCTGAAATTCCTTTCCTTCAAAACAGCCTTTCTCGTTTCCCTGGCCTCAGGGAGGCGCTGCAGTGAAGTCCACGCCCTTAGCGGCCTGCCTGGGGACGTCGCCTCCGAACCGGATGGCTCGATATCTCTTCGCCTCCTCCAGAATTTTTAGCGAAAACCAGTTGCCAGGTTCTCCTTCCCCGACTATCTCCATTCTTCCTCTCACTTCTATTCTCGCCCAGACGATGAAGACCGCACTCTCTGTCCTGTGCGCGCTCTGCGGGAGTATAGGAAACGCACGAAATCTTCTCGCTCCAAGCAGCACCACCTGTTTCTCTCTTACAACGAAGGTTATAAGGAGGACATCAGGCGCTCTTCAATCTCTCGATGGCTGAGAGAAGTCATTAAAGCTGCGTACGCGAGACCTGAAGGGGATTGGCTGTTTCCTCACCAAGACCTCATGAGATTAGGGCATGGGCGTCTTCGCTGGCAGTAGCTCATAATGCCAGCATTCAGAGTGTGTTAGATGCCGCATATTGGCGTTCCCCTGGCACCTTCATCCAATTCTATCTGCGCGACGTTTTCTCGTCTGCGCGATGATGGGTCTAGGGGCATCGCATCAGCTGTGGTGGCTCAACACTCCATCTCCGCCACACGCTCCGGCTCTTCTCGCTCCTCCAGGCGGTAACCAGGTGAGCCCTCCTTCCAGGTAGTGCGACTCTGCATTAGTGAGCCACGGTAAGTATGTGTAATTAAAAGGAAATTTTTATTCTAAAATTACGTTTAATCTAACATACTTACCGTGGCTCACGCAGAGGCCCTCCCTACCCCCCCGCCTTCCTGGTTCCATCAGGAGTTCTCAGTCAGGGTTTGATATCCCTCGAAAAGAGGATGGTTCTGAGCATGGCAAAGGCACGAGGCCCTTTCAAGGGTATTGTTGTCCGTAGGACTTTATTGTATACGAGGCAGGGATAGCAATTGCTGCCGCTTATTGCATTAGTGAGCCACGGTAAGTATGTTAGATTAAACGTAATTTAGAATAAAAATTTCCTTTTAGAGTGTTCATGTATGTGCATGAAATAGCGAGAACAATAGCAAAAAAAAGGAAGAAAGGAATGTGTATGTTGATGCGATCCTCATTTGTAATCCTTTATCCCAGAAAGGTTGGTTGAATAAGACCTCTCTCTCACTCTGTCTCTTTCTGTCTGTCTGTCTTCTCTGTCTCTCTCTGTCTGTCTCTCTCTGTGTTTTCTCTCTCTGTCTCTCTGGGTCTCTCACTTCACTCGGTACCTCCCTCCCTCCCTCCCCCCCCCCCCCCCCACCCTCACCTTTCCCTCTCCTCTGTCAGCGCCCCCCCCCCCCTTTTCTAAAACACACGTCTGAATGGTGTGGTGGGAATCCTGTGATGACGGCCTTTGCCGTGATGACGTCACACACACCAGGTCCGGGTGGGGGCGGTCTCGTTCGGCTTGGGTGTGTTTCGTGGTGGACGGCTTCAACTTCACCACCTACAGCAACAAACAGCAGGTGAAGGAGAAGGTGCTGAAAATGCCCCACCCGGTTTGGTGACACTGCGGACACGGGAAAAGCCCTCAAATACATGCGGGAGCTCCAGATGGTGATGAGGAGGCCTGGACAGAGCAGATCGGGGGTGGTCCTCAGGATGGAGACTCGGTGAAGTAAGCCGTGGCTGAAGTGGAGTAGCTCTTCACAAGTGAACGTTGCTGCTGTTCTCTCTCTCTTTCTTTCTGTATGTCGCTCTCTTTGTCTCTTGCTGTCTCTGTGTCTGTCTCTGTCTCTGTGTTTTCTCTCTGTCTCTGTCTCTCTCGCTCTGTCTGTCTCTCTCTGTGTGAATCTGTCTCTCTCTGTGTCTGTCTCTGTCTGTCTGTCTGTCTGTCTGTCTCTCTCCAATCAGAAGGAAGTTAATAGCATTGGACGAATCAAGCAGTCCGACAGAAAAGCAAAAACACGGATGAAGTTCAAACGGAATAAGGAGTAAGATAATGTTGCTTATAGCCCAGCCGACACAAAGGGTTATTCAGGGCTTTCACCACGTTGAAGTCAGTCACAGTAAAAAAACAACAACAAAAAAAGCAACCTCACACAACCCTTTAAAACATACTTTCTAAAAACACACCAGAAATTTGGTTAAAAATCTTTCTGCTCTAAAATCTTAGATCCAATGAAAAACATTGACCTCTTTTAGAAATTAAAAAATTCAAATTAAACAATGTAGAGTCTAAGTCGGCTTCTCTCTGTTCGAAATCCACTTGACCTTCGATAGAAATGCAATGAATGTTGCCGTAAAGAGACAGAATTCGAGGAGAAAATCTCATTATGGTTTGCCGTGATTTTCTTCCCTTGCACCAAAATGAGTAACTTCCTGTGATCGGTAGGAGGAGCTGTCAATTTTATTATTTTTGGTTGTTCTTACAGAAAGAGCACTTGTAAAGTTGGGGCCCAAA
>CM031621.1:4019142-4031642 GCA_018398815.1 Conus ventricosus
TCCGCCAAAACGCTCCGGCTCTTCTCGCTCCTCCAGGCGGTAACCGGGTGAGCCCCCCTTCCGGGTAGTGCACTCTGCATTAGTGAGCCACGGTATAGTATTGAAATTAAAAGGAAAATTAAAAGTATGAGTGTTCATAGTATGTGCATGAAATAGCGAGAAACAATAGCAAAAAAAGGAAGAAAGAAATGTGTATTTTTATGCGATCCTCATTTGTAATCCTTCTTATCCCAGAAAGGTTGGTTGAATAAAAACCTCTCTCTCACTCTGTCTCTTTCTGTCTGTCTGTCTCTCTCTGTCTCTCTCTGTCTGTCTCTCTCTCTGTCTCTCCTCTCTCTGTCTCTCTGGGTCTCTCACTCTCACTCGGTAACCTCCCTCCCTCCCTCCTTCCCCCCCCCCCACCCTCACCTTTCCCCTCTCCTCTGTCACCGCCCCCCCCCCCCCCCCCCCCCCCCTCCCCTCTAAAACACACGTCTGATGGTGTGATGGCAATCCGTGATGACGGACTTTGCCGTGATGACGTCACACACACCAGGTCCGGGGGCGGCGTCTCGTTCGGGCTTGGGTCTGTACGTGGGGGAAACGGCTTCAACTTCACGACCTACAGCAACAAACAGCAGGTGAAGGAGAAGGTGCGAAAATGCCCCCCGGGTTTTAGGTGACAGTTCGACAGGGGAAAAGCCCTCAAATACATGCGGAGCTCCAGATGGTGATGAGGAGGCCCTGGGCAGAGCAGATCGAGGTGGTCCTCACGGATGGGGGTCCGGTGAAGTAAGCCGGGGCTGAAGTGGAGTAGCTCTTCCAACAAGTGAACTTTTGCTGCTGTCTCTCTCTCTCTTTCTTTCTGTATGTCCCTCTCTTTGTCTCTTGCTGTCTCTGTGTCTGTCTCTGTCTCTGTGTTTCTCTCTGTTTCTCTTCTCTGTCTCTCTCGCTCTGTCTTTTCTCTCTCTGTGTGAATCTGTCTCTCTCTGTGTCTGTCTCTGTCTGTCTGTCTGTCTGTCTGTCGGTCTGTCTGTCTCTCTCGCTCTCTCTCCAATCAGAAGGAATTAATAGCATTGGACGAATAAAGCAGTCCGACAGAAAAGCAAAAACCGGATGAAGTTCAAACGGAATAAGGAGTAAGATAATGTTGCTTATAGCCCAGCCGACCACAAAGGCCATATCAGGGCTTTCACCACTTTGAAGTCAGATCACAAGTAAAAAACAACAACAACAAAAAAAGAAACCCTTTCCCCAAACCCTTTAAAACATACTTTCTAAAAACACACCAGAAATTTGGGTTAAAAATCTTTCTGCTCTAAAATCTTAGATCCAATGAAAACATTGACCTCTTTTAGAAATTAAAAAATTCAAATTAAACAATGTAGAGTCTAAGTCGGTTTCTCTCTGTTCGAAATCCACTTGACCTTCGATAGAAATGCAATGAATGTTGCCGTAAAGAGACAGAATTCGGGGAGAAAATCTCATTATGGTTTGCCGTGATTTCTCTCCCTTGCACCAAAATGAGTAACTTCCTGTGATCGGTGGGAGGAGCTGTCAATTGTAATTTTTTTTGGTTGTTCTTACAAAAGAGCACTTGTAAAGTTGGGCATCCCAGAATTCCGCTTTAGAGGAAAAAAAAGAAGTTTTCAGTCAAGAAAGGGGAAAAACCCAAACCAAATCGTTCCCTCGCTACACACAACACACACACACACACACACACACACACACACAGAGGTGATGTAAGAGAGGGGTGCACTAATCAGAGGACATGCCGACCTATGGTGCATGGGGTACCGATTTTAATCTTTTAAAATCATAAGAACCCATTTTTAATCTTTTAAAAAATAAATGAAACCCATTTTTAATCTTTTTAAAATCATAAGAACCCAGTTTTAATCGTTTAAAATCATGGAGCCCATCGTCCCGCACAGGGCTCTTTCTGGCCTGTCCAAGTCGCCTAAGGAATGGAGAAAACGTCAATACCCTGGGGTGGGGGACAGCAAAACAACAAAATACGGCCATGACGTAGTAGCGGAGTTCTGGACATTTTCAGGGGGAATCAGATTGAAATGACAAACAAGCACGGTAACTCTTGCTCCCATGATGGAACAATTACAGGTCCGTAACTCCAAACGCGTGCGTTTACGACACCAAATCCCCTAGCAGAAATGGCAACACAGAGCACCACAGTACAAACAAGGCGACAACCCCCCCCCCCCCCCCCCCTTCCCCCCAGGGCTGTTCAGAGCAAGTTACTTATTTTTTGAGTCGCAGGGGTTTTACAGCTGCAGAGACCAAGCTGTGAAGGCAGGTGAGGGAAAGGAATGTTTTCTGCAGGCCGCCCCCCACCAGCCAGCTAACCGCACTGTATTGGGCCATCTGAATGTCATCTGTGCATAGCTGGTCTGCAGCAATGCGTTCGGAAAGGGTTGAGGGGCCATTACAAATGGGGCTGTAGGTTTGATAATTATTTTATTGTCATGAAAATGTAATATATCTGCACTATTGAGATGATTTGAATTGCGAATTCCCAACAATTCTTTTAATACCAAACTCGACTGGGTTTATTTTCTTGTAGTAACAAAGATGCCGCATGAAAGCTTGTACACAAGGGTCAGGCAATATTAGAACAATGACAACACACACAATATTGTGCAAAAAGACGTCATCACTTTCTGGGAAGTTAATTTCCATAGTTAAGTAGTACCAAGTTTGATACATGCCTCTGCTCAGACTACAGCAACAAAAATGTTGATTACAAATGTTAAAGCCTTGTTTGTTTGCCCTTTCACTAAGTGTCTCAATAAGGAGGGAAAAATGTAAAGCTGTGCCCCCCCCCCCCCCCCTTCCCTTGAAGGATGATCCAAGCTTGCGCAATACCCTGTACTTTCCTTGCTCATTAAAGATTTCCTTTCTTGTCAAATGAAGCTGCGCCGAAAGAGCGCCTGGCAGTCCTTCTGCTTGTTCAGTCCCAATGAAAAGAATTGTGAAAGACAATTGAAACACTTGCCAGTGCCACAGAAAGAAAAGCAGCTTCTGCCCAGTCTTAATTAGTGTGAACAGTTTCAACACCTAATTGCAAGATAAAGAACAATACACAGTTTGGGAAAATTTTTTTCTTTTCTTTTTTCTCGACTTTTGGCCCGTAGAGACAACGTTAATCATGTTTCTTTTATAGTGACATGAAATTACGGGTAGAAACTGAAAAGGCCAAAAACTCTTTTTTCATCCTCTCTCTTCCTCTCTCTCTCTCTCTCTCTCTCTCTCTCTCTCTCTCTCTCACCACACACACACACACGCACGCACGCACGCACGGACACACGCACGCACGTACACACACACGCACGCACGCACGCTCGCGCACGCACACACACACACACCACACACACAACACACACGACGCACGCACCACACACAAACACACACACACACACACACACACACACACCACACACACACACACACACACCACACACGGTACCCTTTTTTCCTGCTTTTGGGCCATTTGTCAGGCAGAGATTTAGTTAGGAAGCTCCTAGATCAAAGAAACTTTTTGAAAATGTATCCATCCAAGAGACCTAATTCATCATGAATACTCCACAGTGGCGCGGAGACAACACTCGAAGCCATGAAGACCAAAGAGTCCAAAATCACGGTTGGACCGTGGGGGTGAAACAGAAAGTAGGGTTTTCCCGGAGCTGCTCACATTGCAGGGGGCGTGAGGAAAAAACGTTATTTCCCAGCGTCCAGCTACGACGACCTGGACGAAGACTTCAAAAACGAAAATCACACGAAAGCCTGCACAGGTGATTTGGGAAAGCGTGCTGGCTAAGGTTAGGTTCATGTTGCTTATAGCCCAGCCGGCTGAAAAGGGACATTCGTCTCAGGGCTGTCACCGGTTGAAGTCAACTCATACGTCATTACTGAACAAATAAAAAAAAAAAACAAGCAAACTCATGCACACACAACCCTTTAAATTGAAACCTTCTGAAAACACACCGAAAATTTGTTAAAAATCTCAATAGTCCCGTGCTACCTGCGTGCGCGTGTGTGTGTCAGTGTGTGTGTGTGTTGTGTGTGTGTGTGTGTGTGCTGTCTTTCACAACGTAAACAAAAAGAAACAAGATGCTAAGCATATAAGCGTATGCCAGTACAATGACAAGAGGGGAAGACAATTTCCAAAAAGTGGAAGAAAACAAAAATCGACAGGGGGGGTTATTTCCCTTATTTGGACTTGATCTTTTAGTTATCATTTAAAGCCGGTAGTAACGGCTATTCTGAAAAATAAAATATTTGGGGATCATCCGTGACCCTAATGAACATACCAAAAATTTTCTGAAAGATCGGGCCCCGAAGTTTTGTCTGGAGCGAGTGGAACACATTTTGACCACAGATGGTCTCACAGACAGATTTGACAAACAGGCAGCATTTCTTCGTTTTCCCTTGTAAAGTACTCCCTGTTCTAAAAAGAAGAACTGGAGTACAATAAAAAAAGAGAGAGAGAATTCGCACACACACACACACACACACACACACACACACCACACACACACACACCTGCGATTCGTAGTCTTTTCCGTCTCCCCTGTCTTCAGCTTCAGTGCTGAGTGTCTTGTCCTTTCTTGTGTCGGTGTTGAGTGTCATGTCTTTCTTGTTCCATTGTTGAGTGTCTTGTCTTTCTTGTGTCGTCTTGAGTGTCTTTTCTTTCTTGTGTCGGTCTTGAGTGTCTTGTCTTTTGTTGCAGGTTCAGTGTCTTGTCTTTCTTTTTCCATTGTTGAGTGTCTTGTCTTTCTGTTCCAGTGTTCAGTGTCTTGTCTTTCTTGTTCCAGTGTTGCATGTCATGTCTTCTTGTGTTTTGTGTTGAGTGTTATGTCTTCCCTTTTTTCAGTGTTGAGTGTTTTCGTTCGTCCTTTTATTCAGTATTGAGTGGGCATGTATTTCTAGTTTCAGTGTTGAGTGTCATGTCTTTCTTGTTCCAGTGTTGAGTGTCATGTCTTTCTTGTTGCTGTGTTGAGTGTCTTGTCTTTCTTGTTGCAGTGTTTTAGTGTCATGTCTTTCTTGTTGCTGTGTTGAGTGTCATGTCTTTCTTGTTGCGTGTTGAGTGTCATGTCTTTCTTGTTCCAATGCTGAGTGTCATTTTTCTTGTTGCTGTGTTGAGTGTCTTGTCTTTCTTGTTGCAGTGTTTGAGTGTCATGTCTTTCTTGTTGCTGTGTTGAGTGTCATGTCTTTCTTGTTTCAGTGTTGAGTGTCCGTCTTTCTGTTCCAATGCGAGTCTCATGTCTTTCTTGTTGCTGTTTTGAGTGTCTTGTCTTTGTTGTTGCAGTGATGAGTGTCATGTCTTTCTTGTTTCAGTGTTGAGTGTCTTTCTTTTTTAGTGTCATTGCTGAGTGTCTTGTCTATCGTGTTCCGATGTGGCAAAACAAAGCTCCACTGCAAAATGAAGTTCCACCCTTGTGTTCGCATGTCTCGTTCAACGTGAGCTTGTGCTCGTGGTAAGCCTTGGGGCGTGCGCGCGCATATATGGGTGTGTGTGTGTGCGTTTGCGTTGTGTATTGTGTGTGTGGTGTGTGTGTGGTGTGTGGGGGTGAGTGGTGTGTGTGTGTGTGTGAGTGTGTGTGTGTGTGTGTGTGTGTGTGTGTGTGTGTGTGTGTGTGCACGTGCCCCACGCGTGCGTGTGTGTGCGCATTTGTGCGGTGCGTGTGTTTGTGTGTGTGTGTTTTGGTGGTGGTTGTTGTTGTGGTGGTGTGTGTGTATATGTGCATGCGTGCGTGCGTGCGTGCACGTGTTTACTTTCTGTCAAATCTGCGTTGTTCTCTGGGGTTGGAACATAGTAAAGAGCTTTCACATGAAGTACATCAGAGAGTTTAATGCTAATCGTCGTTGTTAGTGATGACCTCACCTACGTCATGTCGTGTGCCTGCGTTGGCAGCCTGCGGTCTGGAGTTCCCGCGGGACATCAAACTTCGTCTTCAGGTATCGGATATCTTATGAGAGAATGAGGACTTTGTAGTTCAGTGAGTATCGGTGTGCCTTAACAGAGATAAACGCCTCCATGCCATTATCCCTTAAAAAAAAGAGGTTCAGTGCTTTTTGTGCCTTAACAGGGTTTAGTGCCTCCATAGTTTAAGACGGACGAATGTTCTTGCACTTGCAGAGAGGATGACGTTCAGTCTATCTCTGAATTGCTTGATGATGATAATTATAATCAAGGTTAATCAAGGTTGTCGCGGTAGTGATAGTATTGGTGGTGGCAAGTGGGGTGTGTGTGTGGTGTGTTGTGTGCGTGTGTGTGTGTGTGGTGTGTGTGGTGTGTGTGGGTGTGTGTTGTGGTGTGTGAGTGTGTGGTGGGTGAGTGTGTGTGTGTGTGTGTGGTGTGTGAGTGTGAGTGTGTGTGTGTGTGTGTTGTTGTGTGTGTGTGTGTGTTTTGTTTTGTGGTGGGTTTTGTGTGTGTGGTGTGTGTGTATGTGAGCGAGTGTTTTGTGTGTGTGTGTGTGTGTGTGTGTGTGTGTGTGGTGTGTGAGTGTGTGTGTGTTGTGTTTGTGTGTGTGTGTGTGTGTATGTGAGTGTGTGTGTGTGTGTGTGTGTGTGTGTGTGTGTGTATGTGTGTGTGTGTGTGTGTGTGTGTGAGTGTGGTGTGAGGGGTGGTGTGTGTGAGTGTGTGTGTGGGGTGTGTGTGTGGGGTGTGTGTGTTTTTGTTTTGTTTTTTTTGTTTTGTTTGATTTAGCGTCTTTTCACAAAATAGTGTTTTAGACGGACTTGAAATCATCCTGAATGGACATTAGTTTTTTAAATCACAAATAGGAATACCCCGTCATTTCATATCCCCCATCAACCCGTAATTACCATGTTTGACAAGGAAAAAAAAATCAATAAACAATACCTATAATTTAAATTTTTAAAAATTTCAAAACGATCAAACTACAGAGCTGTCCTATAGGCTCCGAAGAAGAGATTTAGCTGCAGTGACAAGAATTTGATTTATCATAATAATGGTTTTGAGATCGTCATTTTTAGTTTTGTTTTTGACTGCCGGATAATCGGGCAAATATTGCTTTGTGAACGGAAAATAGAATAAAAATATGAACGTTAACATTCTCTCTCCACAGGGACACCTAATGTCGTTTATATGTTTGCATTTTAACGCATTGAGTTTTAGTCTGTAACATATAAGAGCTAACTTCTCGTGACTCATTATTAATACCTTTTTGCGATAAGGAGTCTTTACTGTCAAAAGTTGTGACATTGTGGCTGGCTTTTTTTATAGACTGCCTCCAGAAGATGATACCCCTCTTTCACAGATAATGGAATCTTTACAGTTGTGCAGCCATTTGCATTCCTTGCACCTTTCTTGCCATTCATCTGCCCATCATTTGCCTGGACACCACAAGGGAAAAAGGGACCCAGCAAAAAGTTACATCAGAACCTTTTTGCATTAGAAAATTAACAAGATGCCTTATTTCAATTATAATGTCAGCTCTTTCCTTAGCTTAGTTGAAGTTAGCGACAGTAAAACAGATCTTGAATCAACACACAAAAAAATTTTGTAAAATAATCATGGAAGGTTTGCAATATCCCTTTAAGGCCATGAGAATAGCTACCAGCTCTGCAGAGAAAATGGAATGGCCTTTTCCAACATGATAAGCTTGTTCTTTCTTTAAGCCGGAACAACAAATCCAGCCCCAGCATTTCCATCATTTATCACTGAACCGTCTGTATATACCTCCAATGGTTCGGATTTAGAGCTTCAAAATGCGAACGAAAAGAAATGCTGCATAGTGAGGGCTATTTTCTTTTTTTCAAAATACCATAGTCAACATCAAAATTTGCTTTCATTAATTCCCATAAAGGGAATGGGAGAGAATGGAAAGGCACCTACAAAATCTTTATCTTTTTAATCCTGATTTGCTTTGAATGTCTGAAGTGTAAGTGGCAATTGTTGTCAGTGATTTTATTTCTTTGCCCTTTTCGGAAAGTGAATATCGGATCTTAATGTTCTTTCTACTTCATTAAAATGATCAACAGAGCTACTTCTTAGAACATATTTAGCAGTAGCTAGCCTGCGATAATCATCTAGAGCTATAACTCCTGCTTCTTTATATGTAGCTAGAGTTGGAGCATGCACAGGTATACCCAATGCTAATTTTTACGCCTTTGAGTCCACACACTGCATTTCTTGAGTAAATAATTTGGAGCCGTAAAATATATTTCCTGTGCATATGTGAGTTTTGCCCTGACTAGGCAGTCGCGAGGTGAATCAAACATGGAGTGTCTTGCCCCCAATAGTGCCTACGACAATTTTGAGAATATTTAAACACTTTCTAGTTTTTGTTAAAGTATTTTCTATATAAAATTTTCCACAAAAGTTTGCAGTGAAAAATACACCTAAGAATTTTACTGTATCTTAAACTGAAGTTTCGCTTCCATCAATATGGAAGTTCGGCAATTTTCTGGGAGAATTACCAGCACTGAAAACAATCATATGGGTTTTATCAACAGAGAAACTTAGACCATTCTGGTCATAAAATGACTTATTTTGTCTAATTTGCATTGATACAGGGGTTTGAATGTGCTTCGTTTTCTAACAGGAGTACTGTTCTTAAAATTAGCATCCGTCCCCATACATATGTCATCTGCATTTCTGTACTACAACGTATGTTTTGACAGTACTTGAGGCAGGTCATGTATCAGTAAATTGAAAAGAAATGGAGCAATAAGTTTAGCCCTGAGGAATTCCCATATGTAGATTTCTTTAAGTGGAATACGAGTGATCCACTTTTGTTTGTATTGACCTATTACATGAAAATCTTTAATAAACTGATACATAAAGCCCCGAAATCCCATGGTTTTAGTTTCAGCAGTAGTTGTGAATGCCATACTTGATCGTACGCTTTGTTTTATATCAAAAAAAGTAGCAAGAACTTTTGTCGGCGAGCGAATTGACGTTTGATATTGTTTTTAAAGTTTTAGTAAGTGATTCAATTGTAGACCTACCAGAGCGAAAACCCTGCCTGATTTTTTTGGAATTATATTATTTTTATCACAGTAATGACAAAACTTACAGTTATGAATTTTTTCCATCATTTTACCAGTATGAGAAGTGAGAGCAATTGGGCCCATAACTATGCGGGTCTGTTCTTGGTTTTCCGTTTTTATGTACTGGAACAACTATTGACTGTTTCCATAAATCTGGCTAACTCCATCACCCAGCAATTCGAAAACAATTTAAATAGATATGAATCGATCTCTCCGGCAAGTGTTTCAACATTTCATTTGAAACTTCATCGAGGCCGACAGACTTTCTTTTAGTACTCAATGACAAAATAGTTTCCTGAACTCAGCGAGTGTAATGGGGGCATTGATGTAGAGACTATTATCAGGATCTGGATCTCTATACTCATATTTTTTTTCCTGTTCTTCCCTATTAGTTTGCATTTGGGTGAGAGACTTTCTACCCTGCTGTTTTAAAAAAGAACAAATCTGCAAAATTTTTCAGCTTTTTGAGCAGCAGTCGGAGTCTGTTGTTTTCAAATTTATATACGACATTTTGAGAATTTGTCACCATGTTTCATACTACGTATTTTCTTCCATACCTTCTGCAGATCTTTTGATGAGGTGATTTCTATTGAACTGTAATCTGACCAATAAATCGTTTAGCACGGGCTATTTTTCTGTTAAAAGCTGACTTGCTTCTTTCATTTCTCTGTGTTTTGAAGGAGATCTAGTTATCAGATATAATTTTTTATTTCAGTTTCTTTTCTTCTTTCGCCTGTGCACATTCATCAGTCCACCAGGGTGTTTCCTGCATATTTTGCGAGACATGAGATGAACATTAGGAAGGAATTGTCAGCAGGAAATAATACTTTATTTTACCAAAGTGATCATATGCACAATTGATATTTTTTTTGGAGGGTTATATTAGATGAATTAAGAATAGTTTCAAATTTATTCCAATCTGCTCGGTTGTAGGTTATAGTTGCGGATTTTATCGTCCGAAGAACAAAAGGGGCTAGCTTTTCATTTAATGTTATTTTGATTGGAAAATGGTCACTACCTAAAGGGTCCGAATCACATTCCCAAAAACAGTCTGGAGCTAGTTGAGGAGATATGAGAGATATGTCTATTGCTGTGGCTTGTGATCTTTTATGTCAGGTATTCTGGGAATACTACCCTCATTTAGCAGATACATATTCGAATCTACAACATTTTCAACAAAACGGTGACTTGTGTCTTTTTACCATCTTTCTCCCACAGTGGTGAATGAGCATTAAAAAACCCGCCTATGACCCTTTTCATTGTTTGGAAGAGAACGCAACCATTCCGTACTTTCTTCATTTGGTCCCTTTGGGAGGAATACAGAAACCATATTAATGATAAGATCTCGATTACATTTAACAGTAGCGGCACAAGAATTCAAGAATGGAATATTTTGGGGGGGCTGGCGATTTGAGCGGGATGAAATCAAGATCTCTGTGGATGTAAATGGCTGTGTTGATTTTTCCTGTTTGATCTTGTTGGAAGATGGGTGGGTAGTAATAATTTGATAGGTGTGGTAGTTTACTTTTGACCGTATTTAACGACTGCAGTAATATAACTTTAAAATTATTTTAAGCAATATGTTGTACAAGTGATCAATGTTTCTGATAATGGAGCGACAGTTCCAATGTAAAATGTCAATGTTTGAGAAGCTACCATTTTAACTGATTTGTTTGTTAGAAGATTGAGTAATGATGTAATAAAGTACTTAAGGATATTGTTTCGTCCAGCAGCCGCTCCTCTGGGACGCATTGTTTAACTTCCTGCTCTTCTGGGGCCACCATGATCATCTTTCTCCTCCTCTAGACCGCACTGTTCACCTTTCTGCTCCACTGGCCGCCCCTGTTCATATTTCTGCTCCACTGGGCCGCACTTTTCATATTTCTGCTCCACTGGGCCGCACTGTTCATATTTCTGCTTCTCTGGGGACTGGTCGTTTGTTTTCAAAGATCACATTTCCTGACATTTCGGGGTCCCCTTTATTGTGGCGTCGCACCGTAGTAAGCGAGGACGAGCGCGATGATGATGAAGTAGAAATGAATAATTCTAGCTGTTCAAGACAGCTTGCCTCCTCACTTGATGGGAGAGGGGAAGGTGATGTTGCCACGGAAGAAGAGTAGATGGTATGAAGGGCATGAAGAGCTTGTGAAGGATCTTCATGCCGCCGAAGTGCTGTGACAGAAGGGAACACTACAGATGACAGAAATGTTCCAAAAGACTGAGGGCAATTCAGATTCGACTTTACCACATCGGCGTACGATTTTTTAGCTGCAGATGTTGATGTTGAGATAGATACACTAGAAGATGCATTATCTGTCATCACTTTTTTCTTGGCAGTAGCTACAGCAAGGGAATAATGCATGTACTGCTGGTTCCTCAACATTGCCGCTGTCTTGGCCACACTTTTTTGCTTCACAGTGTCGATATGCAGCCGAGTGTTGACCTTTACAGTTAACACAGTGTGGGGTCTCTGCTGTACATTGTCCTCTGTTGTGAGAACTGTCCCCACATCGGCTGCACCTACCACAACGGGCTCTGCATTGCTTTCTGCTGTGGTCAAGACGTTGACAAAACGTACCAGGGATGAAAACAGTTTTTAAAAAAAAAGAGGAGATTGGCGGGATCGGGAGGGGGGGGGGGGGGGGGGGGGGGGGGTCACCGTGGGCAACAGCCCGGCGGGGTCAGGGGGCAGCGCCCCTGAAGCTGAAGCATATTTTGTATTAAATAAGGCATAAAAATCTTTAGAAATCACTTTCTTGCTTCTAAACAACTCATTCTATAGAACAGCTTTCAACACCATGAAGACTGAGACTGATGTGGAAAGAAACTATGTCAATTGAGACAAAGCAAAACATTTAGTATGAATCCTCAGAGCTGTAGCTAAAGAAAATTTGACAAACAGTGCTTTCAGGACATAAAGAATAAGGCCTGTAGATAAGTAAATCAGAGTGGGAAATCAAACTAAGTAAATCAGATGTATGAAAACGACTGCTGGACTTCAATAAACACAATATGAAAAATGATTACTTTGAAGTCCTTTTAAAAAAAAAAACACTCAAGCTTTTGGGCCTTAGACCCTTCGTCAGGAAACACTAAACACAAAAAAGAACAAATGACATCAAAACAAACTGATGTCACAACAGTACACCACACACAACCCCCCCCCCTTCCCCCTTACAACTTATCATATCCCCCCCCTTGACAAGTTTGTGTGTGTTTGGGGGGGGGGGGGGGGTGCTTGTGTGTGTGTGGGGGGGTGGGGGGGGGGGGGGGGGGGGGTGGGGTGTTGTGTGTGTGTGTGAGGTGGGGTAGGGGACTGGGGTGGGGGGGGGGGGGGAGGGGGCGAAGTGTGTGGGGTATGTGTGTTGTGGGGTGAGGGTGGGGGTTGAGGGAGAAGGAGGAGGAGTAGAGGAAGTATATAGGTAGTGGGGGGAGTGGGCTGGTGGAAAAGGATTTCATAGAGGGGCTGTTAGCAGACACCTCTT
>CM031621.1:4036642-4058332 GCA_018398815.1 Conus ventricosus
AAAGAGTAATTACACCTCTAGGTAGAATAGCAGTGCTAAAATCATTAGTGCTATCAAAACTTGTATATTTGTGGATCCTCCTGCCCAACCCTCCAGACTCTCAGATAGATATGTTGCAAAATATGTGTTTCAGTTTGTTTGGAACAACAAAAATGATAAAATTAAAAGAAAATATTCTGTGCAAAATATTTGGAAAGGAGGGCTAGGTATACCTAATCTTAAGATATATATCCAAGCCTTAAAAATCGCCTGGATTAGGAAAGTATACGTGCAAAATTGTAAATGGAAAACAGTACTACATTCATTATGTCCTGAAATCGATGCCCTTGATTCATATGGACCAGATAGATTTGTACAAAGCAAAATAAATAATTTTTGGAGAGATGTTTTTCAGGCATATAAATTTTTTTGCAACCGTGCAGAATTAAAAAATAACACAGATCTAGCTATTGAACCTATTTTTTGTAACGAAAAGTTCAAAGTGGGAAATAAACCGTTCTTTTACAGAAATGGATGAAGAACAATATATTTTTGGTTAAACATTTACTTGACGACAATGGTAACTTTATAAGCCGTCACACACTGTCAGAGAAGCTGGGATCTGAGGTCAATTTTCTAAATTACATAAGTTGCGTACAATCAATAAAAGACTATGCGAAGAAAATGTCAATAAAACTCGACAGTAATACCAGTAATGACAGACATTAGCGTTACAAAAAATTTGTAGCGCCACTAAAGGGGCACGCATTCACTATGATATTATGATAGAAGACATTGAAGTTTTAAACATCAGCTCTTTTATGAAATTGGAACAGCGCCTTAATATACCTATTAATTGGACAGACGTACTAAAAAGAATTAAGAAAATAAAAGAAATAAAACTGAAATGGTTCCAGCTTAAAATATGTCACAGAATTTTAGTAACTAACAGTATTTTGAAAAGAATGCAGGTTGTGGATAGTGACATGTGTAACTTCTGTAATAGAGAGAAAGATTCGATTAGTCACTACTTGTGGGAATGTGAATTTGCACATACTTTCTGGAAACAACTTGAAAAATACTCTAAAAGGTAAGTGTTCACACTGTGAAAGATTGTCATTTAATGTAGAGCTTATATTGTTTGGCACTGATGAGAAAACAAAAACAGATGATATGTTAGACTTAATCATTTTAATGGGAAAATATTTCATATACAAATGTAGAATTAATAGATGAAACCCAACCTAATAATGTTTCTAAAGGAATTATGCTATAGACATAAAATTGAGAAACACATGTACTCGATGGAGATGAATTATGCAGAATACGGGACAAAATGGTTTCCTTACATACCACTAATACAAGAATAATGTTAATAATGCATAGAATATAATTCCCTTCTTTTTGCGTGTTGTCCGTGACCTTGGGCATCAAATGGAACAATAAGACTGAACTATGATTATGTAACGTATTTTCTCTAAATGTCATGATGTATTTATGAGGACACTATGTGACATGTTACATGACTTTGTTTGATGTTTGTAAATAATGTCGCTGTTGTCCAGTGAAATACTTTCTTTATGTGTGCCTATTAAAAAAAACTTTAAAAAAAAAAAAAGTACATCTCTCTCTCTCTCTCTCTCTCTCTCTGTATATATATATATATATATATATATATATTTTATATATATATATATATATATATTATATATATATGTGTGTGTGTGTGTGTGTGTGTGTGTGTGTGTGTGTGTGTGTGGATGAGATAAGGACGGAAGAGGAGCAGGAAATGGGGAAGAGAGCGAGTGGACACATCAACTTCCACACCAACACCAGCTCGTTGGTTTCCTCTCTCTTTTATTTCAAATCATGGCTGGATTGAACCAGCCATACCAACCATGACCTATTAAGAACAATAATAATCATAAACCTGAGGTATTATATAAAAACATATACAGAAAAAAAACACCCATAATCAATCAAATTAAGCCAAGACAAGTATCAAATATTCATCATGGAATGGTGAAATATATATCGAAACAATAGGTCTTAACTTACAAAGATCTGAATATTGTCCCTGCAGCACACTGTCATTACCAAAATTAAGGTGCAGGATTTACAAGACAAAAGCACAAAAGTCTTCCCCATTGCACACGGTAGGAGGTAAACATATCTTTGCAATAAATAACATGATCATAACTTTAATCAAAGGGGATCCCCATTGCGAACGGCAGGATCAAAAATTTATACTTATTTCATATTCATAACATTAACAAAGAGGCTCCCGTTGCGAACGGCAGGAGTTACAAACAGTCAAAAGCATGGATCATAATTTCATACCAAAGAACAGTATCAGAAATGAACATACATAAGCACACACACAAAAAAGGGAACTCCCCGTTGTGAATGGCAGGAGCTATGAACAATGAATGAAATTAATCAACATCTAATTTTCAATAACAAGGCATCACTTAGGCTGTATAGCAGTTACACAGTTATATGGAAAAACATCATCTGCATTGTGTCCACACATATGATCGAACTCAGAAAGGACACATCTTGCATATCAACCTGCCAACTAAAGCTATTTTTCTTCCTCAGTACACACACCCACCTCAGGACAGTGCGTGCTACACGCTATGGCTCCCACGTTTCACCCGTAAGGCCTACAACCTGGCCAACAATGGTAGTTGCTTTTCAGCCCTGCAATGAACTTCCGGGTGTAAATATACTGAACAAATAAACACTCACAGACTAACGATGTGACAACTAAATAAACAGACTGACCAGTGACTACTGGCACATGAAATAGCCACATGAACGCACAAACAATCGAACAGCATTCACGTAATTAACTGCCTAATTACTCAGCCAAGTAACCACGCAACCCTTCAGTCGCCCAAATAATGAAACAATCGAACAAACAGGTGAAACACTCGTTTGTAAACAGGTAGCAACCCAGACACACAGAGGAATAATCAAACTACCTTCACTGACAGTATCTTAATCATTTACACAGGCCAACAAAGGCGACATTTACAAGTCAGTTTGTCTAGTGTTTGAACACAAGGAACCCGCAGGGCGTGCGTTAAACTTTATCCACAAATCACAATAAAAGACAGCAAGGTCTGTAATCTATGTTTGCTGGGATAGATTTGTTGATTACTAACAATAAAATCTGTGATAATACTGAATTACTGTTTTTAATTTCATTCTCATTAAGTGCCAGCCCTTGCTTAGTTTCAGAGTTATTTAAATAATTGACGGTGGATATTTGGTATAGGGGCCTATGACATTTCCACTTAATACAAAAATGGAGTTTGTACAATAAAATTGTAAGAACATAGAACTTTTAACTTCCATCTACTAGTGTTGTTTCACTAAACTAGTACTCTATCTGCCCTCATGCTTGCTAAAACATAGCCAAACCAAAGGCAAAACCATCAACATACCTTTACATTTACAAACACCTGAATAACAGAATCAGTGTCACAGCCTTCGCCATACTCTGCTCAGTGGAGAAATGGTCTCAGAGCCAGAACGCTGGGAGCATATAGGCCTTCCAGCCCCTTTCAACGAGGTCTTAAAAAAATCCTTTGTGGCCTGAGTCACAATGGAACCACTAGCAGGGTCTAAGTGCTTAAAATCTGGCTTCGCTGGGCTGCTCATGCACTGACGTTCTATCCCAGGGCCCGACAACCAACGGGGCCGACCGTCATGTAAGTGGCGAGTCTGGAGAAATGCAGAGGAAACAAGACCCTTCAGACTTCATACCTAGGGCAAAATCCAGCAACGACTCCCACCTGAGGATATTTACCTCTCTAAAATCTCAAGTCCACCTCAGCAAAGACAACACCAACCACGGCTCCACGGTCTCCTGGGGCTGTCTCCTCGGCCTATACTTAGTCTTCCAGGCCAAGCCATCCAGACCAGCCATGGTCAAAGAGGGGCTAAAGACTCCCCAGCAAAGGTGACATCAATTACGATGCGGCTGAAGTCCAATGGCTGTCTCTTCTGAACAGTCTGCCCAGACCAGCCATAGGCAAATTGTCTGCAGAGTGACCAGCCTCTTAACTGGCATTCTAAACTACCAGCTAGGTTACCCCTCACTGCGACCTTATCCCACATTGGAGGGGTTAACCACTGCAAACTCTCTGTTCTTAAAAATTGGGCAGAATAATACTCTTTACATATGTATCTCTGTGTGCGCGCGCGCGCGTGTGTGTGTGTGTGTGTGTGTGTGTGCGTGCGTGCGTGCGTGTGTGTGTGTGTGTGTGTGTGTGTGTGTGTGTTTCCATTGTGGTCTGAGACTGCTTAACAGGGCTGACATTCTACGTTTAAACCTCTCTTTTTCTTCTTCTTCTCTCTCTGTCTCTGTCTGTCTGTCTGTCTGTCTCTCTCTCTCGCTCTCGCTCTCTGTGTAACACATTAGGAGTGGGGGGAAACATGTGAAGGCCGACAATTTCTTTCTTTCTTTTTCTGTTTTTGTTTTTGTTTTTTTGTTTTTGCTGTCCCATCTTCTGTGTAATCCCTCCCTCCCTCCCTCTCGTCCACAGTCACAGCCCGGTGAACCCCCCGCAGCCCTGGCAGCGGCAGTCCACAGGGAGCAGTCAATGTCAAGTCATCATGAGGCAACTCACCGGAGGAGACACTGCTCTGCCGCCGAGTCACTTCGGCGGTGTTCAGTGGCGCCTGTTTTGATCCAACATATACAGGACACCACGTGCTTAACCCCCTACTGATGATAACATTTGCTTAGTCGGGGAGCCGGCGTGAGTAGCTCTCCCATCAGAAGGCGCGAACACTTCCGGCCAACGACAGCGCCCTTGAATTTGCCGATGCCGGTGGCCCCGACGGATTCAAACCACGCCCATAGACGTGTAGACGTAGAGAGCACATGGAAACTGAAGTCACCATTAGAGCAGTGCATGCGAGGCCTCAGAATGTGAGACCTTTATTATTATTATTATTTTTTTTAATGCAGTTCGATGAGAATGAGGATGACGAAGATGATGCTACGGATTTCCATTCCGGTCTGAGAATGCACGACAGGGCTGTGACAGGGCTGTACTCTACGCTTACTTTCATACTGTATCCCACATTGGAGGGGTTAACCACTGCAAACTCTCTGTTCTTAAAAATTGGGCAGAATAATACTCTTTACATATGTATCTCTGTGTGCGCGCGCGCGCGTGTGTGTGTGTGTGTGTGTGTGTGCGTGCTTGCGTGCGTGTGTGTGTGTGTGTGTGTGTGTGTGTGTGTGTGTTTCCATTGTGGTCTGAGACTGCTTAACAGGGCTGACATTCTACGTTTAAACCTCTCTTTTTCTTCTTCTTCTCTCTCTGTCTCTGTCTGTCTGTCTGTCTGTCTCTCTCTCTCGCTCTCGCTCTCTGTGTAACACATTAGGAGTGGGGGGAAACATGTGAAGGCCGACAATTTCTTTCTTTCTTTTTCTGTTTTTGTTTTTGTTTTTTTGTTTTTGCTGTCCCATCTTCTGTGTAATCCCTCCCTCCCTCCCTCTCGTCCACAGTCACAGCCGGTGAACCCCCGCAGCCCTGGCAGCGGCAGTCCACAGGGAGCAGTCAATGTCAAGTCATCATGAGGCAACTCACCGGAGGAGACACTGCTCTGCCGCCGAGTCACTTCGGCGGTGTTCAGTGGCGCCTGTTTTGATCCAACATATACAGGACACCACGTGCTTAACCCCTACTGATGATAACATTTGCTTAGTCAGGGAGCCGGCGTGAGTAAGCTCTCCCATCAGAAGGCGCGAACACTTCCGGCCAACGACAGCGCCCTTGAATTTGCCGATGCCGGTGGCCCCGACGGATTCAAACCACGCCCATAGACGTGTAGACGTAGAGAGCACATGGAAACTGAAGTCACCATTAGAGCAGTGCATGCGAGGCCTCAGAATGTGAGACCTTTATTATTATTATTATTTTTTTTAATGCAGTTCGATGAGAATGAGGATGACGAAGATGATGCTACGGATTTCCATTCCGGTCTGAGAATGCACGACAGGGCTGTGACAGGGCTGTACTCTACGCTTACTTTCATACTGTAGCCCGGCGTCAACCAGGCCCGCACTCTCAGAGACGTTTGTATTTAATGGATGAAACTCAACTATGTGGTCCCAGTATTCCCAGTTGAGCCCTTAGCGCGCGTGCGCGCGCACACACACACACACACACACACACACACACACACACACACACACACACACACACACACACACACACATTCAAACGTGTGCACCCACCAGGCAGGAACACATGAACCTACACGCAGGCACACACGTGAATATATCCAAGTGCATACAGCACAGGCACATTCCAACACATACACAGACATTCACCCGAGTTGCACTCGAGCAACACACACACACACACACACACACACACACACACACACACACACACACACACACACACACACACACACACACACACACTCAATCAATCAATCAATCAATCAATCAAATGCACGCAAGGTGTTTATTGGAGGTGCTCTTAACAGACATCAGGAATGAAAAAAAGAAAAGAAAAAAGAACAGACAAGCTTCCATTTTGCTAATGTTCTTTCTCGCTGAGCTGCCTCCTCTACCTCATCATCATCATCTTCATCTTCTTTTTCTACTTCAAAGAAGACTTCCAATCAGTCGGCGGCCACCAGCAAGCCCGAGAACGTGGTGAACGGGCCAACCTCCACGTAGGAGAGGCTCCTCTCCTTGGCTGTGCTCATGAGTCGCACGTTCACGACCTCCCCCTTCGTGAGATGAACCGTCCCAAACCCGCTGCTCTTGTCATAGGACGCGCCTTGCCCGTAGGCCGTACTGGCGGCAATGTTCTTGTCCCCGTGGAAGACCCCAGAGTGACCCAACCGTACACGCTGGAGTGGTGACTGAAGAAGAAGGCGTAGAGGCCAGCGCAGGGGGCGGTGAAGAGGCCGGTGGAGGGGTCGTAGCCGTCGCCGATGTTGGTGATGGTCTCGTTGTACTTCAGCGTGTCAGCATACCCGCCACCAGCGCTCACGTTGACGACCGTCCAGCTGCTGAATCTGACGCTGAAAGCCACTGCTGGACAACAGAAGGAAAGAAAGAAAGAAAGAAAGAAAGAAGGAAGGAAACAGGGTGGCTGGGGGGGGGGGGGGGGGGGGGGGTGGGGAGAGCATGATTAGAATGAAGGGATGAAATACGAAGGGGGACTAGAAATAAAAAACAGAAAAGAAACGAATAAACAAGATGCAAAGCATATAAACGTACTCCAGTTTTTCTTGAATACGCGTGTGGTATTTTAGTTCTCACTGGGCTAAAGCCTATGTACCTACCAAATTTCATCCAGATCGGACATATTATGTCAAGAATAACGGCTTTTAACGGTCAAATTTTGAAACACTAGATGGAAGTGCCATTTGTGTGTGATAACCTTTCTTTATACCAAATTTGATTAAAATCCACCAATTCATAACGGATCACGGCCCAAAATAATGGTTTTAACGGTTATGTAACCAATGTACACTTTTGAAACGGTATTTCAGTCCTCACTGGGCTAAAAGCCTGTGTACATACCAAATTTCATCCAAATCTGACAATATGTCAAGAACAACGGTTTTAAACGGTCAAATTTTTGAAACACTACATAGAAGTACCATTTATGTATGATAACCTTTCTTTATACCAAATTTAATCAAAACCCACTATGTATAAGAAATAACGGCAAAATAACGGTTTTTAACGGTTGTTTAATCGATTTTCAGCATTACATCACTTCTACATGGAAAGAGCCTCTGATTTGTCACACGATCATCCAAAGTGCTTGTAAATCGGCCAAATACACCAGCCGCCGTGGCGAAGTGGTTAGCGTCGCGGACTCCCGGCTGGGAGGTCGTGGGTTCGAATCCCATCAGAGTCATGTGGGTTTTTCTGCCCCGACCGGCTCCTACCCAGAGTTGAGTTTGCTGCGGACTCAGTTGGGAAGACTGGGACCACACAGTCGAGTTTCATCCACTTAATGGATGCGTTTCTGAGAGTGTTGCTCAAATTTCCTGACCAACACTGCAGGTGTCTGTATCTCTCGGGCCTGGTTGACGCCGGGATATATTATGAAAGGAAGCGTAGAGTACAGCCCTGTCATGTAGTCTCAGACCGAAATGGAAATCCGTAGCATCATCTTAATCATCCTCATTCTCATCTATCAGCATAAAAAAAGTCTCAAATTCTGTGGCCCTTCATGCCCTGCTCTCATGGTGACCTCAATTTCGATGTCCTCTCAGCGTCTGTGGCCTTGGTTTGGTTCCGTCGGGGTCACCGGTTTCGGCGAGTCCATGGGGGCTGTCGTTGGACGGACGTGGTGGCGCCCTCCGGAGGGAGAGCTCACTCACGCCGGCTCCGCGACTAAGCAATTACTGTCGTCAGTAGGGGGCTTAGTAGGTGGTGTCCTGCGTATGTTAGATCAGAACAGGCGCCACTGAACACCACCGAAGTGACTCGGCAGCAGTGCAGTGTCTCCTCCGGTGGGTTGCCTCTTGACAACTTGACATTGACTGCTCCCTGTGGATTGCCGGTGCCGGGGCTGCGGCGGGGCCGACGGGCTGTGGCTGTGGACGGGGTGTCGGAATGAGCGGCGTGGGTGCACTGCCTCTGAGGAGGCGCAGAGACTGGGACAGCAAAAAAAAAAAAAAAAAAAAAAAAAAAAAAAAAAAACATCGGCCAAATACTTTCTGAGATATTCTATAAAGAAGAAAAACCGTTTTGGGCCGTTATAGCCGTTAGTAAAATAAAACATTGGGCATCATCCGTGACCCATAATGAACATACCTACAAACTTTCAGATAGATCGGTCCAGAAGTTTGTCTGGAGCGAGTGGAACACATTTTGACCACTAACACACAGACAGACAGACAGACCCACAGACAGCATTTCTTCGTTCCCATTGTAAAGTACTCCCTGTTCTATAAGAACTGGGAGTACAACAAGGGTTACTGGCCCGCCGCAAGAAGAGAATGATTACACAGACTGTGCATTTTACTCTCATACGGGTCAAGAAGCTTTGTGGTGCACCCCACGCGATATACGTGTTTGGGCGCGCGCGCGCGAGAGAGAGAGAGAGAGAGAGAGAGAGAGAGAGAGAGAGAGGAGAGAGAGAGAGAGAGAGAGACAGAGAGAGAGAGAAAGAGAGAGAGAGAGAGAGAGAGTGTGTGTGTGTGTGTGTGTGTGTGTGTGTGTGTGTGTGTGTGTGTGGATGTGTGTGTGTGTGTGTGTGTGTGTGTGTGTGTGTGTGTGTGTACGTGAGTGCGTGCGTGCGTGCGTGCGTGGGCGCGCGGTTCTTTAGTGTAGTAGTAGTACTTTAGTTTTCCGTCTGTTCACATGTGATATTAGACGAAGAGAGAGAGAGAGAGAGAGAGAGAGAGAGAGAGAGAGAGAGAGAGATGTCTGTGACTATGCAAGTTTATGCATAATCTAGTTATGTAAGTGCATATAAATGTCTCCCTTTACATCCCTACAACATACCTGCAAATAATCTTAGAGCAAATGCTTTTTTTATTTTTTTATTTTTTTAAATTTTTTTTACAGCAAATGCTTAACTGGACTACAAATTAAAGAAAAAACAACATTGAAGGCAAACTTTAAATCTGAAAAGACATCACAAAAAGACATATCTGATAACGGTGGTAAATGTGCTTGAAGGGGTAAACAGTCAAACAGCAGATGCTTGCTGGTTATTCTCCGTTCTCCACAAATACATTTTGCTTCCCTTACTCATTTAGCTTTTATGGCATCAAGTTTTAATTTATAAAATATTGAAATGAAATTTCTGTATTGATGCATAGTTTTCACTTGTAAATGAGGAATGCTGTTTACATGTTCATGATTAATTAAATGAGTATTATTTATCAACCACACCAAGCAACGTATTTTTGTAGGTTTTCTGAATCGGCACCAGATGGAATGCTTTAATAATTGATTAACTTCAGATAAAAAAAAGGGTATATTCAATACCGTGGTACACTTTTCATTTCTGGCTCCTCTCTTTGCACATATATCAGCTAGCTCATTACCCCAAATACCACAATGCGATGGAATCCAACAGAAGGTGACATCAGTTCCTTTACATATCAAAACATGAATGAGATGGCATATTTCATTTACAAGAAAGTTATTCGAAATGGTATTTGAAAATTTTGTGGATTGTAGAACAGACATTGAATCCACACAAATAACTACTTTTAATATTGATTGTGGCAAGTCAATTAAACATGATAACGACATAATAATAGCTATCATTTCAGCGACAAATATTGATCTGCCTTTTCCTAAGGAATATATCTTTTCAACCTTTTGTGATGGTATAACAAAAGCAGAACCAGACTGATTATTAGACAATACTGAACCATATGTGTAAACTTTAAGATGTTGAGGATATTTGTCTTGTATATGCATCTTTACAGAATACGATAAAATATTTGGTTGGTCAATTTTGCTCACATCAGTGGGGTCAAGATCAAAATGTGCCTGTTTCTTTCCCAAGCTGGAGGAGAAATCAAGGTCACCTTCGCTGATGTCTCAGAACTGACTGTTGACAAAATAGTCTGAGCTCTTTTTGGATAATGAGATTCAGGTTTTATAGCAATCTCATTTTCATTCATACTTATGAGCGTTGAACACTTCATTACATATTTGGCAAGTGTTAACTTCCTATGTTCGTCTAATGGTAAAATATTAATTTCCTTATAAGTTCGATAAGTTGAAGCATGGAACGGAAGACCAAGGCATAATCTATAGGCTTTACTATCTATGCTTTGCAGCTTTTGTAACAGGTGTTTAGGGGCACTGAAGAAAGCCTCTTGTGCATAGCATTATTTTGATCGGATCAGCGTGTGGCTAAATGTTCTAAAGTGTTTATATCCTGACACCAACTTTGCTTACTGATACTTTTCAAAACGTTTAGTGTTTTTCTAGCTTTGTTCAGAAGGTACTGAATATGAAAGTTCCACGTTAAGTTAGATGTTAAATATACTCCAAAAATTTAACTAAAGGTATATAATCAAGTGTGACTGCTTTCATTCTAAAAGAGGGCAAATCGCTTGTATCGGCGCCATTGTTAAATAACACCATATATGTTTTCTCACAAAAAAAAACATTAGACCATTCTGAAACATTTATCTACCAAGACCGTCTGATTCAGATTGGTAAATTTTCTTGTAATAGTTAAGTGTGTCTAATTCAGATTGGTAAATTTTCTTGTAATAGTTAAGTGTTCTTTTAGGAGTATTTTTCCTTATTGAAGCATTATCCATATGCACAGATCGTCAGCATACTGCACAGCTGTGATATTTTCACTTATATGTTTAGGAAGATCACAGAGTAAAATGTTAAACAACATTGTAGCTATCACAGAACCTTGTGGAATTCCCATTTGTAATGATTTAAATTCAGAGTACGTATTTTCTACTTTAACTTGTAACTTTCTGTCTTGAACAAATTATCTGATATAATAATTAGGATTGCCAGATATACCTATGTTTTGTAATTTGAATAACAGTCTGCATGCCAAACACTATCGAAAGCTCTTTTGACATTAAAAAAAATGTAGCCAAAACGCATTTTCGTTTTGCAAATTTGTTTTTAATTTGTGTCGTTATTAACTATATGATCAATGACTGATCTTCCTTTTCGAAAACCGGCTTGATTGTGTGTAATTACATCATATTTATCATAATAATAAACCAATCTACTCAGAACTATTTTTTCCATTAGTTTTGAGACATGAGAGCTTAAAGCTACTGGTTGATAACTATTTATATTTGTTGCAGATTTACCTTGTTTTAATATGGGAATTATTACTGACTGCTTCCATATTCCTGGCACAATACCCTCTGACCAAATCGTTTGAAACATTGTTTGCAAAATTTTATGAAATTAGTTGGTAAATGTTTCAACATATCATTTGAAATTGCGTCTCACCCTACAGATGATGTTTTGTTAGTTAACGAAAAACAGCATCATTCAACTCATGTATTGTAATAGGCGCATTGACAAAAAGATCACTATTTGCATGTGGCTCATCGTAGGGATGTTTTTTGTCTTCCTCTTCTCGATGCTGCCTACATTCTGGTGAAAGACTTTCCATTCGCATTGTGATAAGTAAAATCGCTCCCGTTCAGGATCCTGATACTGAAGTTTGTCGTCAGTTCTTCAACGCCCTGATCACCAATGCCTTGTTCGAAACAGAGAATGTGTCCTTCATAAGTCACAACAACCTTCCGATCACAACACTGAAGGACGGTTTACACCCCAACACCAGAGGGACCAGTGTCCTAGCAGGCAACCTGGGCAGACACGTACGGCACTTCTTTTGGAGCAGACTCAGGAAAACATCCAGACATCCCCTGGCCCTACTTCCCATGCAGCGTTACCTGCCCCCTTCAAGACTGCCCTTCTTTGCTGAAAGTCGGCAGGGACGGTGGTGGAATGTGTACGACTGCTTAAGAGACTGGTACTGGCAGAGATGAAATACACTGTGCAGTCTTTGCATTACCGTCAGCCAGATACTTTTGATGGACACCTAGTACTGTGGACTGCTGTACGCCCATTGACAGTTTTGATTTTGTTTATATTGGATATTGTTCTAAACAATGACTTTATATCTGATATTGTTCTAAACAATTATTTGTTATTTTGTTGTTTCCTTATCTTTCTCTTTAACATACAGTTTTTTTTGGTTTTTTTTTGGGGTGTAGCTAGTTATTTAGAAATTTGTATTAGCTCTATCGGTGTTCCTTTGGAGACATGCCTGATAGATCACCTGATATGATTACCATTTTACAGTGGAATGCCAGATCAATAATTACAAATGAATCATATCTTACTCAGCACCTTGCTAAATTTAAGTATCACATTTCAATATTGCAGTCTCTAAATGTGTGGAAAACAAAATTACCCAGATTGCCTAACTTTTATTATCAACCAGTACATAATCAAGTTTCTAATGCAAAAGAAAGAATAAGCAGTGCTATTTACATCCGGCAAGGCATTGATTATTCTTTATGCCCATCACCCGTTCCGTCAATCTACCAGACTTATATTCTTGCCCGGCAAGTGTTAGAATTGATAACAAGAATGTTCTAAACGTTGTCTCAGTTTATTTGCCAAAAGGACCGAATGATCAAACACTGAGTGGCTACATTCGTTGAAAAATTCTAAGGAAAAATGGCTGACTGGTGGAGACTTTTATGCCCACTCTCCATTTTGGGATAAAGACCGCTCAACTATAACCAGCAATCGCTTCATTGAAAATGTGGTGGACTCATCTTTGTGCTTGCTAAATGATGGTAGCATCGCTCGAATACCAGATATTTCTACCCACAGAGCAAGTGCCATTGACTTGTCCTTGATTTCTCCACAATTAGCTTTTGACTGCATCTGGCAAACATATCAAGACACTCTTGGAAGTGATCACTTTCCGCTAAAGATTGAATTAAATAAAAATTCTGAAATAACAAATTTTCCAGTAGATAAAGTACCCAAATACAATTACAAATTTGCGGACTGGAATAAATTAATTGTCATCTATTCTTTCTAACGTTGATACAGATGATGTTTTTGACGATGAAGATGATATAAATGTTTTATAATATTATAGTAAATTCAATGAAACGATTCTCTCCACTGCAAATGAAGCTATTCCTAAATGTAGAATCAATAGAAAAAACAAATCGTACTGGAAATGTGTGGTGGACAAAAGATTGCGAAGAAGCAGTGAATAACGAACAACAACAACAACAACAACAAAAAAAAAATATATATATATATAAAGCATACCTTTAAATTAAGTCTGAGGAAGTGAAAAAAGAAAAACATCAAATGTGGACTGATTCAATTTCACATTCCTACAGGATAGAAAAGGCACACGAAGAAATGAAGGAAGCCAACGCATATCCAAACAGAGTTGTAGCCAAAGCCAAACGATCATATTGGTCATCTTTCTGTGACAAGGAGGTTTCTCAACATAAAGATTTTCAGAAAGTGTGGAAATAATTTCGGGACATGAAACATGGGTTAAATCTTCCTCAATGTCCCATGAAACTGGATAATAACAAATTTCCAACTTCAGCGGAAAAGGCAGAAGCATTTGCTGAGATATTCTCAAGGTTCTTTAGTGTGTGTTCATGTAGGTGTGGTGGGTAATGTGGTGTGACAATGGGTGTGAGTATATGTATTGATATCATTAACATTCTATTTTTTTATATATGAATGCTTTTTAATATAGTTGAATGTTTTATATCTTTGCAAAACAATTTTCCTTTTGTAAGAGACCAGTAGAATAAATTGAAATGAAATGAACTGACTTGAATAAACCTTAATATAAAACATGGTCTACTTACTATAAAACATCGTCTTAAAGCGTGTTAGCGCTCAGCTGGTCTTAGACATAAACACTTTGAAACAGTAAATAGTTTTGGTCTGATCTCAGATTTAGCGGAAGACAGAGTTGAGAGCAATGTCAGTGCGTTTCTGGAAAAAAAAGAAGTTGAATGGTATGTGTGTGTGTGTGTGTGTGTGTGTGTGTGTGTGTGTGTGTGTGTGTGTGTGTGTGTGTGTGTGTGTGAGAGAGAGAGAGAGAGAAAGAGAGAGGAGTGTGTGTGTGTGTGCGTGCGTGCGTGCGTGCGTGCGTGCGTGGTGTGTGTGTGTGTGTGTGTGTGTGTGTGTGTGTGTGTGTTGTGTGTGTGTGTGTGTGTGTGTGTGTGCTTAAACATCTTTGTAGAGAGAATTGAATTCGGCGAGGTGACAGACTTAACATAGTCATGTGCGGTAGGTAAGACAATGGGCAACATGAACAGAACTGAATTGTTTGTTTGTGTGTTTGTTTTTGCTGTGAAAGGAAGCACAGACTATGGAGAGGAAGGTTTGAAGTTGATGAGAGCTCGTCAGCCAGGTGGCGCATCATCAGGATCTAGCCGTTGACCTGGGGTCAAGGCAATGGACACAAGACACACCTGACCTCTTCAGCTGGCTCTCATTCAAACATTTTCCAAAACTCTGTGACGTTTCTTGATAAGTTACAGGTTTGCATCAATATTGGTCAACGACTCAAATTTCTCCAGTCCCCTGAAACTTGTGATAATCTCTCTCTCTCTCTCTCTCTCTCTCTCTCTCTCTCTCTCTCTCTCTCTCTCTCTCTCTCTCTCTCTCTCTTTGTGTTTTTGTGTTTTTGTTTCTCCTTCTTTCCTCCTGTTGAGAACAACAATTGCTCAGGTTGATACAAAACGCACTTGCATGGCCTTGGTATTTGTTTTTTCTTTACACATTGATTCATATCTTCAAAGTGAAGTTTTCATCTGCTTGAAACGGACAAATGGTTACGTCACTGAATTCTGCAACCGCTGTATGTATTGTCTTCATATCGTTGATGTCACATTTTCTGTAAGAAGAGCACTGTCGTATACATAACTGATCAATCGCGGAAGCAAGCAGGACTAAATTCCACCTCCAGAGGGTGCTACCATGTCTATCCGCTGTCCCTGAAAGCTAGAAGCTAATGCTAATTCCAATGAATTCCACATGAAAAGACTGCAGGCATGGACACGGAGATGAAATCGAAACTACGGTCACCATAACAGCTGTAGATGGGGGGCCAGAGAATTTCAAACATTTCATAATGGTCTATGGGGTAAAAACAAAAATTACGAAAACGACGCTATGGATTTACATTCTCCTCTGAAACTGTAAAACTGGCTGGGGCCTTACGCTTCCTGTGCCACTACATCCCATAGTTACACCAGCTTTGAGGACTGCACACAACAGCGTCTGTGGTCAGTACACTCACTTCTGGGCGTTGGCAACTTCGCACGTGAATGCGGATGGAAGGATTTAGCGATGGCGTCCATTCTAGAGGAGATGACCATCATTCAGTCTGGCCCTGAGACACATGAACGTTCATGCAAGTCAGGGGAATCGTATGCCGTATTGTGTCAGGCAAACGAGGTACGTCTGAACACGATGGAAATGCAAGAGAACCAGTGCTACGCCAACGGTTGAGCCAATGCCGATTTGACGTCATCAGTTAACTATAGACTGCTGGTAATGGGACTGTAGTGAGACTAGACTCTGACTGTTGATGGGGGAGCGAAGATGAACAGGAACACAGTGAGGCTGTGACAGTGTAGAGAAGACAGATGAGAGGTCAAGTCATCAGAGGTGTTTCAGATGTGAAGAGTGAGTTCATTTGAACAACACACACACACACACACACACACACACACACCACACACACACACACACACACACACACAACCAAAACTCCACGTGGTGGAAGGAAACAACCACCTGGTCTGCCAACAGTCCTATACCATTACATGTGCCAACATCAGACCTCCTTCTGTAACAGCCCTGTCTCTGTTAGCATGTCCTCTTGGGCGGGGCGATGAGGATGGGTATGTGGTTCATTATTAAAGAAAGAGTAGCAATGACGATCGCTGTTGTAGCAGGAAACAACAAGTTGCCATACATGTGTACATAATTTGACATAATCCTTTTTTTTTCAGGCAACACTTGGAAGAACAGAGTTTTCAGAACAAAGGAAACACATATAGTGTGTCTTACCTTGTTTTCTTTCATGGAGAGTTTCTCGGAGACTGTGTAGCTCATGATCAAGGTCGTGCAGGCGATGTCTCTGCTGTTTCATCTGGTTTATCTGATTCTGCATCTGCATTGCTTGCTGTTCCACTTTTTCTTCTAGTCGTTCGTTTTCTGTTAAACATAGTATATAGGAACCATTTTCATTGACACAGCCTGCTCGTACAGCTTCCTTTTTAGTTTTTTTTCTCTCTCCACTTATGTAAAGTGAAACAAAAAGAAAAAAAGTCACTGGAGAGGCAGAGAGATCAACGGTTTAAAGTTTTGTATAGTTTGGGGCCAAAAGCACAGTATAAAGAAAAGAAAAGGAAACTGTCCCTCTCCCCCCCAAACAACAACAACAACAAACAAACAAACAAACAAAAAAACAAGATGCAAAGCATATAAACGTACTCCCAGTTTATCTTGAATACGTGTGAGATATTCCATAAAGAGGAAAAACCATTTTGGGCCATTACAGCCATTAGTAACGGCTATTCTGGTAAACGTCGGCCATCATCTGTGACCCATAATGAACATACCTACAAATTTTCAGAAAGATCGGCCAAGTACTTTCTGAGATATTCCATTAAAAAAGAAACCGTTATGGGCCGTTATAGCCATTAGCAACGGCTATAACGGTAAAATAAAACATCGGGTATCATTCGTGACCCTAATGAACATACTTTCAAATTTCCAGAAAGATCGGCCAAATACTTTCTGAGATATTTCATAAAGAAGGAAAACCGTTCTGGGCCGTTATAGCCGTTTGTAATGGCTATAGCAGTAAAATAAAACATCGAGCATCATCCGTGACCCATAATCAACATACCTACAAATTTTCAGAGAGATTGACCAAGTACTTTCTGAGATATTCCATAAAGAAGAAAAACCGTTATGGACCATTAAAGCCATTAGTAACGGCTATAACGGTAACATAAAACATTGGGCATCATTCGTCACCCATAGTGAACATACCTGCTAATTTTCAGAAGGATCGGTCAAGTACTTTCTGAGATATTCCATAATGAAGGAAAACCGTTATGGGCAATTATAGCCATTAGTAACAACTATAACGATAAAAATAAAACATCGGGCATCATCCGTGACTCGTAATGAACATAACATACAAATTTCCAGAAAGATCGGCCCAGTAGTTTTGTCTGGAGCGAGTGGGACACATTTTGACCACGGACAGACAAACAGACAGACACACAGACAGCATTTCTTTGTTTCCATTCTAAAGTACTCCCTGTTCTATAAGAACTGGGAGTACAAAAAACACACACCAACCACCCAACGAAACAAAAAAAATCTTTTTCCGTCCGTAGCTGCTGAGCTATATGGATCAAAGTGTGTCCCTGTCATGGTTCACTGACATTGTTACTTGAGCCCCTACATGTTATAGATTGGTCTATTGGAGGCAACTCCTGTTTGAACTTCTGCGTGTGCAGACTGGTTATGTCCCTTGTCAATGCATCTTGCATAGAAGCATCAGAAACACTATTCCCTCTATATGTGTAATTGTTAGCCGGTGAACATTTTCCGCTCACATCGCAGCATGTGTGCGCGTCAATGGATATCTGTGTGACAGCACAGCTTGGGGGAGGGGTGGGAGATATCTTGAACACTTTAATGTTTTCCGTGGAAGTGAGGAAATTAGGTTCATGCATCAGCCTCACTGTGAATTGTCTAATCATAGTTTTCCACGCATTAGCCTCACGTTGAATTGTCCAATCATAGCCAAGTTTACAGTGAATCAGGCTGGGGTTAGGTGAACTGTCGCTCAGTGTTATTTTGCAGCTGTTTTCAAAGTGGAAGTCTCTGACGGTTTGTGTGTCGTTTTCTATGTTTGGAAGTCCCAGGGAATCCTTTTAGTAACCTTGTGTTCTGGATTCTGACTTAGGTATTGGCAGTGCTGCCTTGAGTCTGGAGGGGACTAATTCTGTGTTTCCTGTGCAGTATTCTTCTCGCTGTTGGAGGTACAGTGGAAGGACTGTCGTTACTGTGACTTGTGAAACTGTAAGTAGCCTAGGTTTTGCTGGAGCTGCACTGGAGAAGTGGAGGGACTCGTGCCTGCAGATTTATTTGGTACCAGTGTCTTCCCTGGAGCTACTGTGCTATTGGAAAACCTGGTGAACGCGCTGCGTTCTTGCTGGACTGTAACCTGTGTTCCTGAAACCCTGGTGGGGTGAAGACTTGGTTGCTGTAGTTACGTGCCGTGGACGTGCTGGTCTGGGGATGGCCTTGGTGGCGCTGGACAACCCATCTCGGAGTTGGGCCAGACACATTTTGGTTCAAGATGTCTCCCTGTGCTCCTGCCTTAGCTGTTGACGGGATCCCTGTGCGAGGAGTGGCACAGCGTGGGCTACTGTTCCTGTTGCTGCGGCAGTTCCGGGTAGTACACGTCAATGTTTACATCGAACAGGGGCTGTTCTGAGGTAACGGCGTTGGATATAATTTCCAGAATCAAGAGAGTGAACCATCATTCACCGGTCGTGGAGCGGACTATCCAGTGTGTGACAGACACCAGCAAAAACCCTTGGTGACTTTAAATTTATTTAGTTGATATTATTGCGTAGTTGGTTTAGTGTTGGTTAATTAGTCATTGCTTGTGTGTGTCGCAAACTGCATGGGTTTCGAAATAATTTTAGTCTTTTGTGTGGTGGCAAAAGACATTTAGATAAACATTTCTTACAGTTTGGATAACTTGGTTGGGCCATTCTGTGCGAGTGTTTCATAGCAACCCAATTATTGGGTTATCAATTGTCACACGTGTGTTTAAGTGCCTAGTTGTTGGAATGTAACCCAGTTTAGTTAATCTTGAATGTATGCGTTACAGAATTGTAGTTTGGGGCATTCCATGTCAGTCATTGGTCTATCATTATGTCGGAGTCCATTCCCTGGTTGCTGGCTTGTGTATGAGTCTGTAAGTGAGTCTGTTGAATAGATCTCAGGTTCACGGTGTCCTGTTGGGCCAATAGCCAAGGTGTTATCGGTCGTGTGGGTTGTATTGCATGGTAGTGATGCATGACACCAGGCTGGGCACGTTGGGATTTGACCCGAACTAAGTTCAGTCATTAGTTAATTTCATAACCTTACGTTCGTTTTGTTGTGCATGAGGGCGTGACTGGAAATCTGTGTGCAAATTGTGTCAAAGGGTTGAATGATTGAGTTTGAGAGAGAGTGAGTGATCGTGTGGGTAGGTAGTGAGCGGAATAGTCAAGGTCATGGAACCTGGTGTCGTGGTTAGAGAACGTATAAATGCCAATCCTGACTCACTTTCGCCCTCAAACCAGTTTTCGGGCGAAAGTGACCCAGGATTGGCATTTATACGTTCTCTGACAAGTAAGACTTCAATAACCAAAAAATAACGATTATCTACAAACAGACATACTGTGTAGGGTTATCCGGTTTTAATACTAATTTACTAAACTTTTCAGATCCTAGCTCACCCGGTCTCAACCAGTTTCGACCGGGCGCCCTAGGATGAACATTTCCCCGTTCTCTGTGTCAAACGTGCATCCATGCCCGTTTGACATAGATATAAAGTCGCAAGCCCCCTAACTGTGTCAAACGTGCATCCATGCCCGTTTGACATAGATATAAACTACCAAGCCACCTAACTGGGTCAAACGTGCATCCATGCCCGTTTGACATAGATAGAAACTACCAAGCCACCTAACTGGGTCAAACGTGCATCCATGCCCGTTTGACATAGATATAAACTACCAAGCCACCTAACTGGGTCAAACGTGCATGTATGCCCGTTTGACTAGATATAAAGTTGCAAGCCCTCTAACTGTGTCAAACGTGCATGGATCCCGGTTTGGTCTAGTTAAGAGTAGTGAAACTGCTAAGCCACTAACTGTGTCAAACGTGCATGGATGCCGTTTGGCCCGTTAGCCAAACCAACTAACCGCAGTTATTACTGTGCTGGTGAAAATGATAACGATTGTTAAGTGGCCTTACCAGTTCCACTTGACATTTTAACGCCTTCTTACCTTACCCACCCCAAGTCACTTCTAAGTTCTTAACCCAAGTTATTACAAGTTCCTTACCCAAGTTATCCTCAAGTTATTTCTAAGTTACTTCTAAGTTTTTATTCAAGTTGATCCTCAAGTCATCCTCAAGTTCTTTACCAAGTTAACCTAAGATCATAAACTAAGTCATTCTCTAAGTACAACCAAGTTCTTATTTGAGTTATCTTATAATTATCAAAAAACAAGACAACTATGTTTTTATCTTAAATAGTAAATGTCTAATATAGTACACCACGCCTCAAAAAACGCGTCATCGTTGAGGATGTCTTGCTTAGCGTTCTCTGCATAGATCTTAATGAAGTTCTTACATCCTAAGCAACCGCATTGATTACAATTCTGGTCTATGGAAATGTCTTTTATAGACTCCATGTCTTTATTTATTGACTTTATCATTTTATAATACGCCATGATCTATTTTTATTAAAAAAATTTAAAATTAAGTTCTTAAAATATTATTCCATTTGAAATGGATCAAAATGATGCTTTGTTATTGGCGGTTTTAGCGTGCTGTTGTCTTTTTCTGTATTTAGTGGTTCAGTTTTTTTTGATTGCTTTTGTTTTTGTTGCCATTGGTTATATATTTTATAACCGTAATAACTGCCCCCAACAGCAGCAATGGCACCAAAATGGCAACAGTTTTAAGTTCAATATTCCATGAAGACTTTGGGGCCCTTGTATCAATGGAGTTTTTATAGCTGGCATTGAATCAACTTGTTCTGACGTTGGCGGTGTTATGTTTCATGATGAGTTATATTCTGTAACATTAATTTTTTTTGTCTGTTCCACTCTGCTAATTTTTTTCCTGCTTAACACGCCCAGGATGAGGATGCTTTTCACTGGTCCCCACCTGATTCAGTGTTTTCTGATTCTGCTGATTTTCTGGCTTGGTTACTTTCTCCACCTGATTCAATGTTTCCTGTTCTGATGATTTTCAGCTCGCTCATTTTGAAGAGAAACAAAATCGATTATGATTAAAAGTAATTAATCCCATGATAAGCGGGCGATAACAATGTTCCATTGTATAGTTAGATCAATCTAGTAGACTCATAAGGG
>CM031621.1:4058432-4088432 GCA_018398815.1 Conus ventricosus
TGATTTTTTATTTTTCAGATTTCTTTTCCATTTGGGGTTTAGTTGTAGGGACTGGATGATTACATTGCTTGAAATCCGAAATGTTCCAATAATTACACGCATGAAATGATTCCCGAATCATTTCAAGGTCACTTGCTTTACCATTCTTGTTTCATTCTGCGCTTCTTCTGGCTTCCTTTTAAACTCAAATATTTACGTAAATTAACTAACAACTGAACTGGCGGGGATTATCTGCAGTCTTCTTTCGCAAAAGATCTTTGAGGAGCTGGTTGTTTTGTTGTGTCAGTTTCTCGTAAATAATACACGGCGGATTCATTTTACAATTCTTTTTATTTCATATGGATCAACACTCCAAACTGGATCGGTTGCCCTAATGCGAGTGTCCCCTTCTGCTTCCCCCGGTAAATAAAGGTACCTTACTTTCAAACCAAATGGTAATAGTTTGCCGGATGAAGACTCTACTTCAACAACATTTATTGTTTTTCTTTTGATTGCTTGTACTGGTTTTAGTCCTTTAAATTCTTCATTATTCATTGCGCGCAAAACTGAGGGCAATCTTCTAACCATTCTGTGTTGCGAGAATTGTCAATCAGCTCTCTGTGATACTGGTAGGAGAAAAGTCTTTCGCTAACTGTTTGTTAAAGTTTTCAACTAAAGCCTGTGATCTGTGAACTCCTGAATGCCTCTTTTAATGGTAACTCTATGTTTCAACAATAATTGATTCACTTGCCCTTTAAATTCTTTTCCATCATCGACTTGAATCATGCGAGATAAGTTAGCGGGCCCCGTTGGTATATCAGTTGTATGGCAACAGCACAGCAGAAGCACTCTTTTGTGTTAATGGTTCCGCATCTTTATATCTTGAAGCTACGTCAATGACTTAAGTGCGTACTTAAATCTTTTTCGTCTAATCGTATCAGAGGGTAAATATAGAAGATCCATTTGATGGGTGTCGTTTGGTATTGTGTTCACAAAGTGTGGTCTCTGTATTCGCCTAGGCGCAGGTAAATAAATTTGCCAAATCGCTTGTTTAGATAACCATTCTTTTGCTGTTTGTTCACTGACTCCCGCTGCTTGGCTTAGCTTTTTAATTGCTGTGATGCCCTTCCAATATCCTTTGGGCGAATAATAGATTTTGTTCATTTTTTATTCAGCCAATATTATGCGCAACAAAAATACACAACGGTCATACCAAAGACAATAAACCCGATTTCTTGCATCTTTTGTTTTTCTGATGGTTGATAAAAGTCACTGAATTTTGGTGGGCAATGTCTCGATTGGTTTGCCGTTACAAGATAATATTGTTTTATGCTTGATCAACATCCTTAAATGTGTAAGCTGCATGCCCCTGTTTTTTCAGTGTGTTATTAATAAAATCTAACTGCTCAAGTCTCTGCTTTTCATAGGCGTCTTGTGCAGCTGCTAGTTGCTCCATAGCTTTGTTTATGTCTTTTTCTCTCGCCGTCATCCCGCAGTTTACTAAATGCGTAATTACTTCCACTAAAAGCGAGCGCATTAACCACAGCGCCGCCTATCATCATTACGAGTGAAGCCATTTTTATAAATGTATTTTTTTCTTACATATTTATACTGTCAGAATTACTCTTGCTTAACTAGAAAAATCTTTCGTGGCAAACGAAGCTGCAATGATAGCAATCAGCTTTGCCAAATCCTCAAAGTCTAGTTTGCCAAGATCTGCTGGTTAATTCTTAACAAGCTTTACAAGCATTGAGTATCCTACACTTAGACCTCCAATAACAGCAGAAGGTATACAAGGTTAGCAACAGTTTTTTCGGTGCTCATTTTTTAGAAAATAAAATAATTATAATTAATAAAAAACATGAACAGTGATGATCTACTACAGCTACAAGGCAGCCTAAACCTTCCTGAACTTATGAATGACCAAGTTGATGGCCAAGCTGTTATGCCCCAAAAGGAGAGGTTGTATTCTTTGGCAGCATGTGGAAAAACAAAACAGTTCCTCGGAACTGAATTCAGCATTGAACAGATTCAACAGATGTCGCACAAGACATTTTAAAGTATCATAACAGGTATGAAGCGCAGCTGGGGTCTAGAATGGTGAAAAGTGTGGGGCAAAACGGTTCTTAGTTTGTACACTAAATTAGTCAGTAGATTTGCTCCCATTGATTCGAACAAGATCTTACGTATGATTAACGCAAGATCCAGTTTAACAAGTCATAGAGTCTCTTGATGTGATTTATACTATAGATTTGGAACATTGTTATCGCCATTAATCATGGATTAATAACTTTTAATCATATAGATTTTATTCCCTTCAAAATGACCGAGCCAAAAATCAGCAGAATCAGAAAACACTGAATCAGGTGGAGAAAGTAACCAAGCCAGAAAATCAGCAGAAAACACTGAATCTGGTGGAGACCAGTGAAAAGCATCCTCATCCTGGGCGTGTTAAAGCAGGAAGAAAATTAGCAGAGTGGAACAGACAAAAAAAATTAATGTTACAGAATATAACTCATAATGAAAACATAACACCGCCAACGCCAGAACAAGTTGATTCAATGCCAGCTATAAAAACTCCATGTGATTCAAGGCCTACAGCACCAAAGTCTCATGGAATATTGAACTTAAAACTGTTGCCATTTTTGGCGCCCTTGCTGCTGTGGGGGCAGTTATTACGGTTATAAAATATATACACAATGGCAGCAGAAACAAAAGCAATCAAAAAATCTGAACCACTAAATACAGAAGGCAACAGCACGCCAGAACCGTCAACAACAAAAGATCATTTGATCCATTTCAGATTGAATAATATTTTAAGAACTTAATTTTAAATTTTTTTAATAAAAATAGATCATGGCGTATTATAAAATGATAAAGTCAATAAATAAAGACATGGAGTCTATAAAAGACATTTCCATAGACCAGAATTGTAATCAATGCGGTTCCTTAGGATGTAAGAACTTCATTAAGATCTATGCAGAGAACGCTGAGCAAAATATTCTCAGCGATGACGCGTTTTTTGAAGCGTGTGTGTACTATATTAGACATCTACTATTTAAGATAAAACATAGATTGTATTTTTTGATAATTATAGATAACTTGAATAAGAACTTGGTTGTACTTAGAGGATGACTTAGTTATGATCTTGAGGTAACTTGAGTAAGAACTTGAGTAAGAACTTGTGGATGACTTGAGGATGACTTGAGGACTACTTGAGGATGACTTGAGGATGACTTGAGTAAGAACTTGTGGATGACTTGAGGATGACTTGAGGACAACTTGAGGATGACTTGAGGATGACTTAAGGATGACTTAAGTAAGAACTTGTGGATGACTTAAGGATGACTTGAGGGCAACTTGAGTAAGAAACTTAGAAGTGACTTGGGGTGACTTGAGTGTGTGCATGCGCGGGGTGGGAGTGGGTGGGGAGGTGTGCGTGCGCCTTTGATTATTTATAAGAAACGAATGTTCAGAATATAATAATTTATTATCAGTAAAACAGCAAAACAACAACAACAACAATAACAATAACAGCATATATACAAGCACGATCGCACGCACACACACACACACACACACACACAAGATAGGGAGGTGCTTGCATGAGAATGGGAAAGGGTTTTATGGCTGGCGCTTAAGCGCCGTAAATTCAAGACGGCTGTCGGTCTCTCTGTCAACTGAAGATATTCAAACGGGCCACCAAGTGCATTTATCAAAAGCTTGATTTAATAAACAAGACAGTTGAATAAAGTACACTCTGTGGCCGCTTGAAAAAGCAGCCAAAAAAAGTTGAAGCAGGACGTTGAAGCGAAGCAGTGAAGCCAGTAATCACAGCAATATATACAAAGTCATGGAGTGCTTGGTGGAAATTCAAGGCAGTCAACTCTAAACAAAACCGACCGTACATGCATGAGCGGTACTATATTTAGAGTCACGTCAGTAGTAGGCCTGCAGTACTATATTTAGAGTCACGTCAGTGGTAGGCCTGCAGTGGTCTTACAGCCGCGCGCACTGTTGCTAAAACGCCACACAACCCTGCCTCTAAACAAACCCGACGCTCCAGTAGGCGGGGTAGAGGTGGGCTTTGTAGGTCAATCGGCAAAGTCTGCCGATTGGCCTAGTTTTGTTGGGCGCTAGTAAAACTACCGCTGTGGAAGTGGCTCAATTACTCCTGCCATGCAGGTTCTAACACGTCATGTGTATCATGCCAGAATGCTTTAAAGTTGGGTTGATTGTATGTATTTCAGAATGAGTTTTCGTTTGCTGTATAACTCGTTGAAAGAAATCGCAAGTTTGTGAAATTTTGAATAAGAATAGAAACAAAATGACACTTCAATTAGTCTTCTTACACGAGTTGGCTCAACCAGCAAATCTTCTTTCAGATAGGACTCCCAGTTTTTTGTTTTTGACTGTTTCAAAATTGTCTTTGCTTTCTGAAGCCAATGCCCTAAAAAAAGAGCCTGAGAAAGAGATTTCTTTTCACTATCTTCACTGAGTAACAAGCCCGGTGTAAGATGGGGGTCATTTCTTGAACAGTTTCAAAGGTTTGGTTCATCAATGGATCGGAAGGCAGCTCACAAAGCGGTGTTTTCAAATATTTGTCAAGATCTTCAACTGAGAGTTCCGTTTTTTGTTGAGGAAACAAAAACGAAATGCTTCCTTTTGGCTTTGAGGGAGGAGAACAAGGCTCGCCACTCAATTTCTTTGTCAAAAACTTTGCCATGGCCTCATGATAAACAATGTATTTTTTCCACAAGATCGGTCTGTTGATCAGAAAGTTTTCCTTGCGAAGATAACAACACTTCAGCCATTTCTTGAGTAATATTAGTGTCACTTCCAGCACTGACAGAAGGCATTGAAACATCACTTCCCTGACTCGCCATGTTTTTAAACACACACAAGTTCTCTCTCTGATTCTAAAGAATGCTCGCCACACCACATACAACCGCACAGCACGCCTGTCAAATGTAAAATGGCGGCGGCTGTGTATGGTGGCCACAACACAAAATGTCACGTGATTTAAGCTCGGCACTTGATTCGATAAGAGGCTTATGCGCAGTAAACATGACTAGAACTGGCAAGCCCGCCCCGTGGCTAATTACAAGCACCACAGGAGCCACACGAACCACTGTAACCTAATACGCCCTGCCCACAATCCACGAACCCTGTAGGCCTGCGTGCACAGTGGCACAGTGTCTCGGTCAAGCCATACATAATTTCTAGATTTAAGCAGGATTTTTTACTTAGTTTGTTTAGTATGTTTGTTTGTAGATATCGTTATTTTTGGTTATTAAAGTTACTTGTTCAAAATCTGAAAAGTTTTGTAAATTAGTATTGAAAACGGATAACCCAACACAGTATGTTTGTTTGTAGATAATCGTTATTTTTTGGTTATTGAAGTCTTACTTGTCAAAGAACAGGAAAAGGGGCATTCTAGGTCGCCCTAGCCCGAACCTAGGTGAGGGCTAGGTGAGTTAGAATGCCCCTTTTCCTGTTCTCTACTCTCTATACTGAATAGGGCAATTTTGAAAAAAAAAAAAAAAAAGGAAAGAAGCGAGAAATTGAAGTGGGGAGGCTCTTCTACACTTTTACCTAATGTTTTAATTATGTTAGGGCCACATAACCAGGTACTACTGAGTGTCAGCCGTATAACCGGGCACTACTGACTGTCGCATGCAAACGTTTTGACATGCGTTTTTCACAAAATGTATGTGATTGTATCGAAGTCGACAGTCCAAAGCTCTGGGTTCATGATGAATATTCTCTTCAAGTTATTGGGAAAATAAAAACCTGCTCTTACTTGTTTTCATTTTGAATGTTTTTTCTGTACTGCTGGCGATACTGTGAGTATGCTGTCCTCAGCACATACACATCAAGGCACACAGTTTGGAACCCGGGAATCGGGATGTTACGTGATGCATTTGCAGCCTGGTATTTCTGCCAGGACAGCTGCCATCTCCTCCACCTCTGCGCAGCACAGGCATTCCTTCAGCGTGCCCACACTGGAGCAGTTTCCACATTGACACCTGAATTTGAAAATAAGGCTTAATTTTCACTGTTCAGTCTGGACGAACACAAAAAGTAAGGATAAATGACGCCACTTCACAAGATCAGATGTACTAAGTGGTATACCTCAAGGCAGTATCCTAGGACCCATACTTTTCACTATATTCATGAACGATCTTCCAGAATCTGTCCAAAGCAATTGTAAGATTTCTGCTGACACGAAAACTATGGAAATTCTACCAATCATACAAAAATACAAAGGGATGTATACTCATTACAAGAATGGTCTAATGAATGGAACTTACATTTCAACGTATCCAAATGTAGTGTTATGCACTATGGTAAAACAAACCCAAATCATAAGTATTATATGAAGGTAAATGGACAAGAAAATGAAATAAATGAGTGTGAGGAAGAAAAAGATCTTGGTGTTATTTTTTACCCACTACTTTCTTTCGATGTACATATCAATAAAATCATCAATAAAGCAAACCAAATGATAGGACTAATAAAGAGAACTTTCACATACTTGAATAAAGATATATTATTGAAATTGTACAAAAGTCTGGTACGACCGCACTTAGAATATGGAAATATCATATGGTATCCCTTACTCAAAAGGCAGTCAAAGGCAGTTGAGAAAGTACAAAGAAGGGCTACAAAGCTACTACGGCAATGCAAAAGTATGAATTATGAACAACGGCTAAGATACTTAAACTTACACTCATTAAAAGGTAGACGTATCCGCGGTAATCTGATCAAAGTCTACAAAATATTTAATGATTTGGTGGATGTACAAATAAAGGATATTTTCAAATTATATACTGATAGTGTTACAAGGAAGCCAGATGGGAAAATCTTCATTGAACACTGTCAGACTAATAAACGCAAAATGGTTTTTGGAAAAAGAATAACACATCTTTGGAATGATCTACCAACTAACATCAAGTTTGCACATAACTCATTTAAAAATCTTCTTGATGCAGATCATAAATTCACTAAATTGTTATTTGAATTTGATTAATAAACCAATATGCGCATACGCAACAAACCAATTCAGAATACTAAACAATACATGGATGGGGATTCAAGAAAGGCCGCGAGACCTAGGCTACGTATATCAGTCTGTCCGCTTACTACTACTACTACTACACAGTCCACACTGGGCCAAAGAAAGTTGCGCTAATCAAACGATGTGTCAACAAAGTCCTGATCAAGAGATAAGCACAAATCTCGCGGCCTATATATACGCTAATCAAGTATACTATACCATCTTCTGCATGCTAACATACAAACTTGTACATCTGACTACTTTAGTAATTATGCATTCTTACCAAGAACTTGAATTCAATCGATCTTCACGATCGCTGCTGGCAAGTACGGTCGAGTCAGTGTCGGCTGGATCCGTGGACTCGTCTGCGTAAGGTTCGAATTGGTATGGCCTGGTCCTTCAATAGATGCACTGTCGTTGGTATCTGACGCAGAAGGGTCGTAATCACTGCTTTCACATGACAAGCACAACTCGGCCCTCTTCCGCAGGTTACCGGATGCTACGTCACAAGAAAGGGACGCTACTATAAATCTTTTTCGTGTTGTTATCGTTCTTGCTCAAAATTCCAGGTGCGAATTGCGAACTTCGGTGATCGATATCTCATGATCTGATGATCAACGAAATGTAAACTAGGTACTTTTGGGGTTACTGTATCCATAACTATCTAAAAGTGAAAGAATAATTCGTGTCTCTTGTAGTCCTTTAAGTACTTAAGGAATTTTAGAAAAAATATGCAACCAGTAGGGAATGACTAAAACGTCACGTGACATTCACTCGATGGAGAGTGACAGAATGTCACACATTCTTTGCTATGAACTGACACTGCTCTGTGACCATCTTTCACTTCCAACATTTTTATCGTACGTCTGTCTCCAATTTTTTTTCTCTCCATCTTTCACTTCCAGACTTGTAACCTTTTTACCTGCCTCCACTTTTTTGTTATAGACTACACACCTAGGCATAGCTCTGTCTCTGTCTGACTCTGTTGCTGTTCGTCTGTCTCCCACAGTTTCTATCTGTGTATCTCTCATGTCGCCAAGTTCCTGGCACTCAATCGTGTCTCTCTCTCTCTCTCTCTCTGTCTTTTTCTCTAAGATTCTCTCTCTCTCTCTGTTTATTTGTCCTTGTTTTCCAGGCTTTCAAATTTAATGCATCTCTCTCTCTCTCTCCCTTCCTCCCACCCCTGCTATCTGATGCAGGCAACCATGTTCTAGTTTTCATTTTTCAGGCTGCCTTTGTACACAGTCAGCACTTGTCCTCCAAACCGTGTCGTTTGCCTTTTACAGCTACATGCTGTCGACATAAAAAAGCTGCCTTTGTACACAGTCAACAACTTGTCCTCCAAACCGTGTCGTTTGCCTTTTACAGCTACATGCTGTCGACATAAAAAAGCTGCCATTGTACACAGTCAGCAACTTGTCCTCCAAACCGTGTCGTTTGCCTTTTACAGCTACATGCTGTCGACATCAAAAAGCTGCCATTTACACAGTCAGCAACTTGTCCTCCAAACCGTGTCGTTTGCCTTTTACAGCTACATGCTGTCGACATCAAAAAGCTGCCATTGTACACAGTCAACAACTTGTCCTCCAACCGTGTCGTTTGCCTTTTACAGCTACATGCTGTCGCCGTCAAAAGAAACTAAAAGTAAAGCTCATGCTTGAGAGTAGGAGTTAGAAGGGATCAACTTGAACCTCAGCCACACTCTCACTTGCGCCACATTGATACACAAGCAGTCGAAAAAGCGATCACCGAACCAAATCATAGAAACTCAGCAGCAGTACAGTGTCTGTCCAGGCTGAGCTGCTGCTGTGTCATGACCTGATGTTGATTGCACATGAAGATGGGTCAGGACTGACGAAGGTGTAGCTATGTAGTGACCTGATGTTGATTGCAGATGAAGATGGGTCAGGACTGATGAAGGTGTAGCTATGTAGTGACCTGATGTTGATTGCACATGAAGATGGGTCAGGACTGACGAAGGTGTAGCTATGTAGTGACCTGAAGTTGATTGCACATGAAGATGGGTCAGGACTGACGAAGGTGTAGCTATGTAGTGACCTGAAGTTGATTGCACATGAAGATGGGTCAGGACTGATGAAGGTGTAGCTATGTAGTGACCTGATGTTGATTGCACATGAAGATGGGTCAGGACTGACGAAGGTGTAGCTATGTAGTGACCTGAAGTTGATTGCACATGAAGATGGGTCAGGACCGATGAAGGTGTAGCTATGTAGTGGGAGTCCGTGATGAAAGATATGGAAGTGACAGGCATGGAGGATGAGACATCACCCCCTTCCCCCGCCGCACCCTTCCTGCTTCCTACCACACACACACACACACACACACACACACACACACACACACACACACACACACACACACACACCATGTTTGTTTTCTTAGCATCGAATGTCAAGGTAGGAACAGAAAAACCCCGAATGAGAGTGGGAATTTCTCACTCTCTCTCTCATATGTACATATGTCAACATGAATGTCGAGCCACGCTATGCGCTGAGTACTGTCAACTTTTTTGGTGCTTGGTGAATACTGTCAATGGCTTTTACTTTTTGTCTTGCCTGTTCCTTTCTTACCTAAGTGAGCACGTATCTGTGCATGGATGCGCATATGCGTGCAGCGCGTGTGTGCTCGTGTACGCGCCAGCTAATAATAATAATAATGAATAAGTGGGAAAGACTACAACTTTGGATTCTCTCTTGAGGGCACATAAGACCGTATGGCGAAAGCTTGGCTGTGTCTGGAGTGGCACTGTCTTCATCTGTCCGTGGGCAAGGGTGGTTGGGTCTGTGGGTGTGCTCGGCAGCCGGAGGGTGGTGTTTTTCGCCGGTGGGCTCTGCAGTCATGAAATACGGGCTGGTACACCCATGGGGATGCTACTATGAGCTGCATCCTATAGTCTGATTTACCTCTGTTCAGGAGCAGTTATGTCCCTTGATATCTTAATGGAGTGTCCTGCGCGTGCCTGTACCCATCGTCAACACAGCGCAGGCCTCCAAGGGTGGTACAGGACTGCTCTAAAGGCAGGTGGAGACAGTGCTTCTCTGGGTCCTCCCCAGCACCTTCGGGTGTTTCTTTTTCTTCTAGCGCCTATTCTCGGCTAGAGGCCAAGCTCTAAGCGCTTTACAATCAACACTCGTTTACACAACGGGCTGCCTACCTGGGTAGTGCCGACTGAAGAGCTGCCAGCTGGCGCTTCATTCAGTCGTTTCCCGTGTCATCCAATCAGTATCGTTCAATATCGATCACTCATTGTCCTTACTTCCTTCATTCTTTCCAGCCCTGATGTGGCCCTTTGCGGTCGGCTGGGCTATAAGCAACATTATCTTATCTTATCTTCATTCTTTCCATTTCTCATGCAGGGTGCATGCTATGTGTAACGTGTCATCCATACCAACGGCCAAACTGGCCTACTCTTCCAAAAGTTGGTGATGGGATTTTATGTGTATGCAAGATGTTATGCGTGCGTTCACACACGGAACCTCGGTTTATAGTCTCATTCGAAGGACTGAGACTAACGATTTTTTCCCTTTCTATCTAATTTACAGACGACACTGGCTAGCAGTTCTGATGATGACTGGTTGGACTTGAGAGACCCGTCTCACCTTCTGGATGCAGGTATGTACTGGGCGAACAGTCTGGTCTGTTCATCTGTCTGTATTTCAGACTCGCTTCACTGTTCACGTGTTTCCGTTTCTCTTTCTCCGAGATCTCTGTTTTTTATTCTATAGTACTCCAATTCACATGATCATCACCCATCAGTGACTGATTAATTATAATATTTTTTTTAATGAGTGTATATATATACAAATAAAACAAATAAATTCCAAGGATAAGTACCGCGCACCGTTCCAGCAACTTACAGAGCAGCTTGGTGTTGCAATGACTGCAAGAAATATTGAATTATAAACAAAGCTTGCTCTTATGTCTTAGATTGACGAAATAGGGGAAATAAGCATTCATATCTGCAGTGGTAGATGATTCTGCCTAGCTAACAGTATGTGCTTGAGTGGGTGAATGGAGAAAAAATAAAATAAATGCTTCTAAAAATGAGCCTTCAGCAAGCTTATAGTCTCCAAGGGGGAGACATCCTCCAATAGGGAGGAAACTCACTAACATATAACTCCTGGTCATATACCGGTATTTCGAAACCTTGTTGTTTCTCCTCAGTGACCGCGGAAAGTGGTAATTTGACTCCTCTGCCTTTTCAGTTTTAAGAGAATGCAATCCCAGAAAAGGCTGGTGTGCAATACCGTAGTATATTTGTTGAGTTTTCAAAAAACCAACCAAAGGTGCCACCTAAGAAGCAAAAGAAAATCATGAAAGAGCAAAACAAGCTACATTTTCTTGTGAAAAGTAAAAAATATAAAAAGATATCCTCTTAAGACACAAGTGCTGAGGGTCAGTTCTTGGAATGAATCCGCAAGGGACTAAAATACAACAAACAAATAAATTCCAAGGATAAGTACCGCGCACCGTTCCAGCAACTTACAGAGCAGCTTGGTGTTGCAATGACTGCAAGAAATATTGAATTATAAACAAAGCTTGCTCTTATGTCTTAGATTGACGAAATAGGGGGAAATAAGCATTCATATCTGCAGTGGTAGATGATTCTGCCTAGCTAACAGTATGTGCTTGAGTGGGTGAATGGAGAAAATAAAATAAATGCTTCTAAAAATGAGCCTTCAGCAAGCTTATAGTCTCCAAGGGGGAGACATCCTCCAATAGGGAGGAAAACTCACTAACATATAACTCCTGGTCATATACCGATATTTCGAAACCTTGTTGTTTCTCCTCAGTGACCGCGGAAAGTGGTAATTTGACTCCTCTGCCTTTTCAGTTTTAAGAAGAATGCAATCCCAGAAAAGGCTGGTGTGCAATACCGTAGTATATTTGTTGAGTTTTTCAAAAAACCAACCAAAGGTGCCACCTAAGAAAATCATGAAAGAGCAAAACAAGCTACATTTTCTTGTGAAAAGTAAAAAATATAAAAAGATTATCCTCTTAAGACACAAGTGCTGAGGGTCAGTTCTTGGAATGAATCCGCAAGGACTAAAATACAACAAACAAATAAATTCCAAGGATAAGTACCGCGCACCGTTCCAGCAACTTACAGAGCAGCTTGGTGTTGCAATGACTGCAAGAAATATTGAATTATAAACAAAGCTTGCTCTTATGTCTTAGATTGACGAAATAGGGGGAAATAAGCATTCATATCTGCAGTGGTAGATGATTCTCCTAGCTAACAGTATGTGCTTGAGTGGGTGAATGGAGAAAATAAAATAAATGCTTCTAAAAATGAGCCTTCAGCAAGCTTATAGTCTCCAAGGGGAGACATCCTCCAATAGGGAGGAAAACTCACTAACATATAACTCCTGGTCATATACCGATATTCGAAACCTTGTTGTTTCTCCTCAGTGACCGCGGAAAGTGGTAATTTGACTCCTCTGCCTTTCAGTTTTAAGAAGAATGCAATCCCAGAAAAGGCTGGTGTGCAATACCGTAGTATATTTGTTGATTTTTCAAAAAACCAACCAAAGGTGCCACCTAAGAAGCAAAAGAAAATCATGAAAGAGCAAAACAAGCTACATTTTCTTGTGAAAAGTAAAAAATATAAAAAGATATCCTCTTAAGACACAAGTGCTGAGGGTCAGTTCTTGGAATGAATCGCAAGGACTAAAATACAACAAACAAATAAATTCCAAGGATAAGTACCGCGCACCGTTCCAGCAACTTACAGAGCAGCTTGGTGTTGCAATGACTGCAAGAAATATTGAATTATAAACAAAGCTTGCTCTATGTCTTAGATTGACGAAATAGGGGAAATAAGCATTCATATCTGCAGTGGTAGATGATTCTGCCTAGCTAACAGTATGTGCTTGAGTGGGTGAATGGAGAAAAATAAAATAAATGCTTCTAAAAATGAGCTTTCAGCAAGCTTATAGTCTCCAAGGGGGGGACATCCTCCAATAGGGAGGAAAACTCACTAACATATAACTCCTGGGCATATACCGATATTTCGAAACCTTGTTGTTTCTCCTCAGTGACCGCGGAAAGTGGTAATTTGACTCCTCTGCCCTTTTCAGTTTTAAGAAGAATGCAATCCCAGAAAAGGCTGGTGTGCAATACCGTAGTATATTTGTTGAGTTTTCAAAAAACCAACCAAAGGTGCCACCTAAGAAGCAAAAGAAAATCATGAAAGAGCAAAAAAAGCTACATTTTCTTGTGAAAAGTAAAAAATATAAAAGATAAACCTCTTAAGACACAAGTGCTGAGGGTCAGTTCTTGAATGAATCCGCAAGGGACTAAAATACAACAAACAAATAAATTCCAAGGATAAGTACCCGCGCACCGTTCCAGCAACTTACAGAGCAGCTTGGTGTTGCAATGACTGCAAGAAATATTGAATTATAAACAAAGCTTGCTCTTATGTCTTAGATTGACGAAATAGGGGGAAATAAGCATTCATATCTGCAGTGGTAGATGATTCTGCCTAGCTAACAGTATGTGCTTGAGTGGGTGAATGGAGAAAAATAAAATAAATGCTTCTAAAAATGAGCCTTCAGCAAGCTTATAGTCTCCAAGGGGGAGACATCCTCCAATAGGGAGGAAAACTCACTAACATATAACTCCTGGTCATATACCGATATTTCGAAACCTTGTTGTTTCTCCTCAGTGACCGCGGAAAGTGGTAATTTGACTCCTCTGCCTTTTCAGTTTTAAGAAGAATGCAATCCCAGAAAAGGCTGGTGTGCAATACCGTAGTATATTTGTTGAGTTTTCAAAAACCAACCAAAAGGTGCCACCCTAAAGAAGCAAAAGAAAATCATGAAAGAGCAAAACAACTACATTTTCTTGTAAAAGTAAAAAATATAAAAAGAAATCCTCTTAAGACACAGTCTGAGGTCAACTTGGAATGAAAACTGCAAGGACAAAATACAACAAACAAATAAATTTTCCCAGGATAAGTCCGCGCACCGTTCCAGCAAACTTACAGAGCACTTGTGTTGCAATGACTGCAAGAAATATGAATTTTATATACAAAGCTTCTCTTTTGTTTAGATTTCCGAATATAGGGGGAAATAAGCATTCATACTCAGTTGGTAAAAATGATTCTGCCTACTAACAGTAAAAGTGCTTGAGTGGTGAAGGAGAATAAAATAAAATAAATGCTTTCTAAAAATGAGCTTCAAGCAAGCATAAGTCCCAAGGGGGAACATTTCCCCCAATAGGAGGAAAACATCACTAACATATAACTCCTGGTCATATACCGATATTTCGAAACCTTTGTATTCTCCTCAGTGACCCGGAAAGTGGTAAATTGACTCCTCTGCCTTTTCAGTTTTAAGAAGAATCAATCCCAGAAAAGGCTGGTGTGCAATAAACCGTAGTATATTTTGTTTAGTTTTCATCCATGAAACCCAACCCGGTAAATTGCTGAAGGTCCACTATTAGAACATTTATTTTAGTTTATCTTGGCATTCCAAAACCAAGCACATTGTTCTTAGGATATCTTTAATGTTTATTTTCACAAAATAAAACTTGTATATTCCTCCTTCAGACACAAGTGCTGTAGTTGCTTCTTGGTGACATCCTTGGATATTGGGTTTTGAAAATCACCAATAAATTCCAAGATATGCCAGCACTGTTCCAGCAACTTTTTCTGATTGCACTTTTTCAAACTGAAAAGAAGGATATTGCAATTTAAAACTTTCTTTGTCTTAGGATGACAACATTTGGTTTTGGAAATACGATTACATATTAGTGGTAGATGATCTCCACAACTATATGTGCTGAATGGCTCATTTTTAGAAATAAAATAAATGTTCTAAATTAACCACTTCAGCAACTGTTACTAGGAGAACATCTCCAACAGTATGAAATATCGTACTAGACATAGAACTAGCGTTGTTCTATAATTCAATATTAGATATATAGTTGTTATCTCCTATGAGAAAGTTAATTTGATTTTTCTTTTTCATTTTTAAAACTCAAAAGGCGGGATCAAATTACATTTTCGGTTACTAGCAGCAACAACAGTTTCGAATCGTATTACCGGATTATTTTGTGAGTTTCCCTTTGGATCTCCCAGAACTATACTTGTGTCTAAAGATTTTTTATTTTTCTTCACAAAAGACTTTTTTGCCTTCATGATTTTTCCCTTTCTTCATGCCTGGGGTTTTTTAATCAAATTCGGATTGCCACACCAGCCTTTCTGGAAATGCCTCTTACTGAAATGGAGTATTACCCTTGCGGTCATTAAAACGGCCAACTTTGCCAAGTTTTTTATATTTTCTCACATTGATGTTCCCTTCATAACTTCTGGCTTTTAGGCAATTTTTTTTTTTTAAACTCAACACACTCTACGTATTCCACCAGTTTCTATTCCCCTTCGTCTTAAACAAAGCAAGGTAAATCATTTATAAAAAAAAGTTTAATATTATATAAGATTAATGTTAGTATTCCTCTATGAGGGTGTCTCCCCCTTGGAGACTATAAGCTTGTTGAAGGCTCATTTTGAGAAGAATTTATTTTATTTTTTTTCCCCATTCACCCACTCAAGCACATACTGTTAGTTAGGCAGAATCATCTACGACTGCAGATATGAATGCTAATCTCCCCCTATTTCTTCAATTTAAGACATAAGAGCAGGCTTTGTTTATAATTCAATATTTCTTGCGGTCATTGAAACACCAAGCTGCTCTGTAAATTGCTGGAACGGTGCTCGGTACTTATCCTTGGAATTTATTAGTTTGATATATATAAAATATATATATATATATATATATATATAATATATATATATATATAATATTATATATATGTGCGTGTGTGAATATGTGTGTGAAAACTTTCCACAGTCTCATTATGATCATAACTCGCCCAGAATACTGTTACATGTGGCCCCCCCTCCACCCCCCACCACCCGTTTTTCTTTGTGTGTGTGTGTGTGTGTGGTGTGTGTGTGTGCACACACATGATATCCTGTTTTTCACTGATCATTGCTATCTTTTCTCAACCAACATCAGCATATCAATGCCAACACATTATTTCACCTGCTACAATGAACATCATCCCACAGCATTGTTTACTTTTTCAACAACACTATTTGCATGAACCGCCCCCCCCCCCCCCCCCCACCTCATAGAGGATGGAGAGATATGAGCTCTCCTTCTCTTGTGCCCCCCCCCAACACATTACTCTCCTCTCCACCCACCCCTTTTCTTTTTCTTCCCCCCCCCCCACCAATTATACCTTATCACCCATTAATCTTCCATCCCCTTCCCTCCCTTGTTAACATTATCCACACACCTTTCACAACTACCAACGCATAACTACCACCACCTCCTTCATCACCCAGCAAAATCATTTATCTATTTTATTCACTTAATTTTTTTCTTGAATTACAGTTACTTTAATTTTATTCATCTACTTATTTATTATAATTACTACCACTATTATTATTATCATTACTATCCATTCTCTCTCTCTCTCTCTCTCTCTCTCTCTCCTCTCTCTCTCTCTTCTATATATATATATAAATCCCCCCCCCTCCCCCCACTTAGCATTATTATCAATCCACCTTAACCACAACCGTCACATGTATCACACCACCCCACTAAACTAGCTACACAACCCCATCGTCTCACTCCCACCCTCCCTCCACGCACCCCCCCCCTCCTTTTTCTCTTCCATAATCCCCCCTGTCGTTTCTGTCTGGCGGCCATTCTTCCTACCACATGGACAACAGATAAGTCGCTCTTCGTTCTTTGTTTGTACTGTCCTAAATGTTAAATGTGATCTGCTTTTTATGCCTGAAGAAGACCCAAGAGGTCGAAATGCACCGTGTCTTGTCCTGTGCTTTGTTTGTCAATGTCCTTGGTGGTAACTAACCCCCTCTCTTTCTAAATTTTGCTTCATTCTCCGCCATCAGTCACACCATTTTGAAACTTCACTCTTCATATTGACTGATACCCTTTGTCGTGTTGTACTTCACGTCTCGTCTTTGACACTCTATGTGTACTTGTTAACGCTGATACCCTTTGTCAAGTTGTATTTCACGTCACGTCTTCTATTCTAGGTATACTTGTGAACGCTGACACCCTCTGCCATGTTGTATTTCACGTTTCGTCTTTGACTCTCTTTGTGTACCTGTGAACTCTGATACCCATTGTCGTGTTGCATTTCACGTCACGTCTTCGACTCCCTACATGCACTTGTGAACGCTGTCTACCACTTCTCATTCTCACTGTCCTCCATTTGATTCAGATTTTATTTTGATTTTGATTGTCCCTCCTTCCATTCTTTGTCACATCCATTTCTAGCTACACACTTGCAATCGTCATTCAGCATTCTTGATTCCCCACTCTTCTCTCTCTCTGTCCCACTACCTGCCCAGCAATAGCTAACACCACAACACAATGCCAACCGCCCAAATTTTCTCCCGTACCCATGCCAGCTTCTGCAAGTCCATTCAGTTTCTGCCACCCACCATCCAACCATTCGCACTAGGCTATGCCAAAACACAGTTTCAGAAAACCAAATCAGCATCCCATTTCAACTTTCTTAAACAATGTCTTAGACTACACATCACTCCTCATGGCTTCTCACTTTCCCACACCCCTTCCAACCTCCATAACACCACTCTCATCACTACCACCACAAAGATTCTCTTCCAGGCCAGTCGTAAACTCAAGTTGGCACATATAAAAAAAACCACTCAGTAATACCCTGAAATCTCTCTCCAACCTTCTCCAACATTTCAAACAAACCACAATTATCATGCCCAGAGCCTCTGCCTCCAAACTCAGACAGCTCATCCATACACACAACCAACTCATTTACAACCACTGCAACCAGACCAAACAAAAACGAACAATCACAATTACAAAACAAACATACAACTATTCGCCCTGACCATTCAGCTTCCCCAACCCACAATCCTGACCCCACAACCAGATTTGATCACCACCACCATCTTGTCTACTGCATCCCTGACAATCTCCCCATCTCTGACGATGAAAGATCAGTCTTAACAAAAGGACTTAAATTCATCCCAACTCAACCCACTACCAACAATTAGGTTTTTTAGGAAACTTCGTTGGATGGCGGCACTTAAACACATACCCAGGCCCCCACTACCACAAAACTGACATTTTCACTCAACCATTTCAAACCCCCATGCTCCGCCAACCACCCTCAAACAAATCCAGTGAAGTTGAACTCTACATTAAAAAAAATGCAAAACAGACATAAGCCGGATCAAACCCAAACCTGTCTGACACTGCAACCTTTCACAAGACCAACAAAAAGCCCTCGAATCACTAAGAGAATGACAGGACATTGTCATCAAACCAGCAGACAAGGGTAGTGCAGTTGTAGTTTGGGACAAACAACTAGATACATAACAGAAGCACAAAAAAATTGTCAAACATAAATTTCTCCACACCATTCACAACATCACCCCTCCCACAACACAAGAAACTCATCGCCAAATCAATCAAAGAAGAAATCAAACTCAACAACCTACCCTCTACAGCCAAACTCCTCATCATGACAGGCACTAAACAGCCCACCTTCTACCTACTCCCTAAAATACACAAAATGAACACACCTGGCAGACGATTGTTTCTACTTGCAGCTGCCCCACTGAACACATTTCACAATAGTTTGACTTTCTCCTTCAACCCATAGTACAAAGCCTCCCCACATACCTCAAAGACACAACCCACACACTCAACATGATCAGTTCTTACAACACTGACCCCACCTTTCAACCCAGCCTCCTCTTCACACTTGACGTAGTGTCACTCTACACCTCCATCCCCCACACTGATGGACTGAGGGCCCTCACATTTTTCCTTGACAAACGGCCCCCCAACCAACAACACCCTCCCACCACCACACTGGTCAGACTTGCAGAACTAGTCCTCACCCTGAACACATTTCAATTCAACCATCACACATTTTCACAAATTTGTGGTGTTGCCATGGGCACCAAAATGGGACCATCCTATGCCTGCCTCTTCATGGACACTTGGAACACCGCCTACTTAACACATACACAGGCCCCACACCTGAATTATAAAAAAGGTGTTGATGGACTGGGAGCCACATCCATGCCGAAACAAGATCTCCTTAACTTCCTCAACTTTCAGGATTCGCACGCCCCTTGAAAACCCTTTACATTTCAACTGGTCAAAAAGGCCCTTGAAAACTGCATATATCCCTACCATCCCTTGAAATCCCCTTAAAAATCGTTTTCGGACCAAACCTGACCGTAACATTTGAAGACGAATCGGCGAACAAACGAAACTTCGGACATCGATTTTCGCCTCTCGAATCGCTTTGCGTGTCGTCTGCGTTGTTTCAAGCAAAGGGAAGCAATTCAATAGTCGGTTATCGTTTGCGCATGCGCAATTCGACTTCTGCCAAAGAGCGCCATGCTACCTAATCTTCGGTCTGTTGCGTCTGTTCTCATGCCTAAGGGAAGTTGCGCATTTGATCCGTTGTGGTTACAGAAGGGAAGAATATCGAAGCTAGATCACTGAATGCAGAGACAACAAACATGCGTTTTTTTCTGTAAAGTGTGCAAAAAGACCGTTGATGTTCGGGCAACAGGCGAATCGGCGGTTGCAAGTCACGGAAAGAGGAAAAAATACGTCGAGTTGGAAAAAGCGAGTATGCCGGTCGTTAGTCTTACGGACTTCGTTCGGCAATCATCAAATTCATCAACATCGGGTCAGACCCTTTCCTCAGTAAGAATCGTCAGCCAATCCACAATAACAGCAAGTGAGACAGATGTGTTGAAAGCTGAAGTGTTGTAGACGATTCATGCCATTACAATCATCACAGTTTCTGATCTGCTGACGACAACGCGAAACTTGTTTGCAGCAATGTTTCCACAGCAATGTTTCCATATTCCTCGATTGCGACGAACTATCGGTGTGGGGAAACCAAAAGTAGGTATCTTGCAACTTTTGGCATTGCTCCTTTTTTCTTGTCAGAACTGAAAAAAGAGTTGAAATCACAGACTAAATCTTCAAATCAGTCGTCACGTCCTCTCCAAAGTAAAGACTTTAACCTTTCCCGTACGTCGCCTAAAATTTTACGCGCTGTACTTCGTGGGTGTGCAGAAACCCATGCTTTCTAAGAAGGAATAACCCCTCGCCGTACGCCGTGGGTGTACAGTAACCCATGGTTTTTGTATAGGAGCTAACCCCTCGCCGTACGCTGTGGGTGTACAGTAACCCATGGTTTTTGTGTAGGAACTAACCCCTCGCCGTACGCCGTGGGTGTACAGTAACCCATGGTTTTTGTGTAGGAACTAACCCCTCGCCGTACGCCGTGGGTGTACACTACAGTAACCCATGGTTTTTCTCGAGGAAGTAAGACCTTGCCGTACGTCATGCAAATTTGACTTCTATGAGATGAGAGTCTTGCTACTTGCGTTAAACAGTTGTTCGTTCTTGTTGTTTCTCAGTGAATAACTGTGCACAGGCGGCCGCATGAATGTGCGTTTATCTGTGTGTGTGCATGTGAGCATTATTGCACGTTTGTGCGAGAGAGAAAGAGAAACAGAGAGAGAGAGAGAAAGTGTGTGTGTGTGTGTGTGTGTGTGTGCATGCATCGAAAGACATATATATATATATATATATATATATATATATATATATATATATATATATATTATATATATATATATGAGCTATGCTATATAGTACACGCGCACGGGCCTGCGCATGTGTGTGTATTGGTAAAACATCAGAAATACTTGATCCTCTGTCAGTATGACGTTTCCTAGAATGTGCAACATACTAAGGCCTACGTGTTTTTTGTTTTGTTTTTTTAAAAATACGTAATATTACTTTGCATCATTTTCATTATGACGTACATTGCTCACACTTGGCAGTATGCGCCCCGCTCAGGAAGAAAGCCGCAAGGAATTTCTTACCAACGCGACTCTTATCTCTCTGTAGCAAGCACGCGTGACGTCACATCCATAGCGTGTGGCGCGCAAGCTTTGTAAGTATGGGTGGCCCCACACCCACGGCGTATGGCATGCAAGGTTTATTCTTTGGTAGTATGGGTGTTCTCACACCCACGACGTACTGGGACATTAATTGTTTACTTATTTCTTTGTTTATGTATAAAACAAAATAATTTTCAGTTGATATGTAGTATAATATATTAGGGACACAGTCATGAAATTAAGTGGAAGTGGCTTCAAAATTACCAGAGTTACAGAACAAAAAACACATGTCTGGGTGATTTCACACCCACGGAGTACGGGAAAGGTTAAGTGATCGGGTGTGCGCATTTGTTAGAAAAAAAAATCCTACTGTCTTGTTTAAAAGACAGCATTCATTCCACACCCCTCCTCCCCTAACTTACCTACCAGCTAGCCCCCCCCCCCCCCCCCCCCCACACAACAGCTAAGTGTGGAGCTGCAGGAAGGCTACCCACGTTCACCTTTTCAAGAGGGGTTACCCCGCTCCCTATCCAGCCCCAGAACAAGCATTAGGCGACTCCAGGCCCTCCGACCATTCACATACACTTCCACACGACAACACATACAGTGGCTGTATTTTAAAAGTAAAGTTTGCTGAGCTCCCTCCTGAAATGTGCCAGAGAGGGGGCCTCGGCTGCAGCTGCCGATAGAGAATTAATGAATATGTCATGCTTTTTGATGAATCACTGAATTGAATAAGGAACAGAAGCAGCTGGACATCCATGTCAGATACTGGTCCGGAATGCAGATTGAAAGTTTTCATTTTCTGATTTCTCGATTTCTGTGTAAAGACTTCATTTTTTATTTTTTGTATGATATTGAGCTTGGAAAAGACTACAGAAGTGTAACCACCTTATCATCATGGCTGGATGACAGGTGTAAGGTAATTATTCACTTTTTTTCCCAATTGTATGGCTAAATTTGCCCTTAAAAATTAAATATCCCTTTAGAAACCCTTGAAAAACCCTTTTATTTTTTTCCTGTGAGGGGGGACTCCCTTTTATTTTTCCCCCCCACTGACCACTTCCTTTCCTTTGTCCACATTATGTTGCCCCACCCCACCCCTCTGTGTACAAGAATACTAAGGGGCTTGTGTCTCCCCTGTCCCCTCTACATATAGGTATGCATGCATGTATGTATGTATGTGCATGTGTTTATCGGGAATGTGTGTGTGGTGTGTGTGTGTGTGTGTGTGTGTGTGTGTGTGTGTGTGTGTGTGTATGTGTGTGTGTGTATGGTGGTTTTTTTTTCTTCTTTTATATACACAGATTCCCATATATGACCACTCTCATTATTACCACCACTCAAGATGTCCTGTGTATGCCAATCTTTTTTTTCTTCTAATTTTTTTTGCATATATATATTGTGTGTGTTGTGTGTGTGTGTGTGTGTGTGTGTGTGTGGATGTGCCTGTGTACGTATGTACCTGTGTGTGTGTGTGTGTGTGTGTACATGTGTGTGCGTGCATGTATCATGCATGTGTGTGTGTGTGGATGTGTCTGTGTACGTATGTACCTGTGTGTGTGTGGGTGTGTGTACATGTGTGTGCGTGCATGTATCATGCATGTGTGTGTGTGTGTGTGGATGTGCCTGTGTACGTATGTACCTGTGTGTGTGTGGGTGTGTGTACATGTGTGTGCGTGCATGTATCATGCATGTGTGTGTGTGTGGGATGTGCCTGTGTACGTATGTACCTGTGTGTGTGTGGGTGTGTGTACATGTGTGTGCGTGCATGTATCATGCATGTGTGTGTGTGTGTGGATGTGCCTGTGTACGTATGTACCTGTGGGTGTGTGTACATGTGTGTGCGTGCATGTATCATGCATGTGTGTGTGTGTGTGGATGTGCCTGTGTACGTATGTACCTGTGTGTGTGTGGGTGTGTGTACATGTGTGTGCGTGCATGTATCATGCGTGTGTGTGTGTGTGTGGGATGTGCCTGTGTACGTATGTACCTGTGTGTGTGTGGGTGTGTGTACATGTGTGTGCGTGCATGTATCATGCGTGTGTGTGTGTGTGTGGATGTGCCTGTGTAGTATGTACCTGTGTGTGCGTGCATGTATCATGCATGTGTGTGTGGTGTGTGGATGTGCCTGTGTACGTATGTACCTGTGTGTGTGTGGGTGTGTGTACCTGTGTGTGCGTGCATGTATCATGCATGTGTGTGTGTGTGGATGTGCCTGTGTACGTATGTACCTGTGTGTGTGTGTGTGTGTGTGTGTGTGTACCTGTGTGTGCGTGCATGTATCATGCATGTGTGTGTGTGTGTGTGTGTGGTGTGTGTGTGGATGTGCCTGTGTACGTATGTACCTGTGTGTGTGTGGGTGTGTGTACCTGTGTGTGCGTGCATGTATCATGCATGTGTGGGTGTGTGTACCTGTGTGTGCGTGCATGATCATGCATGTGTGTGTGTGTGGATGTGCCTGTGTACGTATGTACCTGTGTGTGTGTGGGTGTGTGTACCTGTGTGTGTGCGTGCATGTATCATGCATGTGTGTGTGTGTGGATGTGCCTGTGTACGTATGTACCTGTGTGTGTGGGTGTGTGTACATGTGTGTGCGTGCATGTATCATGCATGTGTGTGTGTGTGGATGTGCCTGTGTACGTATGTTCCTGTGTGTGTGTGGGTGTGTGTACCATGTGTGTGCGTGCATGTATCATGCATGTGTGTGTTGTGATGTGTGTGTTTTTGTGTGTGGTGGGTGTGACCTGTGTGTGCGTATGTACATCAGTGTGTGTGTGTGTGTGGGTGTGTGTTACGTAGCTTTGTTGGTGTGCCGGTTGCATGTATCATGCATGTGTGTGTGTGGATGTGCCTGTGTACGTATGTACCTGTGTGTGTGTGGGTGTGTGTACCTGTGTGTGCGTGCATGTTCATGCATGTGTGTGTGTGTGGATGTGCCGTGTACGTATGTACCTGTGTGTGCGTGCATGTATCATGCATGTGTGTGTGTGGATGTGCCTGTGTACGTATGTACCTGTGTGTGTGTGGGTGTGTGTACCTGTGTGTGCGTGCATGTATCATGCATGTGTGTGTGTGTGGGATGTACCTGTGTGTGTGTGTGTGTGTACCTGTGTGTGCGTGCATGTATCATGCATGTGTGTGTGTGTGGATGTGCCTGTGTACGTATGTACCTGTGTGTGTGTGTGTGTGGTGGGGTGTGTGTGTGTGTACCTGTGTGTGCGTGCATGTATCATGCATGTGTGTGTGTGTGAGATGGTGATGGTTTCATCTATGACAACCCACCCAAAGATTTTTTTTCTTTAAACTGAACTGGCATTATCATGCCAATGCTATCATGCTATTCACTTATGGCAATGATCATCATCCTATATCACTGTTTGCCCCACTTAAGACAATGACCAATTATCCATGAATCATCAATCCCCCCCCCCCCCCCCCCAACCGGCATTACTACATCAATGCCATCACATTATTTCACTTATGACAATGGTCACCACTCTATAGTACTGTAGATCTCACCACAGTGATCAACATCCATCAGTCATTGATCATTTCCTTTATTCCCCCACTGGCATTATCATACTTGCCGCCAATACACTATCCTACTCCTTTTACAAAAATGACCATCATCCTACACCACTGTGGATCATACCTACACCTTGACCATGATCATCATCCACCCATCTTTGAACACCCCCATTCCCCCACCGGGATTTTTACACCAATGCCACAACATTATCCCACTTATACAACAATTATTATCATCCTACAGTACTGTTTATCTCAAATGATCCATGATCATCACCCATCAGTCATCTACCCCTACCCCCCTCCACCCCTCTTTCTCAACCTGCAATATTATACTAATGCCACCTTATTATTCCACTTGCCACAATGACCATCATCCTACAGTAAATATTGATCTCACCCATGCCTATGAGCATCACCCACACGTCATTTATATTTTCATTTATCCCCCCAACTTGCACTATTGCACCATCACCACTACATTTTTCCACTTATATAACAATAATCATCATCCTATGGGACTACTGATCTAAAATGATTACCATTTATCAGTCACTGAAAATACTCCCATCCAGTGAACCCCTTCATACTGCACTTTATATGGAAATGAAGAAGCTGACCAATTGACAAAGGAAGAAGGACAGCAGCCCCAACTGTAAATCAAAAGTATTTCCAAGGAGACAAATAGGAAGGTGACTTGAGCAGCACCCAGACTTCAACAAGAGGAATGCATACTACTGGATGCCAGATCAGACCAAGTGAACATTGTGAGACTGAGGATAGGGCTCTCCAGACTTTAACATCACAGGTCCGCTATATTCCACACCTGTGAGTCTTCAAATTATCAATGCAGTACAACCCCAGAGACAGCGGAACATTCCCAACTAAACCCAAACTAGAAACCTAGCCTGTCAACTCACCAGTGAGTGCAAAACCTTACTGACCACTGGAGGGTCTTCACCACACAGCAGCCTCCGTCAGTACCTCCAGGATTCCTACCTAAGTGAATGAAGAAGACCATCATTGTGGAACTGAGAACTGTGAAACTGAGTGCATATATATATATATATATATATATATATATATATATATATATATATATATATATATATATATGTGTGTGTGTGTGTGTGTGTGTGTGTGTGTGTGTGTGTGTTGTGAATATGTGTGTGAAAACCGTTAATCTTCCATCCCCTTCCCTCCCTTATTAACATTACCCGCACACCTTTCACAACTACCCACGCATAACTACTACCACCTCCTACATCACCCAGCGAAATCATTTATTTTATTCACTTAACTTTTTTTCTTTTTTTTTTCTTATAAAAATTACAGTTACTTTAATTTTATTCATCTACTTATTTTTTATAATTACTACCACTATCATCATTATCATTACTATCCCTTGTATATATATATATATAAATTATATATATATATATATATATATATATATATATATATATATATATATATATATATATATACATACCCCCCCCTTCCCGCTTAGCATTATGATCAATCCACCTTAACCACAACCATCACATATATCACACCATCCCACTAAACTAGCTACACAACCCCATTGTCTCATTCCCGCCTCCCTCCATGCACCCCCCCCCCCCTCTCCTTTTCCTCTCCCATAATCCCCCGTTGTTTCTGTCTGCGGCCATTCTTCCTACCACATGGACAACAGGTAAGTCGCTCTTCGTTCTTTGTACTGTCCTAAATGTTAAATGTGATCTGTGACTAAGAAGTAATGTAAAATAGAATTATTGTTTAGCTTTTGATTTTGTTTTACACAAATAAAAAAACAACTTTACTCTAGGCACTAGACACCATAGAATTGTGAAGCTTTCTGTGTGTTGGGTTTGTATATAAATGTTAAAAAAAATATTTTATTGAGAATATGCCTGCAGCAGTTATATACTTGGTTGCCATGGCAGTCTAAATTTGGCCCTCTTCTCATGTGACGCTACCCATTTCGTGTTTGTATGTGTTTGGGTTTGTATGCGTTTGGGTCACTGGCGCGGCAACAAATGCCCATAAACCCAGGAAGAGTCACTGAAGAGGGGGTGATGGGATTGCCCCAAATTAGACACATAGAGAGTAGGTAGCCAAGTATAAGAAAATACCACTATTGGATGCATAGTCTCAAAACCCTTCACATCTGGTCGCATTGTACGTGACCCAGTACGTGACCCTCTGGGTCTGGCTTGGGGCCTGGCGCCATAGGGTCTCAAGTTAGACCAAGAGATGATCGGTATTGCGGCCAGGTGTGAAGAGTTTGCACTTTTTTTTTTATAATGATAGAGTAGGGTCTCAAGTAGATCAATAATGCGGCCAGGTGTGAAGAGTTTGCACTTAAAAAAATAATGATTCTATAAATAGATGTACGCCAGAGAGAAGGTCAATATGCGGGTTCAACCTTGCCGTATATTTTTGCCCTGTAAACCCTTTTTAACATCTTTTTCTTGCTCACTTGCTAGTATACTTGTAAAAAGAGGGTATGGAGGCAAAGATAGCGAGTGAGCAAGAAAAAGATGTAAAAAGAGGGTTTACAGGGCAGAAAATATGTTTTTTTTTTTTTTTTTTTGGGGGGGGGGATTGAGCCCGCCTATTGACATTCTCTGTCTCTCTCTCTGTGCGTGCATGCATGTGCGTGTGTGTGTATGTGCGTGTATGTGTGTGTGTGAGTGAGTGTGTGTGTGTGTGTGTGTGTGTGTGTGTGTGTGTGTGTGTGTGTGTGTGTGTGTGACCCTGTCAGTTTTGTTTGGTTGATTCACTTTGTCATAACCAAAACTTTGCTTTCAGAAAAACGATACGCTGGCAAGTATGCAGCCTGCACGAGAGGTAGGTTACAGTAACACATGGAAAACTGTTCCGCCCCCTATTCTACGTCTCTCCTATTCCACGTCTCTCCCTCGCTCCATTTGTCTCTTTCTCTCTCTGTCTGTCTCCCTTTCTCTGTCCCCCACCCTCCCCACCTCCTCTCTCTCTTTCATTAGAATTCACATCAGTATTTCAACAGTAACAGCGTATCCATTTTCATGTGGGATGAAACAAACCCAACAGATATAAAGTTTAATTTGTTCAGGTAATTTTTTTGTGTTTATTTGATTTGTTCAAAACGTCCAGAAGATGCGAAAAGATTCTATAACATTCCAGGATTCAAGATTCGGTCAACTTATTGAGCATCAGACACTACGATTTTACATAGACGTGCCTCCTCACCAGCACTGAGATAGCTGATAGAATTAATAAACCCAACAGCAGTTCAGTTCTCACTTGAATAAGCCCACAGAAGAATCCACAAGGAAAATAACCTACATAAGATATACCCGTCTCCTTATCTATCTCCCTGCATCAAACGACTTTGCCTAGACACGGTGACAGGGTGAAATGTACCCATCTGAATCTGTGTCCCAGGCAAAGCCCCGTCTGGTCTTTGTTCCTGAAAAGTCGGCACACTTTGGTTCTCTCTCTTGTTCCAGGTTCACAACATGCTAGCTTTTCAGTATCTGGCGATGAGGTAGTGAGACCAGTGACTCGGTTCCTGAAGCCTTTTTGATGAGAATTGTAAATGTTGTCTGGAACAGACGCTTATGCCATCGGTATGCTTTTCATACTCCCAGTTCTTAGACAACAGGGAATTCTTTACAATGGGAACGAAGGAATCCTATCTGTGTGTCTGTCTGTGTGTCTGTCTGTGGTCAAAATGTGTTCCACGTGCTCCAGACAAAACTTCCGGGCCGATATTTCTGAAATTTTGTAGATATGTTCAATTGGGTCACGAATGATGCCCGATGCTTTATTTTACCAGAATAGCCGTTACTATTGGCTATAACGGCCCATAACATTTTTTCTTCTTTATGGAATATCTCAGAAAGTACTTGGCTGATTTCTTATCTCAGTGACGAAATACATTATGATGCATGTTTGATTGTGACTTTTTTCCCCCACGCGTATTCAAGATAAACTGGGAGTATGTAACAGGGAGTACGTTTAGTCACTTTTTAGATAACGCCCAGCATGGTTTTAGACAGCGAAGGAGTTGTGAGACTCAACTTATAACAACTCTCAATGATTTTAATAACTGTCTTAACAACAGACAGCAAATAGATGCAGTTTTATTAGACTTTTCTAAAGCCTTTGATAAGGTTGACCATGAGGGCCTGCTGCTTAAATTAGAACACATCGGCATTGGCGGTTCTTTGCTAAAATGGGCTAGATCATTCCTCGTTGGGAGAACGCAGAAAGTTGTTGTGGAAGGGTCGTCATCCCATTGTAAACCAGTCTTGTCAGGTGTACCACAGGGAACTGTTCTGGGGCCCTTGTTTTTCTTAATTTATATAAATGACACAAGTAGAAATCTCTCTCCTGGAACTACTATAAGGCTTTTTGCAGATGACAGCTTAGTATATAGAACAATCAGAAGCAAGAATGATACACGCATTCTACAAGAAGATCTAAACGCTTTACAAGAGTGGGAAAGAACCTGGAAAATGGAATTTCATCCCCAAAAGTGCCAAGTGTTGCGTATATGTAACAAACGCTCACCAACTAGATCAGAATATTCTATTCATAATACTATTCTTAAAAAACCAATGCTGCAAAATATTTAGGCGTGATTATAGATAGTCGTCTCAAATGGAAAGAACATTACAATTTAGTATGTAAGAAAGCAAATAACATCTTAGCTTTCTTATACAGGAATATCAATGACTGCCCCCAAAAGGTTAAAGACGACTGCTACAAAACACTGGTTAGACCAGTACTGGAATATGGTTGCTCAGTTTGGGATCCATACCATCTAAAGGACATTGATAACCTCGAAAAGATTCAGAAGAGAGCAGCACGGTTCGTAACAGGGAACCACATCAGAGAAAAGGGGAATACTAGGAAGACCATGAGAAAATTAGAATGGAAACCCTTAGAAGAGAGAAGAGCTTTTATCAAACTTAACATCTTCTTCAAAGGCAGAGCTAAACTAATTGATATTCCAATGGAACAACTAGTATTGAATAAAAGTAGCACAAGGAGTGGCGATCAATGTTATACCATACCTGCATCAAATATGACAGCCACTTACATTCATTTTATCCTAGTTCTGTATGGCTGTGGAACTCGCTGCCGGGTGCCATCAAGATTGCCACAAATGCAGTCTCATTTAAAAAAACAAATTGATACGACAGTTTTGAGATCTGCATATTGACGATTTTCTATTTTAACTTCCCCAGATATTTACTGTTATCTGGGCCTGAATTTGGCCATTGCTTTTAACTTCTTGAATATCGAGTGCGACCCCTTGTTGCCAAATTTGCTCCAGGGACCAACAGTCTGAGTCGCACTATTTTATGTTATTTTATTTTTACTTTTTAACATGCGTGCTGGTGACCTACTCGTTTTTGAGTGAACCAGTATTTTAGGAAGAAGATGTGCT
>CM031621.1:4094522-4119522 GCA_018398815.1 Conus ventricosus
CATTCAGCCAAAATTTTATAGACAGCCTTCTCTATTTAAATATACTATACTGATGTCGTCAACCTCACCAGAAGTTGTTCGAAATTTCTCATTTGCTTTTGTATAAGGCATTCAGATTTGGATAATTTTTTTTTTAATTTTTTTTTTTTTTTTTTTTTTTTTTGCTGTCCCAACCTCTGCGCCACCTCAGAGGCAGTGCACACACGCCGCTCATTCCGACACCCCGTCCACAGCCACAGCCTGTTCAGCCCCACCGCAGCCCCGGCACCGACAATCCACAGGGAGCAGTCAATGTCAAGTCGTCAAGAGGCAACCCACCGGAGAAGACACTGCACTGCTGCCGAGTCACTTCAGTGGTGTTCAGTGGCGCCTGTTCTGATCTAACATACGCAGGACACCACCTACTAAGCCCCCTACTGACGACAATAATTGCTTAGTCGCGGAGCCGGCGTGAGTGAGCTCTCCCTCCGGAGGGCGCCACCACGTCCGTCCAACGACAGCCCCCATGGACTCGCCGATACCGGTGACCCTGACAGAACCAAACCAAGGCCACAGACGTGGAGAGGACATCGAAACTGAGGTCACCATGAGAGCAGGGCATGAAGGGCCACAGAATTTGAGACATTTTTTTTTAATGCTGATCGATGAGAATGAGGATGATTAAGATGATGCTACGGATTTCCATTTCGGTCTGAGACTACATGACAGGGCTGTACTCTACGCTTCCTTTCATAATATATCCCGGCGTCAACCAGGCCCGAGAGATACAGGCACCTGCAGTGTTGGTCAGGAAATTTGAGCAACACTCTCAGAAACGCATCCATTAAGTGGATGAAACTTGACTGTGTGGTCCCAGTCTTCCCAACTGAGTCCGCAGCGAACTCAACTCTGGGTAGGAGCCGGTCGTGGCAGAAAAACCCACATGACTCTGATGGGATTCGAACCCACGACCTCCCAGCCGGGAGTCCGCGACGTTAACCACTTCGCCACGGCGGCTGGTAGATTTCGATAATTTATGTCAATCGATCTAACAAAAGGGATGAATTCATTTTATTAAACATACGACACCTCCAGATCATCTCCCTTGATTTGTGAATTTAATCACAGGATTGCAAAATGTTTTATAACCAACAAACAAATCATCACTGCATTCATCAATAAATGTTTCCGTTAAGCAGACAAAGTCGAACTGACAAAGAAATGAGGTAAAATCAGAATCAACAAATTTGACATTAGACCATCGACATTCCATGTCAAGAAAGCAAAAGGTTAATGAACAGCAGAAGACATCGTGCACTTTGTGTATTTACACGTGCAACCAGTCCGCAGCTCTGCCGAACAGGCCTGACACAATGAAAAGTGTTCCCGTGTGTCAGTGTCACCGGCGACCGAGAAGTCTGCCGGTGTGGGACTGGCCTTCCCTTTTTCTGCGCTGGCTGCTAGGCATTTTTTATCATGTGGCTGGCTGTCTCCCTATCTAGATTCAGCTAAGTTGCCATGAGCGTCGAGGAAGTATTTTTTACTATCAATGATCAAATGATCGAAAATCATTGACGCTCTTTTCCCCTCGGCTCTGGCTTTTTTGAGATAGGGAGAAAGGCCACGCCTGATCTCCCTGACATGAAAAGAGAAATCATCTCCAACAAAAATGTTGCTGCCCCTCAGTTTTGCTTTAGCTTTAAGGATTCTCACCTTTTCTTTGTAAGAAGAGCAGCAGGCTATGATGGGGGAGTCGGGTTTAGCATTCAGTCTGTGAACACGGTCGAACTCAACATCCTGTACCACATCCAATCTGTCCGTAATCAGGTCATGTACTTTTCCCTCGCACTGCTCATTTTGATGTCTAGGTATACCATAAAAGATAAGATTGTTGCATTTGGACCGTCATTCTAAATCATCAGTTTTTCTTTCTAACTGCTATACTCTAGCTAAAAGTTTAGAGTTATTAATAGATGAATTAGTAACATCTATAAAGTGTCAGAAGAATTTCTGGGCTGTAATTCGCAAAATATCGCCCAAAAAAAAAAAAACACAGCCTAGAAACAACATTTCAGCTGAGATGTGGTTTCAACATTTTCAAGCCTTGTTAGATACTGAAAATGAGCCAAACCAAGAGGAGTTAGAGCGGTTTGAAGATGAGTCTTGACAGTTATATGAACCACCCCATTAGTGAAGAAGTGTTGTTAGCTATTAAAAAAACTGAAAAACCATAAAGCAGCAGGCCCGATGGCATTATTGGTGAACTGTTCAAATACTTTTCGGCCCAAGTTGTAAAGTTTTGTGTGAAATTGTTTAACAAACTGTTTGATAATGGTACGTTTCCAAATAACTGGACGGAATCAATAATTTTGACCATCTTTAAAAAGGGTGATGCTAATAATCCAAACAATTATAGGGGCATAGCCCTAAGCAATATAAGTAGTAAACTGTATGGAATTATAGTAAATGATAGGCTGCAAGAATGGATTGAGGGGAAAAAAAACATTGCTGGTGATCACCAAGCTGGTTTCAAAAAAGGTTATTCGACTGTTGACCACATGTTTACTTTAATGGCTATCGTTCAGAAACAGTTTTCCTACAATCGAAAATTGTATGTTGCTTTTATAGACTTTGAAAAACCGTCTGATTCCATAAATAGAAACCTTCTTTGGCCAGTCATGATTAAAAATGGTATAAGGGTTAAACTCTACAAATGTATTAGAAGCATGTATGAGGAAGTTAAGGCTAGAGTTCGTTGTGGTGCTAAACTGACAGATTTAATTAACTGTACAGTTGGGGTTAGGCAAGGTGATGCTTGCAGTCCTGTTCTGTTTTCCCTCTTTATCAATGAACTAGCCATTGAAGTGATCAACAATGGAAGACATGGGGCTTTGCTGACACTGGATGCTTTTGAATTGTTTATTCTTTTATTAGCAGATGATGTGATTTTGATATCGGAGACTGTTATTGGTTTACAGACTCAACTGAATAGTTTGCAACACGCAGCTGCTTCTCTCCAACTGAGGGTTAATTTGTCCAAAAGTAACATCATTGTATTTCGTAAGGGTTGTTATTTAAGTACAAGGGGAAGATGGTTCTATGATGATAGCGCAATGCATGTTTTGAATACTTAAAGGTATTTGGGTATATTTTTCTCTACATGTCTAAGTTTTGTTGGTGCACGCAAGGATCTTGCTAGCAGAGCCAAAAAATGCGTTACTCTGTATTATGAAGAAATTGTATGTTCTCAATAATACGTCTTTTAATATATTTCTCAAGTTGTTTGATAGTCAGGTTCAGCCAATTGTACCGTGTGGGTCTGAGTTATGGGGGTTAGATGGCGCTGCTGTATACTGTGAATCTGTGCACCTGTTCGCATTAAAAAGGTTCTTGGGTATGGACAGGCGAGCGCCTAATGTCTTTATTTATGGTGAGACGAACAGATTCTCCATGTATATAGTTTCAGCAGTAAAACGCATCCGTTACTGGCTGAATTTACTTCATATGGAGGACCACAGAATACCACGCAAAGCTTATAATATGTTATATGGTCTCGATGCTAGAGGAAAAAACAATTGGGTTAGTAAAGTACGTACTTGTCTTTTTGAATATGGTTTTGGTTTTGTGTCGTTAAGTCAAGGTGTTGGAAATGTTAAGCAGTTTTTACATGGTTTTCGTCAACGATTGGTTGACTGCACTTGGCAAAAATGGTCAGACCATGTGCAGCATAGTGAGAGGTTTGATTTCTATAGAAATGTTTGCAGCTTTCATGATCTAAAACCTTATCTAACTTTAGAAATGGACAGACACTTGAAACATATCATGACCAAATTTAGGTTTAGAATATCAGAATTGGCAGTTCACAAGTTTAGATACAAAACCGTTGTTGCAATGTCTCGTTGTATCCGCTTTGTAATGAGTCTCCAGAAAATGATCTCCATTTTGTTCTTTGCTGTTCAGCCCTAAAAAAATTAGAACTGAATGCATTCAGCCAAAATTTTATAGACAGCCTTCTCTATTTAAATTGACGATACTGATGTCGTCAACCTCACCAGAAGTTGTTCGAAATTTCTCATTGCTTTTGTATAAGGCATTCAGATTTAGAGAAACAGCTACTTCTTGATGTTCTAAATTATTCATGTTTGGAATACTTTACAATCATGCGTATTTATCTTAATTCATATATCATGCTCACTGACCCCTTCATAAGGGGCTAGGGCCTGTATGAATATATCATCCGAATCTCTCTCTCTCTCTCTCTCTCTCTCTCTCTCTCTCTCTCTCTCTGAGCCTTGCTGGCCCAGCAGAAGAATTAGCAGCAGTACAAGTAGTCAGTGGCCTAGTTTACTGCTATTGTGTGGCAGCTTCTATGACTTCCCCTGTGCCATTGCTGGTGTTTTGCGGGTTCTAGTTACTATATAATTCTTACCTATAACTCCAAAAATCATTTATCAAAAGAAAATGAAAGTTTTAGGGCTGAATGTCAGATGATTTTTGTTATCTAAGGATTTCCTCATGCCCCCTCCCCCATGCACACCTCACATTGGGGTGGGGGGGGGGTGCTATTATATGTGAAAATAAGGATAGAGAGGGGAGCCTATGAGTGGGCGAGTGAGGGGGTGGAGATGTATGTACTGTTAGTGGGCTCAACTTTTATATTTAAACCTGGGGGAGCCATGATAATATGAAATGGTATTGTGTGTGTGTGTGTGTGTGTGTGTGTGTGTGTGTGTATGTGTGTGTGTGTGTGTGTGTGTGTGTGTGTGTGTGTGTTGGTTGTGCGTGTGTGTGTGGTTGGGTGGGTGGGAGTGTGCATATATACATACATGACTTTGTTTGTGCACAAATGGGTCCGGGCGGATTTCTTCAGTGGTGTGTATTTGTGTTGCAGATTTCTGACAAAGCCTGAATAAAAGACGAAAGCTAGAAAAACAAACAAACATGAAGAGTGTGTGGTTGGTGTGCCAGCTTTTATTTTTGTATTTTGTGACTGGCCAGTTTCTGGATCAGCAGTGCACCCACACATCACTGAGCGGTGTCCAGCATATTGTAGGGTTTTATTTTCATTATATATATATATATATATATATATATATATATATATATATATATATATATATATATATATATAAGACATAAGAGCAAGCTTTGTTTATAATTGAATATATATTATATATATATATATATATATATATATATATATATATATATATATATATATAGTCAGTGCAGTAATAAAGCGTGCCCTGAGGAAGGCCTAATGCCGAAACGTTGAGAGATGAAAACTTGCTTGTTTGGTCCAGTCATTTGAAAGAGTGTCTATATATATATATATATATATATATATATATATATATATATATATATATATATCTATATATATATCTATATATATATTATATATATATATATATATATATATATTATATATCACACTTGCACACACATACAGGTTAAGAGAGAGAGAGAGAAATCTACACGCACGCACGCACGTATGCACGCACACACGTACGCACATGCGCTTGCGCTCACGTGTAACTAAACACACACATTCGCGATTGATCATGCGCACAGAGAGAGAGAAGCGGACAGAGTGAAGGTAGGGGGGGGGGGGGGGTGCAGTGGGATAGGGATGAAGAGAGAGGGTGGGGGGGACAGGTTGACAGAAACACAGAGAAAAGTTTCATTACAAACACTTTGGAACATAGCCCACCATTCAGAGTAGTTTACGCATTCTTTATTGATATGGAAAAACCAATCAGTACAATGAAGGCGAACTAAGCACAACTTCTGTTCACATAATCAATTCAGACAATGACAGTCACTTTGGACTGCATCTGAATGTCTTACAGCAGCAGAGTTGTAGAAAACGCAAGTAATTACAAAAAAAAAAAAAAAAGTTTCACTATCAGAAAAAGCATTTCGATGAGCAGTCAAAATTGTAGATGAGCAGAGTTTTTTGTTTTTATTTTCATGTGATTGAGAGGAATGTCTGGCACCAAGTGTGTGTGCGTGTGTGGTGTGTGTGTGTGTGTGTGTGTGTGTGTGTGTGTGTGTGTGTGTGTGGTGTGAGTGAGAGAGAGAGAGAGAGGGGGGGGGGACGTTCAGATTCAGACCGTTCATTCATAAAAGCCATACCTTTTGGAAAGGGATACACAAAAATCCAGTAACCGCTAACTCATACTGACATGGAGAGAGAGACAGAAAGAACAAAGAGTGCGTGTCGTCACTTTGTACAAAAGTCTAGTTCTACAGAATATGCTGGGTTGCCAATGCTGGCTTGAGTACGAGACTGTGAAAACCCGAGCTTACACTGCCACAGCAAAACCAAATTTCACAACAATAACATGGCAAAACATATTGTATCAACACAACGGTAGAAAGTCACAAGCAGTGTAAACACCGTGCCAAACGGGCACTCATCGTAGGGAACTTCACACCGAAACATGTACAAAACAGCGATACCAAGATGCAGGAGAAAGCTGAAAGAAACGATCTCTGCTCCACCGGCTTTCTGTTTCTAAGCCGCCTAATGGTCAGGACACGTGGGATGAAAGTCGCCTTGGACGGAGGAAAGTCGGAAGAGAATGCTACTCATGTGCTGCTCTGTGTTGTCTGTATACCAAAAAAAAAAAACAAGAACAAAAACAGACACGTCCACAGACTTGGGCACCTAATATGCCGAATTTTTTCCCTCGGGAGAATCGGGAGGAAAGGAACACACACAAAAAAAACCAACACACACACACACATTTAATGTTACACATGGAGCACATTCACAAGCATGTACAGCGGAAACAGATAGAAAAAGGTTTGCACAGTATCATGTCCACGCACACGAATCGCACATACAAGCACATTAAAGTATTTCACTAAGGCTCAAAAGAGGCATTCATATATACAGCACATACATTATGGCCACAAAAACTCGAAATAACGTTAGTCTTGTTCTGTTTTGCTTTGCTGAGTGCACGAAACAGCATGGTTTAAGATCGATAAGGAAAGCAACGTTTGGCAGTCATGAAACGACTTCACTGCTTACAGAAGTGTAGTGGATGTTTTGAAAATACATTTGAAACCCTGTCCAAAAGACAGTTCAAATCTGATTCAAAAGCTCTGATCACATTCGTGGGAAGTCCATTATTTCCTAACACGATACAAACTTGCATCTGTATCTTTCAATTATTTGTTCACGCAGTTGTCGTCTTATTGAAGACTATTTGTTGGCCAACTTATATGCATGCGTGGCCAAAAGTTGACAGACGGTTAACAGCAGTTGAACAGGTTTGTGATGTGTTAAGCTAAAGGAAACAGGTGCATGTAGTGGTCATTTGTACCCCGTTTGAATCACATCAAACATGTTACACCATTACTCTATAGTCCAGAAATTCAGTAAACTACAAAATAGTGCGCACACATGCGCGCGTATGGGTGCGTGCGTGTGATTGTGCACGTGTGCGAGCGTGTGTGTGTGTGTGTGTGTGTGTGTGTGTGTGTGTGTGTGTGAGTCTGTGTCTGTGTGTGTGTGTGTGTGTGTGTGTGTGTGTGTGTGAGTCTGTGTGTGTGTGTGTGTGTGTGTGTGTGTGTGTGTGTGTGTGTGTGGTGTGTGGTTGTGTGTGTGTGTGTGTGTGTGTGTGTGTGTGTGTGTGTGTGTGTGTGTGTGTGTGTGTGTGAGCCCCATCTATTTTGTTTCTCATTTTCCTGAAATCAACGCAGCTGTGAATAAACCTAGCGGATTTAGGACCCTATTCTCCTCATAACATACCCAACATACTGTTCCCTATTTCTGTTTCTCAGATAACCTCAGCCGTGAATAAACTACCGTATTTCAGACCCTAGATTAGATACTTTTTACAACTATTTTTCTGATATAACCGTATGCAAGACCCTAAAATACATATTTTTTCTGAGATAATCGCAGCCCTTAAATAAACCTACTGCATTTAAGACCGTAGAATACATGCTTTTCTCAATTTTATTTCTGACCTAACCGCAGCCGTGAATGAACCTAATGTACTCCAGATCCTCAGAACACGTTATTTTGGGGTTTCGGCTGTCATCTGACGGTGCGAGTGTCCTCAGTGGCAGAATGACTTGCGGCGATATCAATGTCAGTGGACATCCCTTCTCTACGACCTGGCGAAACCCTCATAATCGTACACGTAGTCTGGCAAGTTCTCCTGCAAAAATGCACACACAAAGAAAACATTAGGTAAGCGAGGCATGAACAAAACAGCAAAAACTGGGGAGAAGGTTAATTAAGAGACTATAGTTGGGCGGTGGGGAGACGGCCAGAAAGAGAGGAGGGGAGAGACTGGGGTGGGGGGGGGGGACAGAGGAAGGAAGGAGAGAGAGAGAAACAAGGTGGGGGGGGGGGGTAGAAACAGAGACAGACACGGAACAGAGAGACATGACAAAAAGAGCAACACACACACTCACACACACACACACACACACACACACACACACGCACACACTATTGCCACCACCAATACTATCACTACCGCGACGACCTTGATTATAATCATCATCATCAAGCAATTCAGAGATATACTGAGACGTTCATCCTTTCTGCAAGTGCAAGAACATTCGTCACGTCTTAAACTATGGAGGCACTAATCCCCTGTTAAGGCACAAAAAGCATCGAACCTCTTTTTTAAGGTATAATGGCATGGACGCGTGATCTCTGTTAAGCAACACCGATACTCACTGAACTACAAAGTCACTCATTCTCCTCACAAGATACCCGAAAAGCTTACCCCCTCTTCGAACTTTTTCGCGTTGGGACAGAGGCGATTCACCAGCTCTGTGGCCTGGCTGAAGGTACCGCCCTCCAGAATGGTGACATCCTCGGGCAAATAGGGTGCCACGCCGCTCAGGATTTTGTGGTCTGATACAGACACAAACACCCGTACACCTGACGCCAGCATCCTCTGGATGGCTCCAGCCAGCTCCTTCTCATTCACCTGAAACAATGACGGAGAGAGTCATGTGTGACGGGGACCCACTTGACAATGGTCAGAGACCGTGCTGCGTGTAACATGATTGAGAGTGGAGGGCGTACTGGCAGCTGAAAGAGTTCATGATTTGGACCATTAGCATACCAAGGGAGATAAGCAAGCAAGCAAGCCGCTAAGTCTTCCTGCGCACGCGCGCTGTTGGAAAGTTACGGCTCTTTTGCACGTTCGACGCCCCACGTCACGTAAAGTTCAAACCGCAGCGAATTTTGAGAGGGAAGTACTGCAAGTACGAGAAAGCTGACACGTTTGTCGTTCTTTACAGCCCCATGCATGCACCAGCATCATTATGTCGATGAATTTTTGCGTTTCGGGATCCTCTTCCACATAACACTGTCGAGCATTTCTTTTCCCGCTCGCGTTTGTTGTTGTTGTTGTTGTTGTTGTTGTTTTCTCGGGGGTTTTGTTGTTGTTTTTGTTTGTTTTGTTTTGCTTCTTTTTTGTTTGTTTTGTTAGTTTGTTTGTTTGTTGTTTAAGCTGAGATCCCGATCCCGTTTTGAATCTCACACTCAACTGCCACCGTGATAAACGTTGCGACATCATCACAACATGCTGCGACTCGGTCTTGAAATAATGAGACACGGAGAAACGCCTCCAGAGAGATAACTCAAAAATGACAGAACACGCGCCCACAGCGGAAATGTCCTGTCCACGCTTACGTCAATGGCGGGTTGGTTCGCTCGCTGGTTTTGCTTCTTCTTCTTCTTCCTAAAATACTGGTTCACTCAAAAACGAGTAGGTCACCAGCGCGCATGTTAAAAAGTAAAATAAAATAACATAAAATAGTGCGACTCAGACTGTTGGCCCCTGGAGCCAATTTGGCAACAAGGGGTCGCACTCGATATTCAAGAAGTTAAAAGCAATGGCCAAATTCAGGCCCAGGTAACAGTAAAATATCTGGGGAAGTTAAAATAGAAAATCGTCAATATGCAGATCTCAAAACTGTCGTATCAATTTGTTTTTTAAATGAGACTGCAATTGTGGCAATCTTGATGGCACCCGGCAGTGAGTTCCACAGCCATACAGAACTAGGATAAAATGAATGTAAGTGGCTGTCAATATTTGATGCAGGTATGGTATAACATTGACCGCCACTCCTGGTGCTACTTTTATTCAATACTAGTTGTTCCATTGGAATATCAATATTATTAGTTTAGCTCTGCCTTTGAAGAAGATGTTAAGTTTGATAAAAGCTCTTCTCTCTTCTAAGGGTTTCCATTCTAATTTCCTCATGTTCTTCCTAGTATTCCCCTTTTCTCTTATGTGGTTCCCTGTTACGAACCGTGCTGCTCTCTTCTGAATCTTTTCGAGGTTATCAATGTCCTTTAGATGGTAAGGATCCCAAAAGATTATCACTCGGATCACCTATGGTGGATCACATGGGGGGAAGGACTGGCGACGGGGTGAAGGAGGAGCAGGAAGGAGGGAGGGAGGGGGGGGGGAGAAAGCTGTATCTTATGCGAGACTCGAATGAACGGACATACCATCTCACTTCCAAGGTGAGCATGTTAAGAAGGGAGCTTACTCATGAAAAAAAAAAAGTAAATGAAAGGTTTCTTAGGTTAAGTTTCAATTCAGCTTGGCGCATCATAGGTCTATCTGCTGAAACGGAATGAAATGGGTGTTTGCGTGCGCGATTATTTTTTTTTTTCTTTTCAGGTTTAATGAGGTGTATGATTTCGGGAGCGAGACAACAGAGCTATAATCAGCGTAACGACCATCAACAAATCCTTGAACAGACAGGCGTTGAACGAGAGCGTCAGGCTGGAGGGAGGAGAGTCACAGGCGGAAGACAGGCATGAAAGCAAAAAACCAACAGAACGACAAGATGACAGATTACATTTCTCGTTAAGAATGCAACGATTACCCGACCAGCTGAAAGGCTTGGGGGGAAAAAAGGGATCATGATCGCAGCCGGTTGCGCGAGTCCGTTTTCCTGCATCAACTGACGGTCATCATCACAACTTTCTCTCACTGTGGTGTCGTTCTGGTGGTATCCGTGTATTATCAAACAGTTCCCCCACCCTTCTCGAGATAGTTACCCCCGTCCGACCTGAGTGTGCCGACGAAGAACGGGCGCATCAGGCTTTGCGGGCCTGCGTAAAGGGACGCAATTCACTGCATGGCACTCGACATTCAAAGGTGTAGACTTCCAACTGAGGTGGACTAGAATTTCATGTCCGGCAAAAGACTGTGCGTGTGTGTGTGCGAGCGCGTGTGTGTGTGTGTGGGGGGGGGGGGGGGGGGGGGGGGGGGGGGGGGGGGTTGCGCGCAGAAAATGCGTTAATAATCGGAAATTTTCTGAAAGGATGTGGTGTGTGTAAACATATACAGGTTCCCAAAGAACAAATACGAGTGCGCGGGTAAGCACAGTCGGCCTCTCTGTCCAGGGACGTCGTGACCTCGCGGCCCCCTTTGTCCATTTCTACGCCTCTTTGTTCAGCAGCCGAACGACCAACATGCATCCCTCCCAACACGGACGGGACGTAACCACTGACCTTGTTGTTGCCCAGGAAGATAACGGCCGTTTTGGTGGCGTTGACCCTGGCTCCGCTTTCGGGGGTGAACCGTGACTCGGTGGCCCGTTGGACGATGTGGGGCAGGTTGTTCCGGTCGTAGCGTTCCATGTGTTCCCTGATAGCTCCGGAGTTCTGGTACTGGCTCAGTCTGAAGCCCTCTTCGTCGGGGCAGTCGCCGCTCACCACGCCGTACTGTCCAGCACAGACAATAGTTCAGGCTGGTCTTAGGCAGAGCGCTTTTTAGTGTTATCATTATTATTATGAATACTTCTATAGCGCCTATCCTCGGCTAGAGACCAAGCTCTAAGCGCTTTACAATCCACACTCGTTTACACAACGAGCTGCCTACCTGGGTAGTGCCGACTGAAAAGCTGCCAGCTGGCGCTTCATTCAGTCATTTCCCGTGTCATCCAGTCAGTATCGTTCACTCAGTTTCCTTACTTCCTTCATTCTTTCCATTTCTCACGCAGGGTGCATGCTATGTGTAACGTGTCATCCATACCAACGGCCAAACTGGCCTTCTCTTCCGAAAGTTGGTGATGGGATTTGACGTGTGTGCAAGATGTTACGCGTGCGTTCACACACGGAACCTCGGTTTATAGTTTCATTCGAAGAACTGTATGGGAAATGGAGTCAGGACCAATGTTAACTCTGAGGGGAAAATGTGTGTCTGTGTGTCTGTGCGTGTGTCTGTCAATGAATACAGTTCCAGACATCTCCTGCCGATAGCTATTCAGTGTGCCACGGTTCAAATGGAGAGACTGGAAATGCTTGATCTGAATCTACCGAACGCAATTTTTTTCAAAGTATAGCAAAGCATGCATTACCAACACTGCAGGTGTCTGGATCTCTTAGCCTGGTTGACGCCATACTCTTCCTTGCGCTGAACCCTAAGCGATCTGAAGCGATCAAAGCTAAGTGAATTTTCGTTGTTTTATTCGTTTATTTATCACCCGACGAAGACCTAAGAGGTCGAAACGCGTTGTGTTTTGTCTTGTGACTCGTTTGTCCACGTTCTCTGGGCGGTTCGCTAACATTTATTTTAGATTTATACAGAGTCGATTGCCAAAAAGAAGTGCACAAAATGGTTGATATTAAGTGCGACTGGGCCCTAGTGCAAGAACTTTTCCCTAATTGCATTATCCCAAACACAAGAAACAAAGAAGGGAAGACTTGCCAAAAAAAACACAGTATTATGGGAGGCTACTCCTGTTGGCTTAATTTTCACACTCTGTACGAGTGATCTCTTCCAAATTGTTCGTCTGCTTTTGAAGTGAACGTGAGGATGTGGCTCAGTATCGAGCAAAAGAGATTAATTTTACAATGAGTTTCTGATAGATTAAAAGCAGAAAGATCGCCCAGCTGCTGCAGATATCATTTCTTGCTGTTGACAAGTTTTTGAAGCGGTACAAGGAGACAGGATCGCTCGAAGCAAGCAAATCAAGTGGCAGGCCAAAGAAGACAGATGAACGTTCAGATCGGAAGTTGTTTCGTCTTGTGAAAAGAGACAGAACAAAGCCTTTGAAGGAGCTGTGCATCAAATTCAATGAAGAACAACCTGTGCATGTGTCTGCTAGGACTGTGTATAGGAGGTTGAAGGCTGTGGGCTACAAAAGAAGAGTTGTGAAGAAGAAAACAGTGGTATCACAGGTGAACAGAAAACGTCGCAGGGCATGGTGCCGATCTAAGCTTCATTATTCTATTGAACAGTGCTGGAAAAGTGTGGTTTTTAGTGACGAGACCCAGGTTGTGATTGGTTAGGACCGGAAAGTGTACGTGTGGCGAAAAGACAACGAAATCTACGATCCTCAGTGTCTTGGAGCGCATGCAGATCCAGACCCAAGATGCAAGGACTGTGCCATGTTTTGGGATGCGTTACATTTAACAGTATAGGAATACTTGTGCCTGTTGAGGGGACAATCAACTCTCAGAAGTACGTAGAAGTCCTTGACACCAATCTTTGGCCTGTAGTAGCCAAAGAGTTCCCACGAAAGCCTTGGATCTTCCATGATGACAATGCGCCATGCCACACCTCTCGATTCACCACCCACTGGAAACACGTGAATGGAATTCCGACCATGACCTGGCCCTCACAAAGCCCAGACATCAACATTATTGAAAATGTGTGGAGAACTCTCAAAAGCCGGTTACAAAGGAGAGTGCACGAGGTTGTAAACAGAGACATTGATCAGGACTGTGCTTGACATCTGGGACCACCTCACTCCAGGCTACATTCAGGGGCTCAACCACTCGCTTCCAGCTCGAATGAGGCAGGTTTTGCGGGCAAATGGATGTATCACCAAATACTGAAAGCTCAGTGAGTAGATTGCTTTTTTTTCTGTGTTCAAAATGCATCAGATCTAACCACTGCTGAACCAAGATCTAGATCTAGCGGCCATTTTGTGTACGTCTTTTTGGCAATCGGGTGTATAGGCCTAATGTAAACGGAAAGGCAGAGTGCGGACATGTCATGTATGCCTAGACTCAACTAAAAACGGCAGGGCCCACTCCAGCATGGAACCCCAATGACTCCACAGCGAAGGGAGGAGGAGGAGGAGGCTCCACAACATCAACCTTTTCATGGATAAAGACAGGTCCTAAATTATCTCTCCTTTCCAGTAGGTACGTTATGTCGAACCACTGGGGGAACCCAAAGACATTTTTCATTCTTTTTAACTTTGTTTTGCGCGGGTTTGTCCCAAAACATTCGTCCCGATTATTTTGACGTCAGTCACACAGATACGCAAATTTCTTTCTGCCCTTGCCCCCCTTTAAAACTTCCCCGATCAGGTGTTCTTTCTAACCTGGTACATAAATATATCTGTTTTTGTAAATATCTGCTAATTTGAAAAAACACTTTTCATTTGCTGCTGCGATGTGGCTTTGTTTGGTTTGGTATTATAAACAGGAAATGGCAAAAAAGGGCTTTGCGGTGGGCGGGGTTTTATATTTAATCATACGGATTTTTTTGTTCTGTTTCTGGTTAAAACAGCACTAAGGTTTATCTAGATGGGGATGCAAAAATCTTGTAAAAATTTTTTTCATTAACATAACAATTTTTTCATCCGAATAACAGCATGGCTTTTTCAGTAACTTTAAATTTTCCCGTTAACATTATTTTTTTTATCTAGTTGCTGCCTCGTTTTGTGATTGTTAAGAAAAAGGCAAAAAGGTTTCATTGCCACACGCACGCACGCCAACCACACAACACCACCCAAACCGCGTGCGCGCAAAACACACACACACAACACACCACACACCCCAAACCAAAAATTTTACACACTCCTTTGTTAAATTTGTTGGAAGGGATTTTAAAAATTTAATCAATTGCGGGATTTTTTCCCCCTTACGTTCTTCATGCATGAGTTTTAATAATGAAAAAAATAACTTTCCCCCTCCCCCAAGAAACGCTTGTTTTTCGTGTCTGCTGGAAGGGGTTTAATCGAAAACCGAAGTTTTATTCTAATCCCCATCTGAACAATAACAGGTTAGGCCCAGTGCCTTAGAGTAGATCTAAAGATTGATTTTCGATGGAGACAAAAGAAAATACGAGAAAGGGAAGTAAAAAATTTCTCGGTTACATGCGCCCAAAAATTACGCACACGATTTTAAGGGCTGACGACGATGGATTGATATGACAAGAAGCTGAAGCTTTTTCCCGATTGATTAAATTTTTAGATGACAAGAGTTTCATTGTAATGCGGATGCATTGTATGGAAGAAAAGTTTGAAAATTCTTCGTGCAATGATCAACCCCAAGTACTCCAAGAAAAATTTTCTTTTTTAACAAAAACTTCTCACTAGTCAAAAAGTTCAAAGAGACATGACTGATTATTTATAGGGCTGAAAAAACTGCGAGCTTTGAAAAAGTAGGAGAACAGTGACTGAATTTTTTGATCGCCTGGTCTTGAAAGGGTTTTTCCCAAACAGCTATCAATTTTTGTCGCGTTGTCACTCAAAGTGAAAAAAACAAACTTTTGTTGAGTTCAAAATTTCATTACGTAGTTTTAAAAAAATGAACGGTAAAGGCATTACAAGTGAAAAAAAATTTTGAAGTCGTGCAGGGTGGGACTCCTCATCTTTCTTCCAACCGGGGGAAAGCAGCAAAGGTCCCATTTCAAAAAATGTCAAGGGTGGGCCACATTGAAAAGGACGGCAAGAAGCCAAAGAAGAAACTGGGGTGTAGCTTTTGTCGCAAGAAAAACAACCGACAAGATTGTCGACGCAACAAAGATCTTCGACAAGGGTTCAAGGGTTTTGGTGATTCCTGCTGTGAAAATGGGAAATTTTTTTGCATTTCGAGCAAGCACCCCTGATGGAAAGTTTTGGGGGGAGGGGAAGCACATTGGGGGGTTTGTGGAGCAACCACGCTATCTCAAATGAAAAAAGTTCACAAATTTGCGCTTTTTTAAACCCTGAAAAACTTTTCATTGACGGGCAAACGGAAGAGAAGAAATAACATTGCACTGAAAAGGGGAAGTAAATTTTTATGTTTGGACATAGTGGGCAGATGTTTTTAAAACCATGTTTGAAAAATGCTTTTTGTCCCTAATTTCCCAAAACTTTTCTCAGTACAGGCAGCAACTGAAAGAGGGGGTGTTTTTAATTTAAAAACCGACAGTGCGAACTTTTTTAAAAAGTTGGCCCAAAATTTTAAACATGGGAAAAGATGGAAAACTGTCTACTTACATCTGTCCCCCTGGAAAAATAGTCAAACGAATGACAGTGTGAATTAGTAAGGTCTGAAGGCTGGCATGATTTTTTGGTCATTGAAATTTTGTGATGTGATGAATTTTGGAGAGTGGTTGATGGAAGAAAATTTTTGGTAAACTAAAAACCCTTTTGTTGTGGTTTGCTTGCAGGGCAAAATGACCAATGAAAAAGCAAAAAGCCAGGGTAAAATGTGTGTCCCCTTAGAACAGTTCATAGATCTTCTGGTCCCATCATCCCATACTGAAGGGTTTCAATATGCTTGTCTTTTATGTGACTATCGGAGTTTGTTTTGTTACTTTCTAAAGAACAAAAGTGACACTGTTGTCGCTACAAAAATTCTTTGTGTTCTGTCCTTTGGTAAGGTTAATGCATGTTGACAATGGTACAGGTTTACCTTGAAGTTTCCCGATCACCTCCTGAGAAAAAACAAATAAGGATGTATGTCGGGCCCTTTATTCTCCACATAAAAGGGGCATGCTAAACGGTACGGGAGAACTCTTTTCGAGGGGGAAGATGTCTTCTCCTTGAAGAAAAAGTTGCCTAAGAAATGGCCATATGCAGTCATGATGAAATACATCCGTAACAGTGTTACAGCCCGACGAAGCAAACCCTATTTTGCTCTTGGAAAAAGCCCAAACCTCCTCCATGAAACTTTTGGATGTGAGTGCTATGCTTCCCCCCCCCCCCCAAAACAAAAAAAAGCTTGACCCAAGATGCAGAAAGGGGGAATTTTTTTTGGGATATGAAAAAAATAGTCCAGCATATCTTTTTTACTACCCAAAACGGGCAAAGTCTACAGAAAAAAGGGTTGTGAAGTTTGTGTCAAACTTAAAAAATGGGGGGGGTGACCCCTGCTGAGCGTACAGACTGGGGAATTTTTGCATGAATTTAATGAAACAAAAGATCTCGGGCAAGGTTCCAAAGATGAAAGAAAGTGAAAATACTCGGGGAGGTCGAATATAGCTGAAACAAGAGCCTTCTGTTGAAAAAAGATATCCCAAAAGGGAGCGAAGGCCCCCAGTTCTTTTGGTAGATTACATAACCAAATTTGATTTGTAAAGTGTGATGAATTTTGATTACTGTACAAACTTGCAACTTTCCACAATCATATGTGTGCATAAAATCCCGATTCTGTTTTTTGGAAAAACTAGGAAAAGAAATGAAAAACTTTTAATGAAAATGAGAATTATTCGACCCCTTGCCGAGGTAGACGCAGTGGGGGGGGAAAGGGGGATACACGGTTAAAAGAAAAAAAGGGGATGGTTAAAACCCTACAAAGCCCCGGTTCTGGCAAAGGGGTTAGCCAAATTGAAGGGGTTGATTTTACAGAAAAATTTGCACAAGGCCAAAAATTTTAAATTCTTGTGCTGTGATGCAGCTTGCAGACAGCTGATTGGGTTTTTCACCAAATGGACGTGAAGAGTGGTTTCTTAAAGACCAAAATTTACTGTGGTTTTTTGGGAAAAGGCTGAAGGTTTTTAAGTTCAGTCCAAAATGGTGAAAAGCTTGTCTACAAGCTAAAGAAATTTTGTACGGTTGAAACAGTTGGGAGAAATTGGAAACAATATGCTTCAAACACTTGGTGGGGAAAAAAATTTGTCCAAGCCCAACTACACTGTGTTTCACAAAAATGAAAGGGGGCAAATGGTTGTCATTGTCGTGTGGGGAGATGATTTTTATTGTGGGTGCGAAGGATTCAGAAATATTGGGTGAAAACAAACAAATTTTTAAAGACAAGTTCAAAAAGAAAGGGTTTTGGAAAGTGTCTACTACCTGGGGTTGACTTTGAACAGGGAGATGGTTTTTCCCCAAATTTAACCCAAAAAAAGGGACATCAAAAGGGCTAAAAAATTTGGAATGACAGCTGTAAACGAGGGTTTTTTTCCTTCTGAAAAGAAACTTGATTTTTACGTTTTTGATCCTGTTGACTCTAGGAAATTCGGAAAGGGGTTGGGGCTTGTTTTTTTCCCTGATGTGCCTAGCCTGATATTTGTTGGGGTCATTTAAAACTACCCCATTTTTCCAAACCATTCAAACTACTGGGTAGCGTGAAGCGGTGTTGAGGTATTGAAGGGGGAGTTCGACAAAGAAATGGTCTCACTAAATTGAGATGGCTGAGTTAGTTGGACAGTGATGTGACTGGGGTCTCTGTTTATGACAGATGCACACACAGGCTACTGCTTTGTCGGACCAATCTGGACCCTTGTTTTTGGAAATCAAGAAAAAAGCCCACTGTGGCATGATTTTTGTGAAGGAATATGTTTCTTTGTATCTGCTGTGAAAAAGGGGTCTGTATCTCGGGAACTGAGAAAGACATTGACAGAAAGGGCATATGATTTTGGTTTATCTTTGAAGACAACAGGGCACATTTTTTTGGAAACCAAAAAAAACCCCGTGAACAACAGAGATCAAAACTTTTAATTCAAATATCATTTTATCCGTCAGAAATACATAGGGGGAGAGTTTTCTTGAATACTGCCCCCTGCAGAGATGCTGGCTGACTCATGACAAACCTGACCAAATTCCAAAATTTAGAAATTAAAAGAAGATCTTTGGGGAAAAAATGCACATAGTCCTGATTATTTTGCTTCGTACTGTTAGATTTTAAATTACCAGTGATAAAAAAGACCAAAAAATCAAGTTATAGATTACCAAGACATTTTTTTACAGTTTAATTTTGCCAATTTTGTGTGTTTTTTTTGTTAATGTTATTTAGAACTTACTCAATTTTGTCTTATAGGTGGATATTTGTTAAAATTGTTTTTATTTGAACTTTATTTGGAATTAAGCATTTTTATTTTAAATGAGGGGGACACTTTGTTGCTAAAAATTATTTAAGTAAGTGGGGGGGGTTGGAAGATCTTTTAATTTAATACAATTCGGAGAGTTGTCTCCCCCTTCAGTCCCTTCACTGCTATGAGTTAATAATAAATAAAAAAAAAGTTCCCGTCGCCCAAAACCTGTGTGTTCGTGTTTTTCTGGGAAAGGCTGGTTTAAACGTAACCCAATGTATTAGTTTAATCTCCTCTGAACAATCAACAAAATTGTGAGTAAAAAAACGTTTTGACAACTGCAAACCTCGCAAAATAAAGCCCTGTAATTATTGTATTAAATGTATTGTAAGTTTGTATTGTATTGTATTTTATTGAATTGTACCGTATTGCCAAAAATTTTGTTTCAATAGAATTTATTTTTAAAATTCAAACATTTAGAGACGGCCGCCACAGGCAAAGTCCCCCCCCCCCCCCCCCCCCCCCCCCCCCCCCCCCCCCCCCCCCCCCCCCCCGAACCTTTTAGAAACGCCCTAAAGAACCCTTTAACCATATAATGTTGTTAAAAAACACACAAACGCATCTCTCTCTCTCTCTCTCTCTCTCTCTTCTCTTCCTCTTCTCTCTCCTCTCTCTTTACACCACACACACACACACACACACACACACACACCACAATGCTTCTCTCTCCTCCTCTCTCTCTCTCACACCCTTTTTTATTTTTTCTTCCCTTTAAGTCCGTCGTCTGCCCCTCCCCCCTTCTCTCCCCCCCCTTCTCTCTCTCTCTTTCTCTCTCTCTCTCTCTGCTTTCTCTCCTTCTCTCTGTCTCTCTCCCCCCCCCCTCTCTTCTCTTTTCTCTCTCTCCTCCTCTGTCCCTCTCTCTTTTCTCTCTCTCTCTCTCTCTCTCTCTCTCTCTCTCTCTCTCTCTCTCACCGGAAGCCCTCGTTAAATCGTCGTGTCTGGACGTTGCTGTGAAGGAGGGCCCTGGGGGTCTGTTCCCAAGCCATGGTGGCGGACTGAAACGAAGTTGATGTCTGCGGGAACTCCAGTCCGCAGGGTCCACGCAGGCACCAACATAAAGACTCAGAAGCGCGCACTCACAACGATGATTAGCGTTTAACCCCCGGCGAGGTGTTTATGTGAAAACTCTTTATTATTTCCCACCGCAAGGAAAACGCAGATTAGAAGAAAGTACACCGTGCGCGCGCTCATACCGGCGCGCGCTCACGCCGCACGCGCGCGAAACACACACAACCCCACACCACAACACACCCCCCACACACAGACAGCACTGCACACACGCGCATACTTTCCACGTACGAGCCGCGAGCGGCACACACACAAACCCCCAACCACACATTACACAAACCGAGCCCCGCACACACACACACACACAACACACACACAACACACACAATATATGCGCGGGCCGCTCACGCCCAAGCCTTGGCATTTGCACAAGCGGTCTGGAAAGGGGAAGAGCACCAGAGATGAAAGCTTAGTTGTGGGGGGAGTGGAAGGCACAGTTGTTGTCGTCTTGGTTTGGGCCAAAGGAACACGAAAGACAAGACCCTCAGCCTGAAAAAAAAGACTACACTAACCTGCAACAAAAAGACATGACATCAAAACCTGGAAACGAAAGCAAAACACCAGCACTGACACAGAAAGGGAAAGCACTCAACACTGCAACCCCCAACACTCACATGCAACAAAAAGACAAGACTCAACACTGGAAACGAAAGACAAGACATCAGCACGACAAAAGAAACAAGACACCAACACTGAACCCCGAAAGACTGACACTCAGCATGAACAGAAAGCAAGACACTCAGCACTGAAACACGAAAGAAAGCACTCGCACTGACACAAAAAGACAAGACACTCAGCACTGAAAAAAGAAAGACATGGGGCATTCACACTGACACAAGAAAAAACATGACACTCGGCACTGAAACACTGTTGACTTAAATAGAAACAATCTTACAGGACTAAATTGGATTAATCTTACACATATTAGCCTCATAGGGTTTTATATACTGAACAAGTTTTGACGAGAGTATGATAAAATAATAACTGAATTAGATTAAACTCTGTTATAAAACTATGGAGCATTAAACTTTATGACAAAAACTCCTCATGTGCTCATTGATTTGTGGGCAAACTGGTTTGTGGAAAAACAATATTTATCCTCGACCTGTTACAAACAGTTTATCGTTATAATTTTAATCATATTGTGGTTTTCTGTCCAACACTTAAATGGAACAAAGCATATCATGATAGAAGGTTTAATATGGACTGATAATAACATATTTTAGTTAATCCTAGCAATAAACTGAGTGAGTGTTTAGAACAGTTTTATAGACTGTTTGAAGGAACGCAGACACTATTTATTATAGATGACTGTTCGGCAGAAAGAGACATAGTTAAAAAGAGAAACACTTTGTCAAAACTAGCTTTCAGTGGAAGGCATGCTAGGATAAGTGTGTGGATTTATGCCAAAAATATAACTCAGTTTAAAAGACTTTAGAGAACAGTTAAAGACTGTAGTTTTATTTCACATGAAAGACAAAGACTCATTTGAAGAATGTTTGCGCGAAAATGATGTTATTGAAAATGACCAGGAAAAACATAGGATTAAACAAAAACTGAAATCTGAAAAGTTTAGTAAATTAGTATTGAAAACGGATAACCCTACACATATGTTTGTTTGTAGGGTCGTTATTTTTTAGTTACTTGTCAGAGAACAGGAATAGGCGGCTTTTAGGCCACTTTCGCCCAAAAACGTGGTGGAGTAGCAAGTGAGTCAGAATCGGTGTTTATACGTTCTCTCGGAGAGTTGTCTCCTTACAGTTCTTCACTGCTATGAGTATAATAATGAATAAAATAACGTTCCCGTCGCCAAGTACGCTGTGTGTTCGTGTCTGCTGGAAGGCTGGTTAATCGTAACCGAATGTATTAGTTCTAATCCTCCATCATGAACAACTCAACAGGTTATGGGCCCAGTGCCTCTCAGAGTAGATACTCAAGATTGATTTTCGATGGAGACGAAAGAAAATACGAGCAATGGGAAGTGAAATTTCTCGGTTACATGCGCCTACAGAAATTACGCGACACGATTTTAACGGCTGACGACGATGAGATTGATGATGACAAGAATGCTGAAGCTTTTGCTGAGTTGATTCAATTTTTAGATGACAAGAGTTTGTCCATTGATAATGCGAGATGCAGTTGATGATGGAAGACAAGCTTTGAAAATTCTTCGTGCACATGATGCAAGCCCAAGTACTCCAAGAATAATTTCTTTGTATACAGAACTTACATCACTAGTCAAACGTTCAGACGAGACAGTGACTGATTATATGATACGGGCTGAAACAACTGCAGCAGCTTTGAAGAATGTAGAGAAACAGTGACTGACAGTTTATTGATCGCCATGGTCTTGAAAGGTTTACCAAACAGCTATCAATCTTTTGTCGCCGTTGGTCACTCAAAGTGAAAAGAAACAAACTTTTGTTGATTCAAAACTTCATTACGTAGTTTTGAAGAAACTGAACGTCAAGGTCATCTACAAGTGAAAACTCAATTTTGAAGTCAGTGCAGGGTCGGACTCCTCATCATTCTTCCAACTCTGGTGAAGCAGCAAAAGGTCCCATTTGCTACAACTGTCAACTGGTCGGCCACATTGCAAAGGACTGCAAGAAGCCAAAGAAGAAACTGTGGTGTAGCATTTGTCGCAAGAACAACCACACCGACAAGACTTGTCGACGCAACAAAAGATCTTCAGACAAGGTCAATGAAGTTGGTGATTCCTGCTGTGAAAATGGTGAACATTCTTTTGCATTTCGAGCAAGCACACCTGATGGCAAGACTTTGGGAGAGGAAGCACATTGCTGGTGGATTGTGGAGCAACCACGCATATCATCAACGATGAAACAAAGTTCAGCAAATTTGACGCCAGTTTTCAACCTGAAAAACATTTCATTGAACTGCAAACGGGAGAGAAGTAATAACATTGCACTGAAAAGAGGAGAAGTGAATTTTATGATTATGGACACTAGTGGCAGATGTGTTAAACCATGTTTGAAAAATGCATTATTGTCCCTACATTTCCACAAAACATTTTCTCAGTACAGGCAGCAACTGAAAGAGGGGGTAGTGTTAATTTCAAACCAGACAGTGCAGAACTTGTGTATAAAGATGGTACCAAGTTTAACATAGGAAAGCATGGAAAACTGTACTACTTACATACGTGTGACCTGGACAATAGTCAAACGAATGACAGTGTGAATTATGTAAGTGATCTGAAAGGCTGGCATGAATTTAGGTCATTGTAATTATGATGATTGATGAATGTTTGAGAGAGTGGTTGATGGCATGAAAATTGTTGGTAAAACTAAGAAGCCTGTTGATTGTGATGTTTGCTTGCAGGGCAAAATGACCAATGACAGAAGCAAAAAGCCACGGATCAAATCGTGTGTCCCCTTAGAACTAGTTCATACTGATCTTACTGGTCCCATCACTCCAGCTAGTACTGAAGGGTTCAAATATGCATTGTCTTTTACTGATGACTACTCAGGAGCTTGTTTTGTCTACTTTCTGAAGAACAAAAGTGACACTGTTGTCGCTACAGAAAAGTTCTTTGCTGATTCTGCTCCTTTTGGTAAGGTTAAATGCATCAGATCTGACAATGGTACGAGATTTAACCTCTGAAGCATCCGATCCATCCTGAGAAAGAACCAAATAAGCATGATATGTCTGCGCCTTATTCTCCACATCAAAATGGCACTGCTGAACGGTACTGGAGAACTCTTTTCGAGATGGGAAGATGTCTTCTCCTTGAAGCAAAGTTGCCTAAAGAACTATGGCCATATGCAGTCATGACTGCTACATACATCCGTAACAGATGTTACAGCGACCGACTGAAGCAAACACCCATACTTTGCTCTCAGTGGCAAAAAGCCAAACCTCTCTCACATGAGAACATTTGGATGTGAGTGCTATGCTTACACCCAAAACAAACAAAAGCTTGACCCAAGATGCAGTAAAGGGATTTTTGTTGGATATGATAGAAATAGTCCAGCATATCTTGTTTACTACCCAGAAACTGGCAAAGCTACAGACAAAGGGTTGTGAAGTTTGTGTCAAACTTAAAAAATGGGGGTGTGAGCGTGCATGAGCCTGTACAGACTGAGGAATATTTTGACATTGAGATTTAATGAAACAAAAAGATCATGCAAGGGCAAAGGTTCCAAAGATGAGAAGAAAGTAGAAAATACTCAGGGGAGGTCAGAATATATGTCTGAAAACAAGAGCCTTCTGTTGAACAAAGATATCCTACAAGGGAGCGAAGGCCTCCAGTTCATTTGGTAGATTACATAACCAAATTTGATGATGATCAAGTGATGATGAACTTTGATTACTGCTACAAACTTGCAACATTTCCACAATCATATAGTGATGCTATGAAATCCCCTGATTCTGTTCTCTGGAAAGAAGCTATGGAAGAAGAAATGAAATCTTTGAATGAAAAATGAGACATTCATTCTGACCACCTTGCCAGAGGGTAGAACAGCAGTGGGGGGAAATGGTGTATACACGGTAAAAAAAAAAGGGTGATGGTTCAAACCTCTACAAAGCCAGGTTCGTGGCAAAGGGTATAGCCAAGTGAAGGTGTTGATTTCACAGAAACATTTGCACCAACGGCAAATTTAACTTCAGTTCGTGCTGTGATGCAGCTTGCAGCACAGCATGATCTGGTTATTGCACCAAATGGACGTGAAGAGTGGCGTATCTTAACGCACCAATTGACTGTGAGATTTTCTTGGAACAGGCTGAAGGTTTTGAAGTTCAGTCCAAAAATGGTGAAAAGCTTGTCTACAAGCTAAAGAAATCTTTGTACGGTCTGAAACAGTCTGGGAGAAATTGAACAATATGCTTCACAATCACTTGAGGAAAACAACTTTGTCCAAAGCCCAACTGACAACTGTGTTACACAAAACATG
>CM031621.1:4127022-4144522 GCA_018398815.1 Conus ventricosus
ATTAATTTCATTCATTGTTCATAGCTCGTGCCGTTCGCAACGGGAAGTTCCCTTTTTTGTGTGTGCTTATGTATGTTCATTTATAACACTGTTCTCCGCAATGAAATCATGATCCATGCTATTGACTGTACATAACTCCTGCCGTTCGCAACGGGGAGCCTCTTTGTTAATGTTATGATGATGAAATGATTATATTGTTGATCCTGCCGTTCGCAACGGGGATCTCCTTTGGTTAATGTTATGATTATGATATAATCACCTTAATTTTGGCAATGTCTATGTGCTGCAGGGACAATATTCAGATATTCTTTGAAGCTAAGACCAATTGTTTAAATGCAGGATTTCACAATTCCATTACGAACGTTTGATACTTGTCTTGGCTTAATTTGAATGATCATGTTTTTCTGTATATGTTTTTTTATGTAACTCCTCATCTTTATGATTATCATTGTTTAGGTCTTTATAGGTTGGTGTGGTTGGCTGGATCCAACTATGATTTGAAATAAAAGAGAGAGGAAACTAACCAGCTGGTGTTGGAGTGGAAGATGATGTGCCCACTCACTCTCTTCCCCATACTCTTCTCCATCTCCCCTCCTTATCCCTCTTTATCCATATACCCCCCCCCCCCCCCCCCATCCCCACCTCCTTGTGAAAAAAAAAAACTTCAAATAATGAGAAATCTCTCTCTCTCTCTCTCTCTCTCTCTCTCTCTCTCTCTCTCTCTCTCTCTTTCGCTGCGCGCTCTTCGTCACCTGATTTTTCCCTGGTCCAATGTTATATTCCTCCAGAAATCCGGCGAGAAATTCCAGGCCTTTCGTGTAATCTCGTGAATCAATGCTCACGCTGGAATCGATGATCAGCCCGAGATCGATCGGATCCTGGTCACACTCTGTGGATCAGTGCGCGCGCGCGCGCGCGCACGCACGCAACACACACACACACACACACACACACACACACACACACACACACACACACACACCAAACACACACACACACACACACACACACACACACACCAAACACACACACACACACACACACACACACACACACACACACACACACACACACACACACACACGATAACTGATAATAACAAACGAAGGCTTGAGAGGTGAGAGACGAGAAATATCGGGAGGATGATCCGATGAGAGAACACAATCACTTGTGAAACAGTCGAACCCGGTGTCGTATAATATCTGGGAACCGTGATATCTGGGAACGCGTTCCCAGATTTACCGTGATATCTGGGAACGCGTTTCCAGACTTTCTGAACTTCCAATCGTGAAATATGGGAACGCGTTTCCAGATATCACGGTAAATCTGTGAACGCGTGCGGAAAAAAAAAGTGACAAGAAGGCCAAAGATCTCAATTGCACCTCAATAAATTGTTTCCTACCTTATCTCGAAAATCCATTCTTTTTTCGTCTTCTTTCTGCCCTTCTGAGCTCTGAAAGACCACGTTCCCAGATATCACGGACCTTCCCAGATATCACAATACATTTTGGGAACGCGTTCCCAAAAACATCGGTGATATCTGGGAAGCCTTCCCACTGTCAATGACATCCTCTTCGCGGACGACTGTGCCCTCAACGCTGTCTCAGAAGCCACAATGCAACACAGTGTTGACAAGTTCTCTGCTGCTTGCGACAACTTCGGCTTGACAATCAGTACGAAAAGGACTGAAGTGATGCACCAGCCAGCCCCGGGAAGGTCATACGTTGAGCCAGTCACCACCATCACTGGACAGCAACTGAACGCGGTGGATAAGTTCACCTACTTCGGCAGCACTCTGTCCAGAAACGTTGTCATCGACGATGAGGTGAATGCCCGGCTCGCCAAAGCTAGTGTCGCTTTTGGCAGACTCCACAAGAACGTACGGAACAGGAGAGGCATCACCCTAGAGACCAAGATCAAGGTGTATCGGGCCATAGTTCTCACCACACTGCTCTATGGCTGTGAAACATGGACGGTTTACCAGCGTCACGCCAGGAAACTGAACCACTTCCACACCACCTGCCGCAGAAGACTCATGGGCATTAAGTGGCAAGACAAGATTCTGGACACTGAAGTCCTCATTTGTGCTGGCCTGCCTAGCATCTTCACCATCCTGATGCAGTCACAGCTTCGCTGGGCAGGTCACGTAGTTCGCATGCCAGACAATTCCTGCCAAAGAAACAATTGTTTGGCGAGCTGCAACAAGGCAAACGCTCTCATGGAGGCCAGAAGAAGCGTTTCAAAGACAGCCTCAAATCTTCCCTGAAGGCCTTCAACATCAGCCACACAACATGGGAGCAGACTGCCCAGGACAGAGATGGGTGGCGATCAGTTGTCAGCAAAGGTGCAGAGACCTGTGGAAGCAACAGAACTGCTGCAGCTGAGCAGCGCAGGATGATCAGGAAGACCAGTGTCAACAGATCTCCAACTGCCGCCACCATCCCCTGTACGTACTCTGATAGGTCTTTCCGGGCGCAGATCGGCCTGACCAGCCATCTACGCACTCACCTCCGATCCCAGGATGACTAGATGGTCTTCGTCGTCTCGACGGACAACAACAACAACACAACAACAACTCCGTTCGTCATTAAACTATGCCTGAGGACAATGTGTTTAATACTCCAAGCGTGACGACGCTGCAGATCTTGTATCTCAAATCCACTGGTCCGGAGCCACCCCAAAGAATCGAACTGAACAGATTTAGGATTTTCCCCGATGCGCGCTTTCTGTCTGTCCACCAAGTTTGGTTAATATTGGCTTTTAGCGACATTTTGAAAACGGACGCTGCCACCGCTGAGACACATCTACACAGGGTGGGGTTGGAGTAGAAAGAATTGTACTTTCATAGCGACGTCTACGCTACATCCAGCGGTCGCTCTTTCGCTCTGTCCACAGGAAATGCTTTCTCAATGTACAAAAATAAAACCCCAAAGGAGGTTCTGTCGCACAGCCAAAACGTACAAAGAGATGATCCAAGACCATCTCGTTTACTTTACACATCTTGGGACACACAGAGAGAGGAGGAGAGAGAGAGAGAGAGAGAGAGAGAGAGAGAGAGAGAGAGAGAGAGAGAGAGAGAGAGAGAGAGAGAAGCATACCATATGTTCCCTGCTGTCACTTACTTTTCTCGTAGCCGGGCTTAATTGCGGTAGTCTTCTTCCCTGAAACACACAAGAAGATGAACCTTCAACACCATAACGTAAGCATGCAGGTTGGTTGGTTGGTTTGTTTGGGGTTTTTTTACTGTGACAGAAATGCCCACTTTTTAACTCTTCCCCTCTGTAATGGACGTGTATTATCCAGAAATATTCACACTTTTTTTGGTAGTATGGCAAAATGCTTTCTCAATGAACAAAAGCAGCATCAGATTCGGGTCAGAGTTTTTTGCCTCCCTTCCTCCTTTTCCTTCACTCCCTCTCCCGCCCCCTTCTTCCCATCCGCCCCTTCATGATTCGTTGGTGTGCTCACCGCGGCCATTTTGTACATCTTTTGTTTTCAAAAGAAACAACTGTAAAGACATCATTTCGCCCCGTCAGCACGTCCGCAGGTGAAATGCGGCTGCTGTGTAACGAGTAGACCATGAACACAAAGTCACGAAGCTAGACCTCTTGTGTCCTGTAGCACGTGCTCAATGTCCACGCATTTTTGCTCGTGACGGTGCGTGCACCGAATGGCACCACCCCACCCCCACCCAACCCAACCCTCTCCCTCTTCCCGTCACCCCAAGCCACCAGTGCGCGACGTGGGAACTGCCAACAAATGACGTCAACTTCCGCCGTGGACACCCCGACCCTCGGTTACATGACCAAAGGAGATCACCAGTCTCAGGAGACTGGGGGAAACGAGAGGGAGGGAAGGAACCTACCTGACACTACACCGGCACCACCAGAATGACAGGGCATCAACGTGGGCAGGGTAAAGGCTGGTGTTGCACTGTTTATGTAGGACGACTGGGGATGGCATCAGGTACCTTGAAGAGCAGCTGAGGGGGGTCTGACGAGTTCCACTCTGTGTTATTAGAGCACAGCCCATGACGCGCGGCCAGGGCCTTGCCAGCGCCTTGGGTTACCGCGCAGATCAGGCTCCTCGAAGCCAAGTTTCGTTCATGTTCTTAACAAATCCATCTGGCTAAAAACCCATTATTCACCAGATGTGATGTTAGCGTATATGGATCACTTCCGCATGCATTGACGCCTTTCTGATCAAATTTAAATGGAAGCCGACGAGATGGGGGATTCTATCCGAGAGGTCACATTGCACAAAAAAAAACTCTTGTAACCGAACCACCGCAACAAGAAAAAGCGTATACATGTAACTGTGCACACCAATAAGCGTCTGTTCCAGACAGCATTTACAATTCTCATCAAAAAGGCTTCAGGAACCGAGTCACTGGTCTCACTACCTCGTCGCCTGATACTGAAAAGCTAGCATGTTGTGAACCTGGAACAAGAGAGAGAACCAAAGTGTGCCGACTTTTCAGGAACAAAGACCAGACGGGGCTTTGCCTGGGACACAGATTCAGATGGGTACATTTCACCCCTGTCACCGTGTCTAAGTAAAGTCGTTTGATGCAGGGAGATAGATAAGGAGACGGGTATATCTTGATGTAGGTTATTTTCCTTGTGGATTCTTCTGTAGGCTTATTAAAGTGAGAACTGAACTGCTGTTGGCGTTTATAAATTCTATCAGCGATCTCAGTGCTGGTGAGGAGGCACGCCTGTGTCAAATCGTAGTGTCTGATGCTCAATAACGTGACCGAATCTTGAATCCTGGAATGTTATAGAATCTTTTCGCATCTTCTGGACGTTTTGAACAAATCAAACTAACACGAAAAATCACCTGAACAAATGGAACTTTATATCTGTCGGTTTTGTTTCATCCCGCATTAAAATAATTACGCTGTTACTGTTGAAATACTGATGTTGAGTTTTAATGACAGAGAGAAAGGAGGTGGAGAGGGTGGGGGACAGAGAAAGAGAGACAGACAGAGAGGAAAAGAGACCAATGGAGCGAGGGAGAGACGTGGGGTAGAGGGAAACAGTTTTCCATGTGTTACTGTAACCTACCTCTCATGCTGGCAGCATACTTGTCAGCGTATCGTTTTTCTGAAACCAAAGTTTTGGTTGTGTCAAAGTTTTGGTTATGTCAAAGTGAATCAACCAAACAAAACTGACAGGGTCACACACACACACACACACACACACACACACACACACACATACACAGCGCGCGCACACACACACACACACACACACACACACACACACACATACATATAAACAGCACACACACACACACACACACACACACACACACACACACACACATGCACACACACACACACACACACACACACACACACACACACACACACACACACACTCACTCACTCACTCACTCACTCACACGTACGCACACACGTACGCAGAGAGAGAGAGAGAGAGAGAGAGAGAGAGAGAGAGAGAGAGAGAGAGAGAGAGAGAGAGAGAGAGAGAGAGACAGCCAGAGACAGACAGAGATCGGTTGTTATGCGCTCTTGATGACGAGGACATCTTTGCCAATGAACTTATATCGTTGTTCCATTGCTAAACCCTTTCTTTGTCCCCATCTCCACCCGATCTCTCTCTCTCTCTCTCTCTCTCTCTCTCTCTCTCTCTCTCTCTCTCCCCCCTCCCACCCGTGTCCGAGTGAGTGAGAGTGTGTGTTTGTGAGTGTGTGTGTGTGTGTGTGTGTGTGTGTGTGTGTGTGTGTGTGTGTGTGCGTGCGTTTGAGAGTGTACGTCTGTATGTGCCTCCGTGTGTGTGTGTGTGTGTGTGTGTGTGTGTGTGTGTGTGTGTGTGTGTGTGTGTGTGTAATGTGCGTTTGTCTGTCTATGCATGTGTGTGTGCGTGCGCGCGCGCGTATTTGTGTGTGCACGCGCGCTTACGTGAGTGAGAGAGAGAGAGAGAGTGTGTGTGTGTTGTTGTTGTTGTTGTCTTCAATTTAACGTCTTTCCACATTAAGTGATATTAGACGAATGTGTGTGTGTGTGTGTGTGTGTGTGTGTGTGTGTGTGTGTGTGTGTGTGTGTGTGTGTGTGTTGCGGTGTGTGTGTGCGCGCGTGTGTGTGTGTGTGTGTATGTCTGTCTGTCTGCGTGCGTGCGTATGAGCGTGCGCGCGCACGCATGCAAAAGAAAACAAGAGTCGGGCAGAAAGATACACAGAGACATGGAGACAAGAGATGAAGACAGATGGCGCGAGAGGTTTGGGGTGTGGAAAGAGAAAGAGACGGGCAAAGACAGTCTACAGAAAGACAGAGAAGCACAGAGGGAGAAGAGGTGGAGAAAGAAGAAAGAGAAGGAGAGAAAGTAGGAAGACACAGGGGGAGAGAAAGTAGGAAGACACAAGGGGAGAGAAAGTAGGAAGACACAGGGGGAGAGAAAGTAGGAAGACACAGGGGGAGAGAAAGTTGGAAGACACAGGGGGAGAGAACGTAGGAAGACACAGGGGGAGAGAAAGTAGGAAGACACAGGGGGAGAGAAAGTAGGAAGACACAGGGGGAGAGAAAGTAGGAAGACACAGGGGGAGAGAACGTAGGAAGACACAGGGGGAGAGAAAGTAGGAAGACACAGGGGAGAGAAAGTAGGAAGACTCGATCAAGGGGAGAGAAAGTATGAAGACACAGGGGGAGAGAAAGTAGGAAGACACAGGGGGAGAGAAAGTAGGAAGACACAGGGGGAGAGAAAGTAGGAAGACACATGGGGAGAGAAAGTAGGAAGACTCGATCAGGGGGAGAGAAAGTAGGAAGACTCGATCAGGGGGAGAGAAAGTAGGAAGACACAGGGGGAGAGAAAGTAGGAAGACACAGGGGGAGAGAAAGTAGGAAGACACAGGGGGAGAGAAAGTAGGAAGACACAGGGGGAGAGAAAGTAGGAAGACACAGGGGGAGAGAAAGCAGGAAGACACAGGGGGAGAGAAAGTAGGAAGACACAGGGGGAGAGAAAGTAGGAAGACACAGGGGGAGAGAAAGTAGGAAGACACAGGGGGAGAGAAAGTAGGAAGACACAGGGGGAGAGAAAGTAGGAAGACTCAGGGGGAGAGAGAGTATGAAGACACAGGGGGAGAGAAAGTAGAAAGACACAGGGGGAGAAAAAGTAGGAAGACACAGGGGGAGAGAACGTAGGAAGACACAGGGGGAGAGAAAGTAGGAAGACACAGGGGGAGAGAAAGTAGGAAGACACAGGGGGAGAGAACGTAGGAAGACACAGGGGGAGAGAAAGTAGGAAGACTCGATCAAGGGGAGAGAAAGTATGAAGACACAGGGGGAGAGAAAGTAGGAAGACACAGGGGTAGAGAAAGTAGGAAGACACAGGGGGAGAGAAAGTAGGAAGACACAGGGGAAGAGAAAGTAGGAAGACTCGATCAGAGGGAGAGAAAGTAGGAAGACACAGGGGGAGAGAAAGTAGGAAGACACAGGGGGAGAGAAAGTAGGAAGACACAGGGGGGAGAGAGGTAGGAAGACACAGGGGGAGAGAAAGCAGGAAGACACAGGGGGAGAGAAAGTAGGAAGACACAGGGGGAGTGAAAGTAGGAAGACACAGGGGGAGAGAAAGTAGGAAGACACAGGGGGAGAGAAAGTAGGAAGACACAGGGGGAGAGAAAGTAGGAAGACACAGGGGGAGAGAAAGTAGGAATACTCAGGGGGAGAGAGAGTAGGAAGACACAGGGGGAGAGAAAGTAGGAAGACACAGGGGGAGAGAAAGCAGGAAGACACAGGGGGAGAGAAAGTAGGAAGACACAGGGGGAGAGAAAGTAGGAAGACACAGGGGAGAGAACGTAGGAAGACACAGGGGGAGAGAAAGTAGGAAGACACAGGGGGAGAGAAAGTAGGAAGACACAGGGGGAGAGAAAGTAGGAAGACTCGATCAGGGGGAGAGAAAGTAGGAAGACACAGGGGGAGTGAAAGTAGGAAGACTCAGGGGGAGAGAAAGCAGGAAGACATAGGGGAGAGAAAGTAGGAAGACATAGGGGGAGAGAAAGTAGGAAGACACAGGGGGAGAGAAAGTAGGAAGACTCAGGGGTAGAGAGAGTAGGAAGACACAGGGGGAGAGAAAGTAGGAAGACTCAGGGGGAGAGAAAGTAGGAAGACACAGGGGGAGAGAAAGTAGGAAGACACAGGGGGAGAGAAAGTAGGAAGACTCAGGGGGAGAGAAAGTAGGAAGACTCAGGGGGAGAGAAAGTAGGAAGACACAGGGGGAGAGAAAGTAGGAAGACACAGGGGGAGAGAAAGTAGGAAGACACAGGGGGAGAGAAAGTAGGAAGACACAGGGGGAGAGAAAGTAGGAAGACACAGGGGGAGAGAAAGTACGCTGAGACTGACAGAGAGAGGCGGGGGGGGGGGAGAGGTGAGAGAGGGGAAGGGAAAGAAATAAGGGATGGGAGAATCAGAAGCGGACAGGGAGTCGCACACATTGGAATACTATAGACAAAAAACCAAGATGCAAAGCATATAAACGTACTCCCAGTTTATCTTGAATACGCGTGAGATATTCCATAGAGAAGGAAAAACCGTTCTGGACCGTTATAGCCGTTAGTAACAGCTATAACGGTAAACACCGGCCATCATCCGTGACCCATAAAGAACATACCTACAAATTTTTAGAAAGATCGGCCGAGTACTTTCTGAGATATTCCTTAACGAAGAAAACCCGTTATGGGCTGTTATAGCCGTTAGTAACGGATATAACGGTAAAACAAAAACATCGGGCATCATCCGTGACCCATAATGAACATACCTACAAATTTTCAGAAAGATCGGCCATATACTTTCTCAGATATTCCATAAAGAAGAAAAACCGTTATGGACAATTATAGCCGTTAGTAACGGATATAACGGCAAAACAAAACATCGCGCATCATCCGTGACCCATAGTGAACATAACCTACAAATTTTCAGAAAGATCGGCCAAGTACCTTCTGAGATATTCCATAAAGAAGAAAACCCGTTATGGGCCGTTACAGCCGTTAGTAACGAATATAACGGTAAATAAAACATCGGACATCATCCGTGACCCATAATGAACATACCTACAAATTTTCAGAAAGATCGGCCCAGTAGTCTTGTCTGGAGCGAGTGGAACACATTTTGACCACGGACGGACAAACAGACAGACACACAGACAGCATTTCTTCGTTCCCATTCTAAAGCACTCCCTGTTCTATAAGACCTGGGAGTACCAAAAAAAACAGAGATCTCAGAGAAAGAGAAAGGGAAACACGTGAACAGTGAAGCGAGTCTGAAACACAGACAGACGAACAGACCTGACTGTCCGCCCAGTACATACCTGCATCCAGAAGGTGAGACAGGTCTCTCAAGTCCACCCAGTCATCATCTGAACTGCTAGCCAGTGTCGTCTGTAAATTAGATAGGAAGAAAACAAATGGTTAGTCGGTGCGTACACGTGCACACACGCGCTGCACGCATATGCGCATCCCATGCACAGATACGCGCTCACTTTGGTAAGAAAGGATCAGGCAAGACCAAAAGTAAAAGCCGTTGACAGTATTCACCATGCACAAAAAAAAGTTGACAGTACTCGGCGCATAGCGTGGCTCGACATTCATGTTGACATATGTACATATGACAGAGAGAGAGAGAGAGAGAGAGAGAGAGAGAGAGAGAGAGAGATTCCCACTCTCGTTCAGGGTTCTTCTGTTCCTTCCTTGACATTCGATGCTAAGAAAACAAACATGGCGTGTGTGTGCGAGTGCGTGTGTGTGTGCGGTGTGTGTGTGTGTGTGTGTGTGTGTGTGTGTGTGTGTGTGTGTGTGTGTGTGCGCGCGTGCGTGCGTGCGTGTGTGTGCGTGTGTGCGCGCGCGCGCGCGCGCGCGCGCGCGAGAGAGAGAGAGAGAGAGAGAGAGAGAGAGATGCATTAAATTTGAAAGCCTGAAAAACAAGGACAAATAAACAGAGAGAGAGAGAGAGAATGTTAGAGAAAAAGACAAAGAGGCGAGAGAGAGAGAGAGAGAGAGAGAGAGAGAGAGAGAGAGAGAGAGAGACAGACAGACAGACAGACAGACAGACATACAGACAGAGAGAGAGAGAGACAGAGAGAGAGACAGAGAGAGACAAGATAGAGTGCCAGGGACTCAGCGACATGCAGAGATACACACAAACAGAAACTGCGGGAGACAGACGAACAGCAACAGAGAGACAGTCAGACAGAGACAGAGCTATGCCTAGGTATGTAGTCGATAACCTAAAAAGTGGAGGCAGGTAAAAAATAAAAAAATAAAAGGTTACAATTTTGGAAGTGAAAGATGGAGAGAGAAAACAAAAATGGAGACAGGTGTACGATTAAAATGTTGGAAGTGAAAGACGGTCGCAGAGCAGTGTCAGTTCATAGCAAAGAATGCAACATTCTGTCACTCTCCATCGAGTGAATGTCACGTGACGTTTTAGTTATTCCCTACTGGTTGCATTTTTGTTTCTCTCTCTAAAATTCCTGAAAGTACTTAACGATACAGGAACAGCATCTTCGCCTTTCGCAAGTGGAAGGTCCAGCGCGTTCATTCCAGGCATTCAGCACTTCCTGCTGGTTTGGTTCGCTCTGTGTCCGCCTCCTGTTTCACTGGCTGCCAGTCTGTTCACCCACCCCTCCCCCACTGGCAATGTCAGAGCGTCACTTTGGAAACAAACGCTCTGCGGTACACACGCGGGCCAAAACCTACGGGACAAGCAGCAGGCCAGCTTCGATGGACAACGGGGCAAACGAGAAGCTGGCGTACGTGGCTGGGAACCCCAGCCAGCTGCGCAGTTCTCTCACCCGTTAAGTGGTTAGTCACCTGAACAAGAATGGGGGGGGGGGGGGGGGGGCTCCAACCAAGGCAAGGCGAGTGTATGGACATTAAGGGAACTAACTGATCCTCTCTTCTCTACATCTCTGGTATTTCTCATAGTCCTTCGAATGAGACTATAAACCGAGGTTCCGTGCGTGAACGCACGCATAACATCTTGCACACACGTAAAATCCCATCACCAACTTTCGGAAGAGAAGGCCAGTTTGGCCGTTGGCATGGATGACACGTTACACATAGCATGCACCCTGCGTGAGAAATGGAAAGAATGGAGGAAGTAAGGAAATTGAGTGAACGATATTGAGCAATATTGACTGGATGGCACGGGAAACGACTGAATGAAGCGCCAGCTGGCAGCTCTTCAGTCGGCACTACCCAGGTAGGCAGCCCGTTGTGTAAACGAGTGTGGATTGTAAAGCACTTAGAGCTTGCTCTCTAGCCGAGAATAGGCGCTATATAAGTATTCATTATTATTATTATTATTATTATTATTATATCGTGTTGTGTTGCCCCTGTCTCGCAGAAACTAAGAGCTCATCATATACCGATCCAGTTTGATAAATTCCCAAGCCAGTTTAGACTGGCACTTTTTTTTTGCCATGTACTCATGAGCAAACTGTTAAAAAAAAGTGTCAATCTATTTATTCAAAGCATTCAAGTTGCGATCATTTATTCTGTCATAAAGTATTATTTCGAATAAGTATTCATGTTTGCGTACAGTTGCTCAGGTGCTAAGATGACTGTAATTAACTCGCAGGGGCTGTGGCCTAGAACGTGAAAAACTCATCTTGAGTCTTGAATCTTGAGTCTTAGTATTTCTCTTTTTCATCACTGCCAGCAGTTTTTAAAAACAGAATAGCCGTGCCAGACCTGCTGTAAATGATGCCACGTCCGCAAGCCTTTTTTTTTCCCCTTGCACACCGCAGGGGGTGGAGGGAGGGGGCTGTTAAAGGTTGGGCATGTGTATATATTTCTGATAAAGGTTTTCTAGGTGCTTAGATGTCCTTTTCTAATTTACCACCCGTGTAAAATGTGAATCTTTTTGTAACATTCTGATTTTTTGTAAGAGAAAAAAAGGAAGAGCAAGAAAAAGGCTACAGATTCAGAATCTTCTCGAATCCCAGATTTGAGCATTTTCATCTGCTGATTTCAGTTTTGACCTAGTGCGAAGCGATCAAAAACGACTTCTGACGCATTTCGCTGTGGACGGTCGCGCATTTTGCGTCGATCTGATGCTGAGGGGTAGACCGTGGGTACCTGCTGACTTCTAAAGGTCACAAGGTCGACGGCGAAAAATCATTTCCACGGCCAATTTAAATCGTGTAGACAGTACAGGTTGCGTTTTTCGTGCGTGCATGCGTGCGTACACGCGTTTGTGAGTAAGTGTGTGTGTGTGTGTGTGTGTGTGTCTGTGTGTGTGTGTGTGTGTGTGTGTGTGTGTGTGTGTGTGTGGTGAGTGGTGTGTGAGTGTGTGTGTGTGTGTGTGTGTGTGTGTGTGTGTGTGTGTGTGTGTCTGTCTGTCTGTCTGTCTGTGTCGGTGCGTCTGTCAGTTCTTTCTGTGTACGTGCGTGTGTGTGTGCGTGGTGCGCGCGCGCGTGCGCGCGCGCGCGCGTGTGTGTGTATGTGGTGTGTGTGTGTGTTCGGTTATGGAAAGGTTGCCGTGGGTCTGAGTCACACGACACTGTTTCAAAGGGAAAAGCCCATTACTAAGAGGCCCACACAACTGACAGCAATTTGTTCCATAAAGCTTTTTCCTTTAAAGTATGCGTCACAATAAAACACCCACGGCAAATAAAGCCACACGCTACAGCCGTTGCACCGTACCAATCACACCTCGACCAGTCCATAAAACTCATCACTAGTGAGGTAGGCCTACATCTGATTGATTTTTTGAGTCCTGTTTCCTTCAGTCTTTATTATTGTGTTCCCGCAGGTTAAGCGTGCAATGAAATAACTCGATCTTAAAACAAAGCTAGCTTTTCATCACATTTAAAAATATTTTTTTATAAAAAATGGTGAGGGCTTTAAAATTCTCGTCTACTTTTTGCTCGTCAACAGGAGGGTGGGGGGGGGGGGGGGGGGGGCTTAATCACGTGACTACCACGGCAGTATCGCTCACTGCCTCGCAGTACAATCTACAATCATTCTGATGCAAGAAATGTAGGTGCAGTTTGCTAGACTGCAACACACTATGGAATGAGTTCATACGTGAAAAGAAACCTCTCTCTCTCTCTCTCTCTCTCTCTCCTACAAACCTCTGTCAGCCCGTATGTTGTACGCTTACAGGCCATTTCCCTTCGCCATACTAATGCTACGAGTGCTTTCCCCTGAAAGAACAGTGCTTTTGTCGTCTGCTTCGTCTGTCGTCGCCCACAACTCTTCTCTGCGCTTAGTTTTTCCCCCCTTGTTTTAAATATCTTATTTTTCGGCTTCAAAAAATATTTAAGCTCGGCAGCAAAATTTAGGGTATTCCGGTGACTGGAAACAAACAACTTTGGGGAGGTGGGGGGGGGGGGGGGGTAAGCTAATCACTGTTTTTACAGTGAAAAGTAATTATCCTCAAGAAAACGATGATAAAACGGTGATATCGCCACGACAAAGTGGTAACCGTGACGTAATACCCGTAATGTTCCACTCATTGTCATGCTGTTTAGGCCTCTTAAAGCATACAGACTGCACAAGGATACCAGTGTGCCCGCACATGACTTGCCGTTACCACCACGCCTATTCAATGACATGACTCGTTGTCTGTTTTAATGAGTAATTATAATCTTTTCAGTGAGTCATTGTTTTTTGTTTTTTCTTCTTTTTTTTTCAATTTTTCTTTTCCTTCGTTATGATGTTCGACCGTCGTTTCAGGTCGGAGGCTAGAAAATGCGTGATTATAAAACATCAGTTGAGAGAGAGAGAGAGAGAGAGAGAGAGAGAGAAGCATTTAATACTGTTTTCTGGAAGGACTTTTTTTTTTTAAAACACACACACAAAAAACACGATAAAACAGATACAGATTTTGGAAGCTAGTTAGTAAGCTGCCGTACAAGCCATTGAAACTGTCTTTCGTTCCCAACAAGCCATTGAAACTGTCTTTCTTTCCCAACAAGCCATTGAAACTGTCTTTCTTTCCCAACAAGCCATTGAAACCGTCTTTCTTTCCCATGTTCTCCGTTTTCTTACATGCTCTGCGCATATCATCCCACGCCTCCCATTTCAGCTTCCCCACCCCCCAAATCAACCCCTATCCCAGATCCCAATCACACCTCCCCCACCCCCACCCTGCCACACCCACGACCGTTCCATCACAGTCTCGGCGTCCTCGATCCATGAGAGGTGTGAGTATCGGGTCGACAAGGGGCAACCCACTACCGGATACGCTGCATCGCTGCGGAGTCACTTCCGTGACATTCAGTGGGTGCCCGTTCTGACGCCTTCCACGGCAGGTTACCACCTACATATACCGCCCCCACCCCCCACCCCCACCCCCCAACTGATGACGCAACTGTTTAGTCGCAGAGCCAACATGAGTAAGCGGTCCCTTCTAAGGGGAAATCATCACCACGTCCAGCCGACAACGGTCCCCATGACCTAGCCTCACTGAAGACCTTGTCAGGGGAACTGAGAACACTCAGTTCTCAATCTAGCGGTCAGAAGGTGCCACTGTTTTGGGGGTGTATGCCGACGAAAATGATGGCTCAACTTAATTCTGAAAGATTTTCTCTTCGACGGCTCAGCCCTTTGAAGACAAAATGAAACTTCGAAACGAAGATGAAGAAGGTTTTCACCAGAAAGCTGATGTAGGTTTTAGATTGTCTTTAGCTTCGTCTTATCTTTTTTTCCATCTCTGTCGATTGATTTATCAAATGTTACTGTGTTTCGTACATGTCGCGCTTTCTCATTAGTCCAACTCTGGTTAATTTCCTTTCGATTGGGAAGAAAGTGAAGACCTCAATATTCATAGTTGCGCCACCAGCACCACCCTCCACCCAATCCACCACCACCACCACCCCCCCCCCCCCCCCCCACCCCCCTCTTAAAGACAGCGTGGAGGGATCATCAAAACTGAGGTCACCAGACACTCATGCCAAAGCCACATGTTTGCACAGACGGTCAGGCGCGGAAACGAACGAAAGCAAATGCCGAATAAGAGAAGGGTAGGGAAGGGGTAGGCTTGATAAGGGGGGAAATGGGCCGGGGAGAAAATTGGGGAGGGAGGGGGGGAGACAGGAAAACGGTGGAGAAAGCTAGCGTGGGGGCGGTGGAGATGGAGTCGGCGACCCTACAATGGTTTTGTTTGCAAAATGTCAACGTGTGATTCCCCCTCTCTCTCTCTCTCGCTCTCTCACCGGTATGCAAACGCGTGTGTGTCCGTGTGCTCGCGCACGCATACCTGTGTGTGTGCGTCTGCTACTGTGTTTGTGTGTGTGTGTGTGTGTGTGTGTGTGTGTGTGTGTGTGTGTGTGTGTGTGTTACTGTGCGTGTGTTACTCTGTGTGTGTGTGTGTGTGTGTGTGTGTGTGTGTGTGTGTGTATGTGTGTGTGTGTGTGTGTGTGTGTGTGTGTGTGTGTGTGTGTGTGTGTGTGCGCGCGCGCGCGCGCGCGCGCGCGCGCGACGTGCGTTTTGTTTTTGCGTACTATTCCTATGCAGTTCAACAATTGCTGTTCTAACAACGATATTCTTACACAGCCTTTGTGTATGCATGGAAATATTGTTTCTAGCACTTTTCTTTTCAAGTTGTTGCATATCTTCCAATAATCTAGAACACAGAAGTCTACTGATGATAATGCAATTAATTTCCAGATCGACTGTTTTTATTGTCGTTCTTGTTGTTTATCGAACTCGTTAAAGCAAACAAGATTCAGCAACCAAGATCTGGAGCAATATTCACACACACACACACACACACACACACACACACACGGAGAGAGAGAGAGGAGAGAGAGAGAGAGAGAGAGAGAGAGAGAGCACTTACCTGAGTGAAGATAAGCAGTGACAGAGCAAATATTGCCAGCATTTTTCTCTTCGGGCTTTGAGCCGTCTACGATCTGACTTACTCAAAATTATTCTCTTCAAAAATCTTTCACAATCGTCAGTTATACACCTGTTCCGATATTCTCCTTCAAAGGCTAGATTTTTGTTCTTAGGGACTGAAGACAAAAACAATTCTTAACTCTGCTAGTGGAGTAGAAAATTAATCCTCACTATGAGAAATCGTACGGACCAAAAAATGCAGAACACTCTCTACTTGAAAGGAAGAATGCAGAGTTGGCTAAATTCCTGCGTCTCTTGCTCCGAACTTTCGGCCGATGCTCGTAAGATAGCAAATTCTCACTTTTATACACAACAGCCACTTTCTCATACGATAACAGTGACGCCGAAAGCTAGAATTGCTCGTTTACCATCTACAGTTTGTGTCCGTTTGAGCCATACTAACATCTAATCGTACTATAATGGAAACAGCCGCAGTGACAGACGACATTTTTTTCTTTTTTCTCTCCACTCAAAGCTGGAAGCCCGCCTTCTTGATGAGTCTCGGTTCCGATCGGGGACATTCGCCACCGCTGTCGGACATCTCCGTACCCCACTCGTGAAAAGAGAACGTGGATGCGGTCTTTTACCATTTTTGGAAGTTTTCGGTTGAAGGTGTCAATCATCTACTGGATGACAGTCAACGGTTAGCCCCGTGTTGGAATAATGTTGACGGGACGAAGGAAAAAAGTGTGGGGTGGGGAGGGGAGGGAGGGACTAGGGGGCGGGGTGGGGGAGGGGGTGGAGGGCCATAAGAGGCCTGTCAGGGAAAATGGTAATGTGCGACGACAGTCAAGACAGAGGCGGCTGCTGATCTAGGGGGACAATTAAACGCAAAGATCAGAGCTATTTTATTCTCCCTCCCACCTCTCCGATTACCGTGGACAAGCGCTTTTGAGGGGCACTAAATGCTGTGGATTGTTTGGGTTTTTTCCTTTGCTTCTCTCTCTCTCTCTCTCTCTCTCTCTCTCTCTCTCTCTCTCTCTCTGTTCTTGCACGTGGAGTTAACAACGACGAACGTGGAGAGAGAGAGAGAGAGAGAGAGAGAGAGAGACGAACTAAAGACTGGCCGGATAATTTGACGGTTAATTGCAGGAAACAACTGTTGTGTGTATGCATGCGAACTTCAAATTGCGAGGGTAGTGAATCACTGACCAAACGAGATGGGGAGTGGAGAAAAATTGGAGAAGATTTTAGATAAAACAAAAGGGCTCCTTACTACCGTGTCAGCGTCAGCGGGAGGGCGGGGGTGGGGTGTGTGTGTGTGTGTGGGGGGGGGGGGGGGTGTACCAGACTACTTTTCATTATCCGCTATCCCAGCCTGTAATCGTCATCCCCAATTGCTGCTTTGATTTCCCTCTATGATGAGTGAGAACTGTTAATGCATGCATGCATGCATGAATGCACGCACGCTTGCGCGCGTGCGCGCGAACACACCACACACACACACAGTGGCCTAAACGGCAGCTCACAGAGCTGTCTCCTGCCCAGACAGTTGTGACAGCTCACACACAGCTGTCTCCTGCCCAGCCAGTTGTGACAGCTCACACACAGCTGTCTCCTGCCCTGACAGTTGTGACAGCTCACACGCAGCTGTCTCCTGCCCTAACAGTTGTGACAGCTCACACACAGCTGTCTCCTG
>CM031621.1:4154522-4159522 GCA_018398815.1 Conus ventricosus
GGTTCAGTTTTGGTTGTTGGTCGACCGACGATGGGCGTCGGTGTATGTTGCCTCCTGAAACCAAAGGCTGCCTTCAGGACCACCAGGTGGCCTTCGTCATGCTCGGGTGGCAATGGTCCTGTGCCGCGTGAGGCCGCCTCAAGGAGGGAACAGGACGAAAGTCGCTGGAGCGCTGCACGAGTCCCTAATATTCGGCGGGTACTGGCAGACTGTGGCCGAGAGTGCAATGTTTCAGCCCAACACCATAAGAAGTGCCCCCATGTCTGCCTGACCTCAGAACATGGTTGCCCAGGCCACGGTGATCGCAGTCAGGCAGCGCTCCATCGCCGATCGCCCCACATCTCCAGGAGCCGTCCCCCGGTGACACAGGCTAGACCCGCCATCACCCATATGACTGGAAGGTTGACTGCGCCGCCCGACACTGACCTCTCACATCGGTGTCCCTCAAAGAAGAGCTGCCACCTCTCCCCTGGTGTCCACTGCTATGCCATACTCACAGTGAACTGTGTGACAAACCACGAGGTGCCCATGCTTATGAGCCATTACGTAGACGCCACACTACATCTAGTAAGCTAGGATTCTACAGTGCGCAGGATTTACGGTTGTGTGGGAAAATCGATTGAAAATGAAGGTGAAAGGATTGTAGATCAGGTCACGAGGTTTGACTTGCAGATGTCCAGCCTGTCTGTAAGCCTAACCGCGCTGATCAGACATTGAGCACACACCTACCACTGTCTGCGTTACTATAGTTGTGTGTGTGTGTGTGTGTGTGTGTGTGTGTGTGTGTGTGTGTGAGTGTGAGTGTGTGTGTGTGTGTTTTGTGTATGTGTGGTGTGTGTGTGTGTGTGTGTGTGTGTGTGTGTGTGTGTGTGTGTGTGTTTGCGTGTGTGTGTGTGTGTGTGTGTGTGTGTGTGTGTGTGTGTGTGTGTGTGTGTGTGTGTGTGATCATCATCATCATCATCATCATCATCATCATCATCATCATCATCCATCATCACCGTCATCATCATCTTTACTATTAGGCAAAGAAAATAAATGAGTGAAAATGAATAACATATTACCAATGAAATAATAGTGAAATATAGCAACAACAACAATGTCACGGACAAAAATAGAAAAAACCGAATTCGTGGTCAGTCGCCAGCCAGTTCCATTGGACATAAGTCCAAACTCAAACATCCTGGTTCCAGGCAGACGACTTCATGTGTCGCGTCAGCCAATTAGGCACAGCGAAGAGGCTATTTTTAGTCCTCACGGAGACAGCACTGTCCCGCAGACAGACTGAGTGGCCTGACCGACGTCTCAATAGGTCTGGCCAGACGGATCTCGGCGTCTGGGTCAGACTGATCCGGCTAATTTGCAAGACCAGCGCCCACAGTTAAGCCAGACGTCAGCGGTTGAAGTAGGAAGGGGAAGGTATGGTGTAGTGGGGGTGAAATCAAGCTAATTAATTAAATGACCCATTGACCACCACAGAGAGCAAGGCCGGTAGATGTGACTTGGACGATTTTGCATGTCCAATGGAATTAGAGGGGAGGTAACCTCGGTACGAGGCGGGAAAAATTCTGACCAATGGTACTCACCCTTTGACACATAGGATGAGAATAAGAAAGTGAGGGGAGTGAGAGAAGAGAGAACGAAAAACGGAGAGAGAGGAAGAGGTTCTGGGTGTAGGCTCTGCATGAGAGAAGAGCAGAGAGATGAGAGGAGGAGTGAAGAGAACCGAGTTGAAGCATTAGCACCATAGAGAGTCTGCAGAGGAAGGACTAAGGAGAGATGTTGAGAGAGGGAGATAGTTGCTAATCGATGAAGAGAAAAAGAAAAAAAAAGAAAAAAAAAGCAACCATGTCCATTTGATAGAGCAGACTAGAAGAGAGAGAGAGAGAGTGCAATGCGTTAGTGCAGGAAGGAAGAAAGGAGAACAGATCGATGTCTGGTAGTCACTGTTCAATCTGAACCGGGGTTCGACCTCATACCTGGCAGCGCCACTTTCATCAGCAGTCCAACCTGACCAGCGCCAGTGGTCTAACCTGACCAGTGCCAGCAGTCCAACTGACCAGTGCCAGCAGTCCAACCTGACCAGTGCCAGCAGTTGTGTTGTGACTGGTGTTTGTGAAAGTGACAGTGAAAAGAAAAGAAAAAAAAGAAGAAAAGGAAAGACAGTGATTCGTGAATAGTTTAAGATCACCTGGCCAGGTAAAGTGGAAATCTATTTATACCCGGGTTAGTTATGATGATTTAGATAAATGGTTTTGTGAAGTTCAAGGAAAGAGAGAATGTTTTATTTTGTTTGACTACATGCGCATTGATGTTTGTTCCATGATTATGTGTAGTAAAGTTATAGACTTTACTAGTGGTTTGATGTGACGAATGCATGATATATGAATGAGATTGTAAGCAAGCTGTGAGTGTGTTTGGGCTGTGCGCTAGTCCTTCCTCCACTGACATACCCCGAGGTTGACACTCTCTCTCTCTCTCTCTCTCTCTCTCTCTCTCTCTCTCTCTCTCTCTCTCTCTCTCTCTCTCTTGTGGTGTGTGTGTGTGTGTGTGTGTGTGTGTGTGTGTGTGTGTGTGTGTGTGTGTGTGTGAAGCGTGAAATTCACAGAAATCATTTTCCGGCCGAAAATCAATTTTCATAGTATGAAAATCGATTTTCTGTGCAAATTTCTTACCAATAGGTCCAATAATCAATAACCAGGTGCAAATTACGCCGGTAATCAATTACAAGCCCCAACAATCAATAATGGGCCGAAAATCAATATTATCTGCAAATTATTTACCAAAATCAATGCTAGGTATAAAAATCAATAACTGGTGCCGCTAATCGATTATCAGACGTTATTTGACCTGGTTATTGATTATTGGGCCTATTGGCCAGTAATTTGCTTATGAAATTGATTTTCATACTATGAAAATTGATTTTCAGCCAGAAAGTGAATTGTGTGCATTTCACGAAAATCGATTTTCATAGTACGAAAATCGATTTTATGTGCAAATTACTTACCAATAGACCCGATAATCAATAACCAGGTGCAAATTATGCCGGAAATTAATAACCGGCCCCGATAATCAATAACGGGCCAAAAATCAATTTTATGTGCAAATTATTTACCAAAATCAATATTAGGTGTAAAAATCAATAAACGGTTCGATAATCGATTATCAGACGTTATTTGCACCTGGTTATTGATTATCCGGCCTATTGATCAACAATTTGCACATGAAAATAATTTTCATTCGATGAAAATCGATTTTCGGACGGAAAGTGAATTTTTGCATTTCACGCTTCATATCTCTCTCTCTCTCTCTCTCTCTCTCTCTCTCTCTCCTCTCTCTCTCTCTTCTCTCTCTCTCTCTCTCTCTCTCTCTCTTCTCGCTCTCTCTCTCTCTCTCTCTCTCTCTCTCTCTCTCTCATTCCAATTAAGTGTCACAGAGGTCTAAATTTAAAAGTAATGCCTCGGTTTCTTTTTTTGTTTGTTGTTGTTTTTCTTTGTTTGCTTGTTTTGTTTTGTTTTGTTTTGCTTTTATTGCTCCATATAAAATTTTCAAGAATATCCCATGAATAAATATCTAATGAGGAGAGAGAGAGAGAGAGAGAGAGAGAGGAGAGAGAGAGAGAGAGAGAGAGAGAGAGACAGAGACAGAGACAGAGACAGAGAGAGAGAGAGAGTCTTCGCTTAGTCATGTAGCAATAGCACTACGTATTCAAACCTCTACCTTGTTTCGGCACTACGAGAAGTAACGAAAAGTAGCTAAAAAGCTACTGCCCTCTGTCACTAATGGACATTTTTGATTAGCTCTATACAGATGGCAAAAAAGGAGAAAGAAGCTCGAAGGCTGGACTTGCGATCTCTATTGGCTACTGTCCTTTAGCACTACGTGGCAGTAGCTCTACATACTTTCGTGTGTTTTGTTTTCTAATTTCTTTCTTTAGCACTACGTGGCAATAACTCTGCATGATGAAAATGTAGAACTGCTGCACTGGCAGCGCTGATTTTTGTATTGAACAGACTAGGCCCATTATCATCATCAATTAAATACCGATACTGTTTTGTGCACAACGCGTTCTGCCCACCTTGTTGAGAGAGAAAGAGGAGGAGAGGGAGAGAGAGAGAGAGAGAGAGAGAGAGAGAGAGAGAGAGAGAGAGAGAGGAGAGAGAGAGAGAGAGGGAGGGAGAGAGAGTTCTTAGATTATCTCTTTCTATCTCTCTGAATCTCTCTCTCTGTCTCAGCATCTCTCTGTATCCGCATTCTCTCTCTCTCTCTCTCTCTCTTCTCTCTCTCTCTCTCTCTCTCTCTCTAATTATCTGTCTCTCTGTCTTTGTCTCTCTCTAATTATCTCTTTCTGTCTCTCTTCTCTCTCTCTCTCTCTCTCTCTCTCTCTCTCTCTCTCTCTCTTCTCTCTCTCTCTCTCTCTCTTCTCGATTTCTGTATTTTGGTAATTTCAATTATCGTAATTTAATACAACTCGGAACTCTGAACATATTTATTGTACTTTGGCCTTAGGCCAGGGGCTCTTGGCCATAATGCGGAGGAGGGATGGAACTAGGAAAGAAAATGATTTACAAAAAATATCTTTTGACGCACTAAACCATCCACATATATTCAGGACTCAGGAATTTTAACGTAAGGTCACCAACCCGTATAGCTATGGAAACACGCGTGTACTAACACATTAACTAAAGAACTGTAAATGAACAACAAATTAATGAGTAACAATGACTCCTGTCACCAAATACAGAGAAAAACAAAGCAAAGCAAAGAAAGGATCAATACAGTCTTGTAACAATTAAATGTGTTCCGTCTCTTATCTCGGGTTTAAAGCATAAAATATGAACATTGCAACATATCTAGTCAAGATTCAACTTAGATTCTGTAACAAGTATGACAATCCGGTCACGTAGGATGCAAGATCACGTACGGCACGCTGTCACGTACGACACGAGGTCACGTATGGCACGAGGAAACGTACGGCACGAGGTCACAAGCGACATGTGGTC
>CM031621.1:4164522-4179522 GCA_018398815.1 Conus ventricosus
ACACACACACACACACACACACACACACACACACACACACACACACACACACACACACACAATCAGCATATGCGCAATGACAAAATGTCGAATGATTTGAACACAAGCGTCAGTAACAGATTACGTAGCAACCGCAGTCATAGTGGTAAGTATAGAAAATGGAATGAACGTCGGACAACATTGAGATAATATAGCAGCTACCTTCACGTTCTTGTAACGAAGATTCTACAGTTGTTGGGTTTTTTCAGCAGTCAAAAGACAGGGTGCAGATCAGTTGTGTACGAGAGGAGAACGAAGAAAAGAGATTGGGGGTGAGGATAGACGGAGATTGGGGGTGAGGATAGACGGAGATTGGGGGTGAGGATAGACGGAGATTGGGGGTGAGGATAGACGGAGATTGGGGGTGAGGATAGACGGAGATTGGGGGTGAGGATAGACGGAGATTGGGGGTGAGGATAGACGGAGAGGCGAGGAGAATGTGGTGGATAGTAGAGAAGAGGGTGGTAAAAGTGGAAAAACGGATGCGAGAAAATGTTGCAGTGCAATTACATGTTCTGTACAGGAAACAAGTCCTATCTGTAGCGGACAGTGGTCCCTACATCAAGAGCGCAGCGAACAGCATGGTAGCGAACATGAAGCTTAAAAGTGTGGGTGATGTAACACATCCTTGTTTAACACCATTGGGAACGGTCAAAGGGTCATACACAGAGCCGTTTTCCACTGCCAGGACAATCACGCCATCATGCACAGACCTAACGATACTGACGAACTTTGACGCACAGCCTAGCTTGGATAGGATGGCCCATAGGTCTTCCCAACTAACGGTGTCAAAAGCTTTTGTCAGGTCCACACAGAGAAACCATAAAAGAAAACACTTGTCCTGAACTAACCGAACTGCCGCATCCCTGTCCGCGAGAGAGGTGATGGTCGTTTCCTTGATCTGAGGCGTCAGAAGGCAAAAAAAAAACACAAAGTCCTCGAGGCCCCGGTGAAAGACTTTCAGTTCGCAGACGATTGTGCCTTCACAGCACTGGACGGGGCAGACCTGCAGAAACTCTCCAATTACCTGTCAGACTGACCTTCAGTCCGCGGAAATTCACCGAAGATTGAGTATGGCTGCCTTAATGGCGGGATAAAGAACGGTCATACACACAAAACTCCACTGCCTGTCTATACAGGCAGTGTCCGCAGCAGTATCAGCCTGCGTACACAGAAAGAAAGAAAGTCCGCGGAAAACAAAAATGATGCCTCAGTCTGTAAAAAGCCTTTCTCCTACAGAGCCCAGCGTGAACGAGTTGCAAATGACAGCGTGGACTGTAAAGCGCTTGGAGCTTGGTTTCTGAGGACTGGCGCTACATAAGTACTCTTGATAACGATGATAATAATCAGGATGAGGATGATAATACTACCAATAATAATGCTCATAATAATAGTAATGATACTAATAATAATGATAACGATGATGATAACAACAACAACAAACAACAACAACAATAATAATATTAATAATAATAATAATAATCACAAACCGGCAATTTGCACTTTTGCTCTGAATATATCATTCAAACCATGTCTAATGTGTTCTTTTCATTCATACATAGTTCACATCACAGCCAGATTTCACTTTCAAGTCGATAAGTACTCTGCATTCTTCTATCCTACATTGAACAAGCATGTTTTCACCGATTTGTCCGTCTGCTCCGCTCTTTAGACTATCGGCATACTACTGATTTATCCCTTAATGCACATGCCGCTCGTCAGGCTTACAGGTCATCTAAGCAAAGCCCCAACACATCCCAAACGGAGCTTCAGTCATTACATAAAGAACTGTCCACAAAGGTGAAGTAATGAGCCGTGCGCCTTTTCTCAGCCGTTGGCGTACGATAGCTTCCTTCTGCATGGTATACAGCCTTTTTTCCGAATTGTTTTCAACTGGAGAATGATAGGATTCACACACAAAAGCACGCGCGCGCACACACACACACACACGCACGAGAGAGAGAGAGAGAGAGAGAGAGACAGAGCACGTTGGGGATGGATCGGCCACACGTTCTGCAAATTTTCCAACAACGCCAGGAGACAAGCTCGGACTTTGGAACCGGAATCCCAGAGACGAAAAAAAAAAAAAAAAGTGGGGGGAGGTGTGGGAAGGGGTGACCAGGAGCAAACGTGGCGCGGGGATCTTGGAGCGGATCTCGGAGAAGTCGGCTGGAGAGAGATCTGGAGAGAGGTGTGTGGAAAATCTTTTTTTGGCGACCTAGGACCCCGTAGCAGACATACATATAGTACTATGTAAATTAAGTTTACTAGTTTTGTTTTGACGATGATTTCATACAATTTGTTATCGATCTGTTTTGGTCGATATTGTAGGCATTGTTGTTGTTGTTGTCATACAATTCGTTGTCGATCTGTTTTGATCTATGTTGTAGGCGTTGTTGTTGTTGTGTTGTTGCTGCTGTTGTTGCTGCTGCTGTTGCGGCTGCTGCTGTTGTTGTTGTTGTTGTCGTTGTCGTTATTGTTGTTGTTATTGTTGTTGATATCCAATATCTATACTTGGTTTATGAATGGCGGTTGAGGCGTGTGGATAATTTGGACAAGAGAGAAGAAGGGAGAAAGAAGACAGGAAAAGGATCGGGGAGGGGGGGGGGGGGGGGGTCAGAAAGAAAACCATTTATACACTCTGCACATATCTTGTCTGCACACAAACACCCTCTCTTATCCATTACCCCCCCCCCTCTCTCTCTCTCTCTCTCTCTTCTCTCTCTCTCTCCTTATCATGTGTCCATATTAGATACATTTCGATATCTCTGTTGTAACGGTAATAGTGCCATTACCGCATGAACAACAACAAAAAAGAAAAGAAATCTCTCTCTCTCTCTCTCTCTCTCTCTCTCCACGCTGTCTCACGTTTCTAAATGGTTACATATTTCATGCTGTTCGTTTACGTATACGCTTAGGGGCGTGCACGGAAATGTCCGAAGTGTCACTGATCTGCCGACAGAAGCCGAGGGTCGTGAAGAAGGCGTGGCCAAGCAATAGCAAATTGTCGTTGGTCACTTTGTGATTCGGATAAACGGCAGATTATATAATTCATTGTCCATCAACCCGCAAAACTAAACCGCGGCTTGTTGTGTATAAAAGTAAGCGCGCGCTGTCTTGTGTGCATCCGTCGTTTCCGCGGATGAACTGGACTTTGCTGTGCTCTATCTCACAGAGTATGTTGGTATTTTTTTTACAAAACTGAAGTTTAGGGGGCCTCGAAGGGAGCAGTAAGCGACCGCTAATTGTTACACCTTGGTTTTATTTTTCCGCCGATTTTTTTTTCTTCCGTTTTTTTTCCCCCCACCATTTTTTTAATTGGACGAAAAAATTGTTCGAGAATGGAGCCTACCTAATTTCACTCTGCTACGTTTTCTTATCCGCCAAAAGTCTCGGTCAATTCAAATTGGGATGGCGGGGGGGGGGGGGGGGGGGGGGGGTGTCCCAGGGGTCCCAGTTCCCACAACGCCAGCCAAGGGCACACGTTGGCTTTTTCTTTTTTTCTTTTTTTTGGTTTGTTTTAACCCTAATTTGATCTTTGAATTTGACAATGAGAATCTTTCGTTCGACGGAGAATTGTACAGTGGGATTCTGAATATTGGATGGCCATACTGGGTGAGATGCGTAGTGCCTGGCCTTCTCCTGTGCTTGTGACTCTGCAGGAGGTCTGCCCGCTGGCCTCGGCCGACACATGCCGACTTCAAAGCAGCTCACGGTTGTCTGGTGACCCACTTAATAAGGGGCTAATGTCCACCAGACAGTGCGGGTTTGGACACCAAGTTTGCCGTCTCTTTGGTTATGTTGGTTCGCGACATCTTCTTCCGTATTATCCAGTGCACCCGGCAGGCACAAGCCTTGGGGGATCCCCAGTGCGCCTCCACGCTCTATAGTCCCGGCGCGAGGGAATATCATGTACGCGCCCCCTAAACTTTAGTGTCTCATTTTCTTTTTCTTTTCTTTCTATTTAGCTTTTTTTTCTTCAAATCTAGTAACGGACAGCTTCGCAAAGTGAGGGGCAAACAATCCCTACTCGCAGCCAATGTGTAGCACTGTGTCATGTAAAAGCCAATGTGTGGCACTATGTCATGTATTAGCCAATGTGGAGCACTATGTCATGTATAAGCCAATGTGTAGCACTATGTCATGTGTAAGCCAGTGTAGAGCACTATGTCATGTATAAGCCAATGTGTAGCACTATGTCATGTGTAAGCCAGTGTGGAGCACTATGTCATGTATAAGCCAGTGTGGAGCACTATGTCATGTATAAGCCAGTGTGGAGCACTATGTCATGTATAAGCCAATGTGTAGTACTATGTCATGTATAAGCCAATGTGCAGCACTATGTCATGTATAAGTCCTGAACAACTCGGGGCCAGCTTTAAAACGAACCAATGGTGGACCAGGACTAACGCACGACTTGTGTGTGTTGCAGGCATACGCAGAAGGAAAAGTGACTTTAAAAGGCAAAATCAAGCAATCAAATAGATATTTCAGACGATGAAAAGCAAAATGTTGGCAACGTTTGCTCTGTCATTGGTTGTCTTCACTCAGGTAAGTGGCGCGCGCGCGTGTGTGGATGTGTGTGCGTGCGCGGATTCGTGTACTAGAAGAAATGGGAAGGATAAGAGGGAAGGTGCACTAATATTTTTTAACGTATTATTGATAGTTCTTTTTCTTTAAAAAAAAAAAATCGCAGATATGTATTTGTTTGTTTATTGTTGTTGTTGTTTGTTTGGTTGTTTTTTTTTGTTTTGTTTTTAAAGAGGAAAGGTAGAGAAGGAACATATATATACTTCCAGATTCCATGGGATGTCTCCTTGTTTATTCTGTGCGCTCTGCTACGCGATTTGGTGTGGTAAGCAGCCATCGTTTTGGAGTTATGGGCCTGTAATTATTTCATCATGGGGAGCAATAGTTTACTACTTGTTTGTTAAGAATGTTTTTTTCTGTTGAATTTCATATTCATATGCAATTCACTCCAGCCGTTAGCTTCGTCTCATAGTCACAGCACAGGCCAGATCAAGTCAAAAACAGAAAAAGAAAGAAAGGAAAAAAGTTGGTTCTGAACTTCTACGGGTGAAATGCACTGAAATGAAGGGAAATAATCCTGAAAGCACTCGGCTTCTTAGATTCTCTGCCGGGGAGGTGCAGCGTGAAAATCGCCGTGGCTCTGTGGAAAAAAAAAAAAAAATTGGAATGTGAAAAAAAAAAATTGGAATGTGGAAAAAAAAATTGGAATGTGAAAAAAAAAGGTTTTATTCTGGAATTGGGGGCCAGTAAATCAGTTCAATGCCATATGTCAGCAAAAATAGCAGAATGATGCATGACTTGTGGACTCTTTGTGTTTCTACGCCATTCGCAGGGCACTAGTATTTTGGAGTGAAAAGTCCAGCAGACGACAGGAAAGGGTCGTGTGAATCGTGCATGCACGGAAAAAGGAACGGACATGAGATCTGCCTCTTGTGTGTGTGATCATTTATGTGATATTCATATAGACCTGCCTCACAGTCAGGTATGGTATGGTATGGGTCAAGGGCTGGTCTGTGCGATGAATATGCTTTGGTACTGGCTGATCTTATGAGAAAAGTTTAAATTGTAACCGTGGACTCGCACCTATAGCAAGCCATCCATGGAAGGGTGCAGCAGGCTTACCTACCCTTCGACCCCGCCGACTTCCGAGGACAAACCTTTGTATCTGCAAGAAACAGTTTATCAACATGTATCAGAAAAATCCCACCGAGGAAAGGTCCGAGCACCCAATACTTTGGAGAGAGTTGTGTTTTTTTTCTTAAAAAAGCTAATGGGATTGAAGTACACCCTTTTTAAAACGTAAATTCAGAATGTGACTTACTATCTTCCTTCAGATTTGTATTAAATGAACACACCAGCACAGTTTCTCTTTCACTCTTTAGCTCAATAGCTGGCTGCTAAGGCTCCGAGACAGCGGTGACGACTAATGAAAGAACTATAAAACTGGAATCTGCATCAGAAGAACAATTTCTTTTATGTAGAAAATGCTGAGCAAAACGGTGTTCTGACAAGCGAAAAACAAAACAAAAAAAGAAAGGAAAAAAAAAAGGAAATGTAACTGCGGACGTTTAAAGCAAACACGTTTTCATTGTGGTGTTGATGATTATAAAGGGAGGGGAGGGGAGGGGGACGGGGATGTGATTGATAGACTGCAATTCCCTACACTTGTCCACGACCTCAGTCCTGTACTTTGTGCCTTCGCGCATGGGTGCGTATGTGTGTGCCTCTGTGTGTGTGTGTGTGTGTGTGTGTGTGTGTGCCTGTGTGTGTGTGTGCAACCAAAGGTTACTCTGACAATGAATTGGTTTCAGTTAGCCGTCAGCCAGTGTGAATGTGTGTGAATCGTGCATACGCGCACGCGCGCGCGTTTGCTGTGTGTGCGTGTGTGTGCGTGTGTGTGTGTGTGTGTGTGTGTGTGTGTGTGTGTGTTGTGTGTGTGTGTCTATGTGTATATGTATGTGTGAGTGTTTAAGAAAGAGATGGGGGAGGGGAGACAGAGAGAGAGAGAGCATGTGGGTACGCTTCGCATTACCATTGAAGATCTCTTTTGTTGTTGTTGTAATGGACAGGTGACAGTAGCCACCGCTTCAGATCTTGACGGGAGGTTCCTGAGAGAGCTCTCTGAGCTTGTGGCCGCTGGTATGGAATCTCTGTACTGTCTGTTTCCTCTGTCTGATCTGTCTGTCTACACTTTGTGTGTGTACTGTCTGTTTCCTCTGTCTGTCTACACTTTGTGCGTGTGTACGGTCTGTTTCCTCCGTCTGTCTACACTTGTGTGTGTACTGTCTATTTCCTCTGTCTGATCTGTCTGTCTACACTTTGTGTGTGTACCGTCTGTTTCCTCTGTCTGTCTACACTTTGTGTGTGTACTGTCTGTTTCCTCTGTCTGTCTGCACTTTGTGTGTGTACCGTCTGTTTCCTCTGTCTGTCTACACTTTGTGTGTGTACTGTCTGTTTCCTCTGTCTGCACTTTGTGTGTGTACTGTCTGTTTCCTGTCTGATCTGTCTGTCTACACTTTGTGTGTGTACTGTCCGTTTCCTCTGTCTGTCTGCACTTTGTGTGTGTACTGTCTATTTCCTGTCTGATCTGTCTGTCTACACTTTGTGTGTGTACCGTCTGTTTCCTATTTGATCTGTCTGTCTACACTTTGTGTGTGTACTGTCTGTTTCCTCTGTCTACACTTTGTGTGTGTACTGTCTATTTCCTCTATCTGTCTACACTTTGTATGTGTACTGTCTGTTTCCTCTGTCTGTCTACACTTTGTGTGTGTACTGTCTATTTCCTCTATCTGTCTACACTTTGTATGTGTACTGTCTGTTTCCTCTGTCTGTCTACACTTTGTGTGTGTACTGTCTATTTCCTCTGTCTGTCTCTCTACACTTTGAATGTGTACTGTCTGTTTCCTCTGTCTGTCTACACTTTGTGTGTGTACTGTCTGTTTCCTCTGTCTGTCTACACTTTGTGTGTGTACTGTCTGTTTCCTCTGTCTGTCTACACTTTGTGTGCGCCCCGAAACATCCCATACCTTTGGGAGCGTCTGTTTCAGTGTACGTCTCTCCCTCTCTCTCTCTCTCTCTCGCTCTCTCTCTCTCTCTCTCTCTCTCTCTCTCTCTCTCTCTCTCTCGTTCTTCTCTTCTCGCTCACGCTCTCTCTCTCTCTCTCACTCTCTCTCTCTCTCTGAAGGTTTTTTTTTTTTTGTTGTTGTTGCTGTCCCAACCTCTGCGCCACCTCAGAGGCAGTGTACTCACGCCGCTCATTCCGACACCCCGTCCACAGCCACAACCCAGTCGGTCCCGCCGCAGCCCCGGCACCGGCAATCCACAGGGAGCAGTCAGTGTCAAGTCGTCAAGAGGCAACCCACCGAAGGAGACACTGCACTGCTGCCGAGTCACTTCGAAGGTGTTCGGTGGCGCCTGTTCTGATCTAACATACGCAGGACACCACCTACTAAGGCCCCTACTGACGACAATAATTGCTTAGTCGCGGAGCCGGCGTGAGTGAGCTCTCCCTCCGGAGGGCGCCACCACGTCCGTCCAACGACAGCCCCTATGGACTCGCCGATACCGGTGACCCCGACGGAACCAAACAAAGGCCCCAAACTAAGGCCACAGACGTGGAGAGTACATCGAAATTGAGGTCACCATGAGAGCAGGACATGAAGGGCCACAGAACTTGAGACCTTTTTTTTTCATGCTGATCAATGAGAATGAGGATGATTAAGATGATGCTACGGGTTTCCATTTCGGTCTGAGACTACATGACAGGGCTGTACTACGCTTCCTTTCATAATATATCCCGGCGTCAACCAGGCCTGAGAGATACAGGCACCTGCAGTGTTGGTCATGAAATTTGAGCAACATTCTCAGAGACAAATCCATTAAGTGGATGAAACTCGACTGTGTGGTCCCAGTCTTCCCAACTGAGTCAGCAGCAAACTCAACTCTGGGTAGGAGCCGGTCGGGGCAGAAAAACTCGCATGACTCTGATGGGATTCGAACCCACGACCTCCCAGCCGGGAGCCCGCGATGCTAACCACTTCGCCACGGCGGCTGGTTCTCTGAAGGTTTTTAGTTAAATCCTGAGTTACATGCTGCATTCGGTTCTTCTTCTTCTTCTGCGTTCGATTGAAGCTGGATGCGTCAGACTTGTAACCCGGCCGCCATGATGAAGCCCACGGTCTTCTCCAGGTCAGAACGGGCTCCCCAAAGCTGCTCCTGTAACTCCGCTCCCCCCGGCCAGGTTTTGTGTCGTAGAGCTGCGTGACTAGGACAGCGCAGTAGGACATGTTCAGGGGTCTGGGGTCCAGTGCCGCATGGACACTGGTCAGTGTAGGTGATCTTCAGGCGGTTAAGGTGGCTCAGCAGTCTGCAGTGGCCGGTCCTCAGTCTGAAGAGGATTGTCTGCTGGTGCCTTTGGAGCTGGTGGATCGGTCAGCACCATTCTCTGCACCCAGCCTTCTCTTCCACTGGGACTGAAACTGGTTGTGGATGATGGTCTTGGCCTCCCTGTAGGTCACGGGGTGGCTAAACTGCTCCATTTTGCTGCCTGCCTTGGAGAGAGCATCAGCTTTTTCGTTGCCCATGATCCCACAGTGAGACGGAATCCACTGAAGTGTAATGACAGACTGTTTTGAGAATTCATGGAGGGCAGCCTTGATGTCTTGCATATGTTGTTCATTTCTTGTGTTCTGAAGTCCCTGCAGCAGAGATCGGCAGTCTGTGAAGAAGACAACCTTCTGTGATGGGATGCCTGGTCCCAGAAAGACCCTCACTGCGTGGAGCAGTGCTATTGTCTCCGCTCTGTAGTTGGAGGAGATCTTTCCGGTGGGGAAGGCCTTGTGTGTCAATCTTCCATTGGTGTGTCTGATGAAGAACCCTGCTCCTCCATTCTTGACTGCTCCTTCTGAGGATCCATCTGTGAAGACGTGGGTCCACTCACTGGGGTTGTATTGGTTGGCAATCATCTCCTGTGCCAGAGCTTTCATTACTTGAGGGGCTTGACGGGCCATTCTTTTAATGCCAGGAACTTCAGTGATGATTGCGACATCCTCTAGGTGATTGTCTAGTTCCTCAAAATCTGGAAGCATCTCCATTTCGGCTGGTGAAGCAGGCAGCAGGTCTTCATTTCTGTGATGCAGGCTCTTAGACAGGTGGTTGAAACTTGTTCTCTTTAGCCTGTTTTTGGTGGGGTTCTGCATCTCGGTGTGCATGGGGTGGGTAGGCATACGCAGTAACTTTTCACTGTGGATGAAAACCTTCTCCTCGCGTCTGTCTTCGAGGGAATGTAGGCTAGTAAGCTTCTCCATGGCTTGGATTGGGGTAGTCTTCATCCCACCCGTGATCAGTCGCAATCCTGCATTCTGCACTTTGTTCAGGCGACTGGTGTTGGTCTTGGATGCAGTGGCCCATGCAGAACTGCCATACTCCAGGGTTGGTCTGACGGTACCCACGTACACCTTCTGCAGGATGCTACTGTTTGCGCCCCAGGATGTACCGGCCAGCTTCTTCATGATGGCGAGCTTCCTGACTGCTTCGTTTTCAATGTTCTTGAGGTGCGGATTCCAGGTAAGCCGCTTGTCCAGCTTGATGCCTAGGTATGTTGGGTTGTCTTCTTGTTTCAGCTCTCTTCCATTTATTTTCAGGCTGATGGTTTCTGGCAGTGGTGACAGCGAGAAGACTGTGGCCACTGTTTTGGTGGCGTTGATTTCTACGCCCCAGTCAGAGGCCCATCTTCCGACGTGTTCCAGTGCTTCCTGCATCTGTAGCTGGCTGTGGTTAAATGTTCTGCAGCACTCCAGGCAGCAAAATCGTCGGCGTGGAGAGCTCTGGAGATGTGCTTGGTGAGCTTCTCAGCGATGTCGTCAATGAAGATGAGAAAGAGTGTAGGGGAAATGACTCCTCCTTGTGGTACACCTTGTTGTAGAGTGATTCGATGGCTAATTTTCCCATCAAGTTGAACTCTTGCTGTGCGGTACTGGAGGAAGTTGCGTATCCAGCGGTACATATTCCCTTCCACTTTCTTGTTTAGCAGCTTCAGGAGCAGTCCTTCCTTCCAAACCTTGTCGAAGGCTTTGGTCAGGTCCACAAAGACAGCGAGTACCTTTTTCTTCTCCTGAAAGGCGTTTTCGATCTTTTGGGCGAGGTACACAAGCTGGTCTTCCGTACTGTGGTTTTTCCTGTAAGCCGACTGTGTGTTGCTGAGCAGGTGATTTTCTTCCAGATGTTTCAGCAGTCTTGTGTTCACCATTCTTTCCATCACCTTGCCCAGACAACTGAGGAGGCTGATGGTCGGTAGCTGGATTTCTTGGTTTTGTCTTTCTGTTTCTTTCTGATGGGGATGGTGACTGCTTCTCTCCATCGGTCTGGGAGTTTCCCTGAGCTCCATGACTGGTTGATGATCAGAGAAGCTTCTGTTTTGCTGTGGTTCCAAGTCTCCTGATCATGTCATTGGTAACACCATCTTTCCCTGGGGCTTTCTTTGGCTTTAGTTTTTTAATGCTGCATTGAGTTCAGTCATGGAGAAGGCTGACATCATGGACGGTGTGGGTTCTGGTGTTTCAGCTTCTCCTTGGTTTCCTTGCTGACTTCCTGCACTCGGGCATTGGGTATTGTTGCTTTGCTTTCCTCTTTGTAAAAGTCTGCCAGGATGTTTGCTGCTTTCCTTCCCGCGTGGTGCGTACCGTTTTCCTCGATGACGGTTTTGCTGTGTCCCGCTCTGGTGTCTTCATTCAGGGCTTTTGTCAGATTCCACAGCTTGCTGGTCCTTCTCCATGTTGAGGCTGCTGGTCTTCTCGTTCCAACTCTTTTGGAGTTCAGCTTTCTTTTGCTGGTTGAAAGCTTCTTTGGCGTTGTTGTGCCTCACTAGGTTCCCTGGAGTGGGGTTTGCTCCATAGTTTCCCTGGCATTGTCCATTTCAGTGTGAAGCTGTTCCAGTGTGTCACTCCAGTATGGCAGGTAATGTCTTCTTTTGCCCCTTGGGATTGCCTGCTTTGCTGTCTGAAGAATTGCATCAGTGAAATTCTGGACGTTCTTGTTCAGGTCATTTTCACAGCAAATGTTTCTGGTGTGGTGGTCAGCCTTTTCTGCAAAGAGGGTCCAGTTGGCTCGTTTGAAGTTCCAACTTGGTTGCATGTTGCGCTCAGTACATCCTAGGCTGGAGATGTTGAGAATGACTGGCAGGTGGTCGCTCCCTCCAAGCTGGGTGCCGACTTCTCTGGACGTGAGCTTGTGAATGTCCTCAGTAGCTACTGCCAGGTCTGGTGTGGAGGTGGTTTTCCAAGCTCTGGAGAAGCACGTTGGTTTGTCGTCCGCCTGGTTGATGAGTACTAGGTTGTTTTCCATCATCCAATCCTCCACTTCCTCACCACGGGCATCCATTTCTTCATATCCCCAGCTTTGCGAGTGGCTGTTGAAGTCTCCAACCACCAGGTGTCTGTAAGCTTCTAGCTTCACGTTGTGTAGCGTAAGAGATGAGGTTGGTGGGCTGTAGCAGTTGGTGATCCATAGGTCTCCACTGGGCAGCAAGAGCTTGACAGTCAGGTGTTCTAGTTCTTGTCTTCTTGATCTGTTTGTCTCCACTGCAGGGATGGAGTTTCTGACAAGGGTAATGATTCCTCCCTTGTGTCTGTCTTCGCGGTCTTGGCGAAATGTCTCGAAGCCTCTTACAAAGAAACGTCGATGATCTTTCAAGTGCGTTTCTTGGATGCAGATGACGTCGATGTTGTTTTTGCTTAGAAACTTTTGCAGTTCTGGCTTCTTGTTCCCTAGTCCTTCTGCATTCCACTGAGCTACTGTAAGGGTGGTAGGAGGCTGGGTAGTCTGGCCAGTCGCTCTACTCTGCCTTCCCCCGACCGTCAGGTTAACAGAGGCACCGGTCGCTTTGGTGGGCCCCTTTGAGGCTAAGGGCCCGGCTCCGTCCCTCCCCGGTTGTCGCTGATAGGGACGACGCCATGACAATAAGGTAGTCTGACGCATGACCATAATCGTTGATGCGTGTGTGCCCTAATTTATCCCCAGGACCTGCGCCGTAGCTGACACACTCCGTCTTCGGCAGGCTGGATGCTTTTGCCATTTAACCCATGGCTGGGGTAAGGCTTGGAGCAGTGTCAGGGCGTATCCACGCGCCGGTGGGCCTTCACTCAGTTCCTTCCATTTGGTGGGGGCCTTACTCCTCCATCTGGACTGGTCTAGCCTGCGGCTTTCCTTGATTGGAGAGGCCGGGATCTAGTTTTGATATAGCGCCAGTATTCCGCTCCCGTGCCGCGTTAGTGAAAACAACCTGCCCCATGTCCCCCTGAGGAAACACCCACATTAACGTGGCGAGAAGGTGCGACTACGGTGTTCACCCTTTCTTAATGGAAGAAAGGGATCTTCGCAGGTCGCATTCGGTTCGATGTTGACGGTTCCTGTCATTGTTTGTCTTTCAGGGAAAAAGAAGTTAGTCAAAGACAGGAGCGGCCTTGATGAAAGTAAGTGACAGAGGGTCTCTCTCTCTCTCTCTCTCTCTCTCTCTCTCTCTCTCTCCTCTCTCTCTCTCTCTCTCTCTCTCTCATTTTTTTCCATCAGCTTGCATTATATTCGGTTCAGTAATGTTTGCGTGATCTGGCTGACAGACAGACAGACAGACAAACAGACAGACATGGTCAAATGAAAACTTACCCTCCTTGGCGGAGACGGCACTTCTCTATGGTGCTGCCAGAATATGAGGAATGTAGAACACCATGTGCATTTGTTCTGGAATTGCCGCGTAGTCCAACGTGTTTGGATGTCGCCAACACAAAGAGTCAAATGTTGCGCCATGGAGGAATGGAGGAACGTTTTGCCTTGAATCAAAATTAGTTATGTTAGGAATTGGGGGTCGGTGTTGAGCGGATTGAGTCACCAGTGTGATTTCACTTCTTGGTAAATGCCACTTGTTTCCATGTCAGCTAAAGAAAATGTATTTTGACGAACAGAATTTTGAAACGCTGTAAAGCAAAAGTATCTCTTTGAGACAGGAGAGCACTTGCTCCGAGTGCATATGTCTGAATTTGACCCAACAACGACGTACGCGTGAGAGAGAGAGAGAGAGAGAGAGAGAGAGAGAGAGAGAGAGAGAGAGAGAAAGAGAAGAGAGAGAGAGAGAGAGAGTGTGTGTGTGTGTGTATGCCTGTGTGTGGTTAACTTCTATCTAAACTACCCACAACCTTTATCACGATTTGGAATAAAAATGAAAGTAGTATCTTAAGTTTTAAAAGGCGGACCTCATCTGAATGTAGAACAAAAATGTGCGCAGAAGTCCCAAGACCATGCGATTTCTGGCCTGTTCCTCCCTCCCCGTTCGCTGCTAGGATGCGCCATGAAAGCGAACACTCGCCACCTCGCCTAGGAGAAATGCAGAGCTGAGTTTAGGACACTACCATTTATTTCGTTTGCTTCTTCTTCTTCTGCGTTCCCTGGTCATGCTGGTCAGATACAAAGTCCAGTAGCTTGGGCAAAGTCAGCGGTCCGTCGGAGTGAGCCTGCCGTTCCCCACAGCTTTTCTTGGAGTTCCACTGCACCGGGCCAAAACTCACGCCGCAGGCTGTCGAAAATGGGACAGGACTGAAGTACGTGGGCTGGGTTTTGTGGGCCAGTGCCACAAGGGCGCTCATCTGTGTGTGATATGTTCAGACGATAGAGGTGGGAGAGCAACTGACAGTGTCCAGGTCTTAGTCTGAAGATGGCGACTTGTTGGGCACGCTCAAGATGGTGAATGTCATCCTTCTCTACCTCCACCTGTAGTCTTTCTCTCCATGCTGTCCTGAACTGTCTACGGATGGTGGTCTTCGCCTCTCTGTAGGATACAGTTTCGTTTTCTTCGAAACTGAGTTTGTTTGTTTTTAAACCGGAGCTGTATCAGAGATTTGTTTCTTAATCCATGCATTGGGCTATGGCATTGCTAAGTTTACGCAACGACACTTTTTTTTTTCTTTTTTTTTTGTTTGTTTGTTTGTTTTTGCACATAACATGAACTATGCTGGATCATAGATCATATGCAACGTGACACCATAAAGTTGCATGAAGACCAATAAAAGTTCTACAGAAAGTGATAACAGGAGAAGAGTAAACTAACGGAACCCTGAGCTAGTAACTCCGTTCATTTAACAATGATTTATTACTGCTTTTTTTTGTTTCCCTTATTCCTTTTTTTTTCTTTTTTTTTTGTTTTTCTTTTTCTTTTTTCTTTTTTTGTTGTTGTTTTGTTTTTCTTTTTTTCTTTTTTTTGTTCCAGTTCTTTGTCAGATCCTCATAGATCGAAGCATTTAGTACACGTTCAATTTTCAGGAAGCTTTGGTGCATTTTTTGTTTGTTTCTTTTTTTTTCCAGAGTGTGTCCAGGAACCAATAGAACTGGGCCTGGTCATCGATTCCAGCTCAAGCGTCAGCCGACAGGATTTTAGGACCGGTCTGG
>CM031621.1:4182022-4192462 GCA_018398815.1 Conus ventricosus
GTTGTTTGGCTGGTTGTTTTCTATTTTTTTACGCTCTGAAGCGATCAAAGCTAAGTGAATTTTCGTTGTTTATTCGTTTGTTTCTCACCTGAGGAAGACCTAAGAGGTCGAAACGCGTTGTGTTTTGTCTTGTGACTCGTTTGTCCACGTTTCTCTGGGCGGTTCGCTAACATTTATTTAAGATTTTTTTTTTTTTTTATGGTCGAAGATATCCTCTCTTAGTTGTTTCAGTGCTAAATATCTTGTCTTTTTTTGTTACAGTGCAAAATATTCTCTGTCCCATTTCATTACAGAATGTGATTTTTTTATATTTTTTTTTTAGCTACAGTAGAAAATATCCTTTCTGTCTAGTTTGAGTGCAGAATGACTAGTCTTTATTGTAACGGTGCCAACTATCCTCTGTGTTGTTTCAGTGCTGAATGTCTTTCTTTTTCAAAGCACAGTATCTTTTCAACATTGTTTCAGTTCAGTAGCTTGTCTTTCTTGTTTTGGGGGGAGCACTTGTTTTGTTCATTGGTGAATATCTTGCGTGTTGGGTCCCCCAGTGCTCTAGGTGGCGTCATTCTTGTTTTGGTGTTGATCGACATGCCTGGTAATTGTTTCAGTGCACAGTGTCTCGTCTTTATTATTGCAGTGATGCGAAGACCGCCCCCACCTCCACCCTCACCTCTACCACCACCTTCCCCAAGTGAGTTTCTTTCTGTGTAGGTCCCGTGTGTGTGTGTGTGTGTGTGTGCGTGCGTGCGTGCGTGCGTGCGTGCGTGCGCGCGCTGTGTGTGTGTGTGTGTGTGTGTTTACCATATATGCTCTTTTATCATGAGCACCTAAATGCACGAATATGAAAAGAAGTATATACCAAGAGTATAGTCGCTCTAGGTCATGATGGCGCCGAAACGCACAAACATTATAAGTAGGATTTGTCATTATAATCATCATTACTGGTTGTTTAAGATGGTGCTGGTGTTGCTCAAGGAGTTCCCAACAGACGTCAGTTACTTTTTTTGTCATCTTCTTCTTCATCGTTGCCATCGTCGGTAACCTCCCTCTTCTACGTGCCTGCATTAATAGTCGCCGGCCTGGAGTTGTCCTAGCAAAAACAAAAATCAATTTTGTTTTCAGCGACCGTGATTTTGATCATCACTGTTATCATCATTATCACCTGTCCTCATTATGATGCGTTGAAAAGAAGAGTTACTGCTTCCGCAAAACAATCCAGACAAACAAATGATGAGGACAAAACACGATGCACGTCGACGTCTTGGATCTTCCTCAGGTTAAACAAACGACATTCAGGACAAAGAAAACGAAGACGAAGAGGCCCTTTGGGGCCTCGTTTTCATCCAACACCCATTTTGCGCCGAATATCCATTGTCCTGAATGTTGTTTTGTTTTACCTGAAGAAAACCTAAGAGGTCGAAATGCATCGTGTTTTGTCCCGTCATCTATTTGTCTGGATTGTTGTGCGGAACCAGCAACTTTTCTTTTTCGGATTTGCTTCAGTTTCCGCCTTCAGTCCCCTGGCTTTAAAACTAACGATCGTCATCACAGAGTGTTGGGACTTGGCACGATGTGAGACACAAACACTTTACAGCAGACTCCATGAAAACCTTTGTTCAGAGATGTCCCGCCTGATGTGAATATCTTTGAATATCTGACAATGATCGACATCTTCTTTACGGAAGACGGATTTTTTTAATAAAATTCCCGGTGTGCTTTTAGGTGTATTTTAAAGGGTTGTGTGAATGAGGGTGTTGTTGGTTTTTTGTTTGTTTGTTTGTTGTTTTTTGTCCTTGAATGACCTGTGAGTTGACTTCCACGCGGTGACAGCCCTGATGTGGCCCTTTGCGGTCGGCTGGGCTATAAGCAACATTACCTTACCTCACCTTGCTTCCTTATTTGCTGCACTGACAGCCTGCGGAGAGAAGAATCCCACTGACATCAACTTCATCTTCAGTGCGGCCTCCATGGGCCTGGAGGAGATCGCCTTCGTCGCCTCTGTCATCAGCACCATCGTCGAGCATGAGGAACTGAAGGGAGGGTTCCAGGTAAGATTTGTTAGCAAAATTTCAGGTGTGTTTTCATAAGGTGGTGTTTTTTTTTCAAAGGGTTGTGTGAATGGATGACTTGTGGGTTGACTTCAACGTGGTGACAGCCCTGATCTGGCCCTTTGCTGTCGGCTGGGCCATAAGCGACATTACCTTACCTTACAAGGTAATGGGTGTGCGTGCGCATGCGTGAAGTCACGCGTGACATATCAATGAAACCAAGATTTAAACCTACTCTTGGCAGTATGGTCAGTTCAGGTACCTCACATTATATGATTTGTTTAATTTTTTTCCCCCTTTTTAAAATTGTATTTATTTTTGTTAATAGACACAACCATGATTGTACGCATCTTTGTCGTTCTATTATAGACAGCGACATAATTTGCTTGCGCATGCGTGAAGTCATGCATGACATGAAGGAAACCAAGATTTAGGCCCACTCTTGGCGGAATGGTCTGCTTAGGTACTTCACATTGTATGATTTGTTTGATTTTTTTCCCTTTTTTTTATTTCATTTATTTTGTTAACAGACACAATACTAATTGTATGCATCCTCCTATCCTAGACAGTGACACACATCACTCTATCCTTCTGTCTTCCCTGCTCTGTTCCTTTCTCTCTGACTACCATCTCCTGCTCTGTGTGATCTTTTTTTCCCTTTTCCACGTACACCACATAACTAACTACTCACTTCCTTTCCGTAAACTGCCACGCAGTGAGATATATTGACTTGTTTATGAATTGATTTAGGATGTAGGTCACAAAGGAAGTGTGACTGCTTTGTATCTTCTGCAGATTCTTTTTACTGATTTGAAGTGATTGGTGCCGTATTTAAGTCTTGAATACTTACTTCACTCTCGTGTCCAGTTACTCTTTTTAAAAAGATCATAACGTTCTTTTGACTTAAGTGATATTCCATAATATGTAATATTGCCTATCCATTACCCACCCCCTCTCATTCCCCAGTTGGAGCGACATCATTTCCTTCCTTTATTCACTGCTTCTTCTCCATCCCCCTCCACCTCCCCCCCTCCCCCTCTCTCTCTCTCTTTCTCTCTCTCTCTGTCTCTATATCTCTGCAGAGACAATTAAAGGTTTTATAAGGTTTTGTGCGATTAGGGTTCCTAGATCAGGTCAGTAGAGTTAGCGTTAAGGTTCAGGTCGTTCATTCTAGAGTTGGAGAGCCTTTCGGTGTCCTTACCAAAGTGCACATCTCTGTATGAATCATATTCTGTTGACTGGGGTTCGGGAGATGATCCAGCTCTCTTTGTCTCCGTGCCGGACAGTACGGTGTGGTCAGCGGCTACTGTCCTGACGACCAGGCCTTCAGCCTGGCCAGCGCAAGACCTTCCAAGACATCCAGGACCACCTGAAGCAGCAGAAGAACAACCTGCCCTCCATCGTCTCCTACGCCGCCCGTGAAAGATTCACCTTCGCCAGGAGGATCGCCTCGAAAACGGCCGTCATCTTCCTGGCAAGGTCAAGGTCAGTGAGTCTGGGATGGGGCTGGCGGTGTTCTGATACATCGTGACGCTGTCCGTGACATCCAGGGGCATCTCATTTTCACGATGCACGCCGTTCCATGTAACCTGTGACACGGGAGTCCACGGTAATGCATTACCGTAGTGAATGGGTTTAGTAAGGGAGTCACTTTTCTTAAAGACAAACAAACAAAAGTAAACTTCAGACAAAAAAACAAGTCTTAAAAAGTTCAAAGTAACATATCCAGCAAACATGAACAAACGAATCACAAGACAAAAACATTCGGAAGAAACTCCAAATCATCAACCAGCGTTTCTTGTCGCGCCTTTCATTTTGGTAGGTGGAAAGGAGGGAGGAATCTCATCATCTACGTCCACTCATGTGCCATGTAAGCTTTGTCATGGAGCAACAACACACCGCACCTGTCCGTTCCCTGCATGCCCCAGGGTCCACAAAACGCTGTCAGGCCGTCTGTCTTTCAGGTGCGTGCGCGGGACTTGGTCAAGTCCATCGAGGAGATGCTGGCCTTCCGTGTGCGGGTGTTTGTGTCCACGACCGACCCCAAGGTCCTGGCCCCCATCAGAGGCCTCTTGCCCGCTGGGGTCAGGGCGCTGGAGGGCGACGCCTTAAGCCAGGCCACTCAGCTGGTCCACTACCTCTGTCCCTTCAACAAGAAGGTCCCGGAGAAGGTGAGTATAGCGTCCTCTAAGAGAGGCTGGATGGGACGCCATTCTTGCCTTATGTAGGACCCGAGTACCTTAAGAGTGAATCCCAAAGTCTTTTACGGACTCTTTTGATCGAGTCTCTCTTCCTCTGTCTGTCTGTCTGTCTCTCTCTCTCTTTCAGCGACTGTTGTAAATTGATGAGGGCGTCCTTTTTTTACTGTAAGAATATTTCACTTGCTTACAATTTTAACCATATACAGTTTATACTGCGTAGTCTTGCCTGTTTTGTTGTAAAGCTTGTTTGCCGTTTTTCACCTGTTTTTTTTCTGTTTCATCCATAAACCGGACAGTGTGTGTGTGTTGTGTGTGTGTGTGTGTGTGTGTGTGTGTGTGTGTGTGTGTGTGTGTGCGCGCGCGCGCGCGCGCGCGTGCGTGCGTTTAAATAAAGCCTCCCTCCTCCCCCCTCTCTCTTCCTCCCCTCCCCTCCCCTCCCCTCCCGTTTCTCGTTATCTGTTTCTATCTTTCACTCTCCATTTTAACACACCACACGGTTTTTGTTTTCATTTTCCAGAACATCGTGCCATACCAGATTGAACACGAGCAAGTCCGGAAATGGTAGATCACGCCAAGCACGACAAGTTGGCCACCGATCTCGGAGATCATGACGTCAATTATGTCAACACTTCCAGATAAAAAGAAATCCAACAAAAACCTTGCAGTTCTAGCTTGAAAAGGGTTTGTTTTTTGTTTTGTTTTTTAATAAGAAACCGAAAGAAAATGTCCATGTGTATTTGGTGCTTTTTACCATTCAGCTCTACCAACAAAGGATTAGGTTCATGACTCAGACTGTCAAGCTATCCATGTATTTTCTAAGGTCTTTTGTTTCTCATCACGTCATCTTTCTACAGTGTATTCATTTAATCCGGTCAGTCCTCGGTGTAAAAGGACTTGTAAAAAAAAAAGTGTATCAATTTCAATTCATCTGGGCATAATGTAATGCGGTATTGAAATCAAGCCTTTCTGTGACAGGTAAGCCTTTATGTTTAAATCATGTACTATGTAGTCTGTGAACGTTAATATTGCTGGCCCTGGTATTTTATTGTTATTGCATGCGCATGGTCGTGGGTTGTAGAATAACTGCCATCCGTTACAAAACCATACGTTAATACACTCGAACGCACGCCGTTTGGGGCTGCCCAAGTTCTTCTCCTCGTCGTACACTTGCGTACACAAGTCGACAGCCTAGTACGCAATATAACAAAGTTAATTGATATGACGTCTGGCCTCTTGTTGGTATGGTCGAGCCTTCTTAATTAGGGGGCGGGGTAGGGGTAGTGGGGCAGCTCTCTCTCTCTCTCTCATGCAGGCTCCGCAGCTAAGGTCAGACTCGTTAACAGCAAAGGGCCTAGTACGAGGTGCCCCGTATATACTGCACCAAAGCAGGCGTCAGTGAACATCACTGAAACAACGACAGCAGTCCAGGGTCTATTCTGGTGGGTAGCCGGATGGCCATTTCAAACTGAATGCTCCGTGTGGTGTGTGGTGTGGAGGCTGCGACAGTGCAGGACTGGGTGTGGCTTTGTATAGGAGAGGAGGAAGAAGCAATGCAGAGAAAATGCTTCTAAAAGGGAGCAGAGATGAGACGGAAGAAAAAAGAGTGGCACATCATACACACAGATGCTGACAGACAGGTATATATACACAGTGTGCGCATGTGCAGAGAATTTGTGTGTGAGCCATCCCTGCAGCACACGCCTCATCAAAAGATGGCGTACTCATCGAAAAATGGAATTGAATCAGACACACGTGCAATTTTTTGTGGTTTTTTTGAGAGTTTTTTTTTTTTTTTTTTACATGCATGCATGCACACGCAAGACCTGGGTTTAAAGTCTTATTCAGAGGAGGTTAAGGAAAGTCTTGAGATATTAACCGAGACGAGAAAATGCCCTCGAACTTTGCTCAGCGTGGACTAAACCCATGATCCATAGATCAAGAGAACAAGGCTCTTGCCATCAGGTCAGCAGCCCACAATGGCTTGTGCAACCAGCACCTGTGTACTTTTACTGGAAATTGCAGGGACTGTCTAGGGGACTGTCATTTTCGGGGTTACATGGGTTTGGAAACTGTGCTTTACTTGTTCACTTTGTATTGACTTGTATTTGCTATCAATAAAACCATACTTGAAAATCACTATGCGTTTGTGTTTGTGTTTCCATGTGTACGTGTTTAGTGCTCTCTCTCTCTCTCTCTCTTTTGTAGGGTTTTCCCATTTAACTGAATGTCAATTGTGTGTGTATGTGTGTGTGTGTGTGTGCGTGTGCACGCACACGCATGTGTACATTTAGGTTCACAATAAATTTCAAGTGTGCACTCTGTATGTGCACACATCTAAAGATCCCAAGTTAAGGGCATCTCTCTCTCTCTCTCTCTCTCTCTCTCTCTCTCTCTCTCTCTCACACACACACACACAAATGTACAACATGAACGCATGCACTCAAACTCCTGCACACACTCTATCTCTCTTTCACTCCCTCCACAGAAATCACACATGTATGTCAGTGTACATCCATAATTTGCCATCAGCAGTCAGCCAAAAATGTCGACATCCTTAATGTGGATTAAAAGAAGACTGATAATCAACTTCACCTGTTTCCAAGGATCATCCCTTCCACTGGAAACTAAACATACACTCACGTACAACCGCACACGCACGCACACACAGTGGAAAGAGAGGGGTTTTTTTCCCTCTTTTTCTTTTTGTTCTTAAACTTTTTACTGTAGTAATCAGGCAGTTCAGTGCATGTGCATGCTCGCGTTTTAAATACTGTCTGTATAAAATGACCACACTGACTGCTTTATGTTAGTTCAAACTGCAGTAATGTCCAGAGGCCGATCACTGTTTCTGTGTCACATTTACAACAAAGAGCACTGCAAAATAGTCTGTTTAATATTCCGCAACTCAAGTGTCACAGCAATCACAGTTTTTCCTTAAGTGACATATCCATAATATGGCAAGACTCTTTAAATAACTTTTGGGTCATGATAATCTTTCCCATTAAACCTATAATGATTTTCCTTGGAGAAAAAAAAAATCTAAATCTCTGTACCATTCCAACAAAAGAAACTTTGCAGATGACACATTTTACACACTTGCATCCTCAGAGACAGTGACGTATTCTACTTTTGTAGTTCACCCAGGAACCTGGTATCAAGTAGGCCTGACAGGCCATACACCACAATCAGGATTTTGCACTAAAACACTATATAATCCATGCAAGCGTTTGAGGCCTACCATAAATTTGAGCCAGATTTAATTATAAACTGACAATTGATCAAAAGAACAACTCCCCACCAATTATTTCCTTTGTTATGAGTGGTTTTCACCTATGAAATCACAAACAATCTTGAAATGCATGATATGACCTTTCCCTTAGCTGACACACATTTCAGGCCTTCACACTCACCCATGACCTAATGTTTACGCCACCTCAAAGCGCCAAAATAGTCCCCATTCCTTTGATTTTCATCTGTCTGCATGGAACCACCTGGCTTGTACCTTGATGGCCGTATGAAAGAACATGAGAATCAACTTTCGGACAAATTCTCAAAACAGTCGAATTGCGCCAGTCTATAAATGTTCGACTCCTTAAGCAAGGCCTAGGCCCATTCATTTTTGGTGTGCAGCCACATGTCCCTTGTCTGTCATGAAATGCCGGCAACACAGAGACTTGGCAATGCGTTACTGCATGGGTCCTCCTTTCCCATCATTTGAGCGTACAGAATCCACAACAGATCTAGGGTAAAACTAAAAGCCAGCTTGGGCAAAATAAACAAAAAATAGATACGTTAAAAGAAATAATAATTATATTATGCCTCTCATAAAGTTAAAAACCTGTGATCTGTTGACAGCCTATGTCGTTCACTGCCATGGCACCTCAGTGGCTGGTGAAATCAATTGCATGAAAACAGACATGCACACACGTACAACTTAACACTCTACACACTTTCATCAAAGAATCATTACAACATGCAGACTAGTCCATATATGCTGTACATACTACATCATCTACACCTCATGGCACCACAATGCCCCAAGGGTCCGAATAAATAAGTGGATAAATACATATGGAAAGAGCCGTGGGGGAAATGGTCTCGAGGACAGGACTTTGTAGATGGCCCACACATCTACACATTAACCAAACGTCAGGTCAGGCCTACAGTGTCACACTAGCAGCATCTATGCCAATGCTCTAGTTGTGTGTGTGTGTGTGTGTGTGTGTGTGGTGTAAGTGCGTGTGTGTGTGTGTGTGCATGCGTGCGTGCGTGTGTGTATGCATGCAAGTATCTGCACGTGCAAGTGGGAAGCCAGTATGTGCATGGAAATGTCTACATGGAAAGGTAGTTCACATGATGACAAATGCTTTTGAAATATGAAAAAAAAAGCAACAACAAAAACATTTAAGCAAAAAATACAAAGACAAAAATAAAAACAAAAATACATGCAGCGTCACTGTCAAAAGTTTCCTCTCTCAAAACATTTGCTATTTAATAACAACAACAAAAGAGATGATAAAGTTTGCATAGTTCTGAAAGCCAAAGACCTAAATTCACACACACACACACACACACACACACACACACACATGTGAATCATTTTTTTTCTTCCTCTGCTCTTTATTTTTAGAGTCCATAACTGTTCATGACATTGACAAAAGCTTTATTTTTTCTTTTTATTTTCCTTGTCACACACACACCACACACACACACACACACACTTTTCATTTCAGCTCCCCAACTATTCAAGTTTTCTACGTCTTGTGTAACATCTTATACCAGCAGTTGTATACAGCGTTTGGCTTGTTCATGGATATTATAAGAACATCTAAATTTCTAAGCTAGCATGCAGTAAATGAATTTTTTAAGTGTGCTGCCATTCATAACTAAATATCAGGCATATGTCTGAACATTCATGGTTGTAAATGTTTGGACAAGAAAGGACAGGACAAACAGGTCTTCACAGGCACCACTGTAAAGACAAGTACCAAGCATACTAAAGATCGTTACAGGTATCGCTGTGCAGATTGGTATAATGAAAACACTGAAGCTCTCTGCCCATGGTCTGTCTCACAGCATATCACTTTCCCACAGAGTTGTAACGTGAGTCCAGTTAAGTAATACCTACTTACAAGTGACACTGCATTACAGCGATTACAGCTACAGCCACAACCCCGGTTTGTGCTATGAACGGGCAGTATGTCAAACGATCACTCGCCTGTGCAATTTCCAAGTATGCCAGTGTGTGTGTGTGCATGTGTTGGGAGTGGAAAGAGAATGGAGAGGTAAGGAGACGTTGGTATGTTGGTGTGTGATGTATGTGTGTGTGTGTGTGCATGTGGGGAGGGAGTTAGAAGGAAGATCCAAATGAGATGAGGAAGGGAGATCATGTAAATGGTGGGTTGGTGAGGAGACTGGTGTGAGGTACATGCTGACCATCCACCCCCTCACATGAACACAAACATAACATTTGAATGGAAATCAAAAACCTCCAATTCTAGCCCCTCTGTTTTCCAGTTATATTCAGTGCATTTGCACGTTATTCGTAATTTACCTTCAAGGATGTCAAACACACACACACACACACACACACACACACACACACACACACACATTTACTCACCAACCTTCTCTGTCTCTCTTTCTTACACACACACACACACACACATACACACACACACACACAATTCCATCATTGTAGTAGGATGTCACTGTACTGGAATGTTGCAGCTGTGGTATGTGGCTGTAGTGCAACATCTCTTCAGTGGGTATCACTTTACTGGAAATCTGTCTACTTTGTTGCTTCAGTAATATGACACCCCAAAACTGTCTACACTGACCCTTTTTCTGACTTTTTGCATCAGATAAACATTACACTGGATCTTTTCTGGAACTCGCTTTCCCACAAGCTTGACTGCTTTCTCCACCTTGGTCATGACAGGTTCCTATCACTCTCGCTGTCTTGTTGAACATCTGCTTTGATCAGCCTGGCATTATCCATACATGGCTACAATGCCTCAACGACAGAGGAGCCTGAGCTGGTTTCTGAGCCGCTTCAGAGATGTCCATCTGAATGTTCGCTTCCTGCAAACTAGACTGCTGACAAGTTAACATACGACTTGGTCTTGAGTCAGAGGCTTTTGTCAGTTATAAGGTGGGCACTGCAATACATTGTTAGGCATGGGATTACGATC
>CM031621.1:4192562-4228926 GCA_018398815.1 Conus ventricosus
ATTCAATTCAAACTATGATAACAGTCTGCATTCTCTTGAAAAACAGAGCTGCGTCTTCCATACAGAGTGTGTGCCTGCCTACGTGGCAAAGTGATTCAAATACACAGGCAATTTTCTGACCCTATGAAATGCTTTCGATGACCTGGTGGTTTGTGAGGCTCAATCTACCAGGTCCCTCCCCAAGTGTTCAGCTGAGGAACATAAACAAACTTAAATACACTCATCACTATCACTAAAATGAATTTTCCATCTTTTGGACAAATAAAATTGTTATCGTGTTATCCTGTTATCCCTGCCAGTGACAACAAGCACTGCTATGTCACATGCTTAGGACCCAAGCACTCATCAACTATAACACTGGGGAATATCACAACATCACTCAGACCCAAGAACTATTCATCAGAAAGAAGCACTTCCTAACTTTCATCTGCAAGAAAGAGAGCATCTGCCAGTTCTATCCACTGCTGTATCACATTCCAGATACCCAAATAACCAACAAGCAGAAGACTCCACCCACCCACCCCCCTCTTTTGTCCCTCTCTTCCAGAGAGCAGTTCCTGAGTAGGACACCCTGTCTGCAGATTGGGCTACCGCACCATCACTGACGAGCCTTCCGGGCCAGAGTAGGCATGCATCCTCCAATCGGCTGTCTCCCAAATAACGGGACTTCACCTGTAAAGCTGATGGTTGGGTGTTCAAACCCACTCATGGTCAGATGTTGACAACTATGAAACCCTCTCTTTCTGCCTAGCTGTACAAAGACATCTGAGTCAGTTCAGGAAATGTTATGGCAGTGAAAGCTGTGGGTTGGGCTCCATCTTCATTGATGCTCTCCCCTGGACACAGAGAACCTCTATAACAGTTCACTGCCTCTTCAGCCATCAGGTAATAGGACTTAAATTTTTTTTTTTAATTTTTTTTTTACCTGTAATAAAGAGATTGGGTATGAAGGAAATCGAAGTTTTACTATCAAGAACTAAGAGTTGAAGGGGCACATTACCTGTCTGCAGATCCAAATACAACAGCACTTTCTCTCATAAGTATTTACCTCAATCTTATGTCTGTGTGTGTGTGTGTGTGTGTGTGTGTGTGTGTGCGTGCGTGCGTGCGTGCGTGCGTGCGTGCGTGCGTGCGTGCGTGTGTGTGTGTGTGTGCGTGCGTGTGTGCATGCGTGTGTGTGTGTGTTCTTCCTCAGTCTTCTCAATGAACTAGGGCCCCAGTTCCAAATTAACAGAGAAGCAGTTTTGTCATCAGACTGATGCTGAACTGGAGCTGGGCAGGATACTGAAGCAAAAGCTGCCATCACAGTGTGGTACTAACGCCAGCACAAGTTTGAAACTGAGCTGTCTGTTTTCCCCGTGTTTGAAACATCAATGGTTGGAGATCTTACGAAAGAACAACAGGCTGATGACTTACAGTCGGACCAAACTGAAAGGCAATGCTTTGAACAAAATGAATATCACCATGGCAGCAGCAGATTCACTGTTAAGAACAAATTTGTTAAAAAGATAGCTATATGACAATTTACCATGGGGTAAGGTATATGAAAAAGTGAACCTTTGGCACTTCATAATTTGCCAGTGGTATGAAATATATGGAATGAAATCCATTTTGACTGAGACAATGAACATAAAAAGATAAGTCAGAATTTAAAAATAGACACCAACATACTCGGGGGGGGGGGGGGGGGGGGGGGGGGGGGGGGGGGGGGGGGGGGGGGGGGGGGGGGAGGTACGCTTACAAACATTTACACACTTTTATGACCCAGCTGGACTAAACTTCGAAGCTCAATATGTGCTGAAGACTGCTTATATGTCACACTAAAAACGAACACTTGTCACATTTTTATGACATCTTTCTTTCAAAGTAGGAGCATGACGCTACCTTCATTTCAAAGTAGGAGCACTCTACTTTAATCCATAAAAGCAGGATTCACTCATCGTAATGCTGCCATTGGTACTGTGAAGTTCAGTTTCTAAAGTATATCCAAATAATTAATACGGTACAGTGTTAGTCTGTGATTTCTTGCTGGAAACTGAATACACTTGCAACAACCACAAATTCTCTTTCCCTCCTGTTGTTGTTGTTGTTGTTGTCGTCACTGTTGTTGTCACTGTTGTTGTTGTTTTGAAGGAGACAACATCAAATTTACAAATGTTTACAAGTTTCTTTTCAACAAACTGAGTTATAACAGACTGAAAGGTTTTAAAAAGGATACAACGGTTTCTCCAAACTGTTTCAAACTTTAAAGACTGTACGAAACCCAGTAACACTGCGAACTGATTTTACTGCGGGGCAGTATTTGAGAAATACTGTTGGCAGATGCAGCTTTTTAAGGCAGGAGCACAAATACAACGAAACCATCTTCAACACAAGAAGCATCTACGGCCTGTAAACCGGCAGGAACCTCTTGATCTCCTCACGACACACAGGACACTTGTGGGGCGGAGGGAGCATTTCGGCACAGTCACAGCACATGGAGATGTGCCCACAGTCCAAGGTCACCACCTCCCTGGGGTTCCCCAGGCACACCACGCAGGGCTCAGGAGAGTTCTTGCTCTGCTCGTCTCTCGCCTCCGCATGGCGCCGCAACACACTGAGGCGAATCTCCTCAAACTCCCTTTGAGTCTTCCTCTGGGCCAGATACTTCTTGGTCAGTCTCCAGATCAAAAGGCCAAGTAAACTGAAGGTCACTACTCCGAAAACCATGGCAACAGCTTTCAGGGAGGAGGCCTGGGACTGGATCTGTTTGATCAGCTGACCTCTGGACATTCTGGTGAGGAAGTACCTGGCGTTCACTGCCTGCGGCGGTCTCAGCTTCAAGTGCCCGTCTTCCAGCAGAATTTCGCCAATGCCCACCAGGCCTGTGCCCACCACAAGCATCTCTTCTGTTTCTTGGATTCCATGGCAAACCTGAAAAGCATGAGCTGTCCTTAGAAAAAAAAATATACATATATCAATTACATTATCATATCAAATCATTTTCAACACTTCATTTCTCTAAAATTAACCAAAAAGGTGGTTTCTTTCTCTTTTTTTTTTTTTTACCAAATAGATTTAGACATGCATTCTTAAAGAGCATGAAACACTCAACAATCTCTGACCCAAGTACACTTAACTCTCAATTATTTCCAACAGAAACGAGAAAATACACTGGAGATCATATACCAGCCAAACGTCCCAAGCAGTACCCTAGACATACCTACCCCTAAATCTTTTCTACACGAACAAACAAAACATTTTCAAGACCAGCAACAGTGGGGAACTAGTCAGCATCGCCGACTACCAGCTGGGAGGTCATGGTTTTGATTTCCATCAGAGCCAGTTCTTTGTGAGAGTTTTCTGCCCCAGCCAGCTCCTACCCGGAGCTCAGTGTGCCATGGGCTCAGTTAGGTAGACTGGGACCACACAGTCAAGTTTCATCCATTTAATGGATGCGTCTCCGAAACTGCTGCTCAAATTTCCTGACCAATACTGCAGGCATCTGTGCCTCTCGGGCCTGGTCTATGCCTTGATAGGTTATGAAAGTTAGCACAGAGTACAGCCCTGTCATGCTGTCTCAGACCTGAATGGAAATCCTTAGCATCACCTTTATCACCCTCATCCTCATCGATCAGCATAAAAAATAAGTCTCAGATTCTGTGGCCTTTCATGGCCTGCTATCATGGTGACCTCAGTTTAAACTGCCTCCCCCACATACATGGCCTTGATTTGATTCTGTCAAGGTCACCTTGATCGGCAAATTCGTGGGGACTGTCACTGGATGAACATGGTGGCACCCTCCAGAGGGAGAGAGCTCACTCACACCGGCTCCATGACTAAGCAGTTCTTGTCATCAGCAGGGGGGCTTAGCAGGTGGTGTCCTGCATATGTTGGATCAGAACAGGCATCCTTGAAACCGACAGCTCCCTGCGGATTGTCAGTGCCAGGGCTGTGGTGGGACAGGCCAGGCTGTGGCTGTGGACGGGGAGCCAGAGTGAGCAGCCTGGCTGTGGTGGGACAGGACAGGCTGTGGCTGAGGATGGGGAGCCAGAGTGAGCAGCCTGGCTGTGGTGGGACAGGCCAGGCTGTGGACAGGCAGCCAGAGTGAGCAGCCTGGCTGTGGTGGGACAGGCCAGGCTGTGGCTGTGGACAGGCAGCCAGAGTGAGCAGCCTGGCTGTGGTGGGACAGGCCAGGCTGTGGCTGTGGACAGGGAGCCAAAGTGAGCAGCCTGGCTGTGGTGGGACAGGCCAGGCTGTGGACGGGAGAGCCAAAGTGAGCAGCCTGGCTGTGGTGGGACAGGCCTGGCTGTGGCTGTGGACAGGGAGCCAGAGTGAGCAGCCTGGCTGTGGTGGGACAGGACAGGCTGTGGACAGGGAGCCAGAGTGAGCAGCCTGGCTGTGGTGGGACAGGCCAGGCTGTGGACAGGGAACCAGAGTGAGCAGCCTGGCTGTGGTGGGACAGGCCTGGCTGTGGCTGAGGACAGGGAGCCAGAGTGAGCAGCCTGGCTGTGGTGGGACAGGCCAGGCTGTGGACAGGCAGCCAGAGTGAGCAGCCTGGCTGTGGTGGGACAGGCCAGGCTGTGGCTGTGGACAGGGAGCCAGAGTGAGCAGCCTGGCTGTGGTGGGACAGGCCAGGCTGTGGTGGGACAGGCCAGGCTGTGGCTGTGGACGGGGAGCCAGAGTGAGCAGTCTGGCTGTGGTGGGACAGGCCAGGCTGTGGACAGGGAGCCAGAGTGAGCAGCCTGGCTGTGGTGGGACAGGCCAGGCTGTGGACAGGGAACCAGAGTGAGCAGCCTGGCTGTGGTGGGACAGGCCTGGCTGTGGCTGGACAGGGAGCCAGAGTGAGCAGCCTGGCTGTGGTGGGACAGGCCAGGCTGTGGACAGGCAGCCAGAGTGAGCAGCCTGGCTGTGGTGGGACAGTCCAGGCTGTGGCTGTGGACAGGGAGCCAGAGTGAGCAGCCTGGCTGTGGTGGGACAGGCCAGGCTGTGGTGGGACAGGCCAGGCTGTGGCTGTGGACGGGGAGCCAGAGTAAGCAGCCTGGCTGTGGTGGGACAGGCCAGGCTGTGGACAGGGAGCCAGAGTGAGCAGCCTGGCTGTGGTGGGACAGGCCAGGCTGTGGACAGGGAACCAGAGTGAGCAGCCTGGCTGTGGTGGGACAGGCCAGGCTGTGGCTGTGGACGGGGAGCCAGAGTGAGCAGTCTGGGTGCAACGCCATTGAAGTGGCACAGAAAATAAGACAGCAAAAGCAAAAAACAAAAAAAAACACGAAAATTTCAAGAATTTTGCAGAACACACTATATTCTTACATATGTGATGCTGTGCAGTTCTGCATGTTTGCACAGAATATGCACATGTATGCAAATTGTGCACAAACAAAAGCTTTCCCCTTTCCATCTTTCTTGTAAACAAGGCTACCGTTCACAATGTAATTTACTAAAAGTCTGGTGGAGTTGACTTCTTTCTTCTTTTTTTTCTAAATGCAGGATTCGCTCTCTAACTTCTTCATCAGTCTAGCCACAGCTGGCTGGCTGCTCAGCACTTTCTCCTAACTCGGGTCCCCTTGGTCTGCTCCATAGCCAAGTATGGACTAACTCTCATGTGCGCTTCCCGTCTACTGTGAGATTTGTCCACCAGCAATTAATGGTGCTCCCCTTTGTTTTCAGGTTGAGGATTGTTTTGGGTTTTTTTCTTTCAGCAACATGCGATCCAAAACCATAACACCCAGATCAGCCACTGATTTTCATTCTTTTTTCTTTCCATAACAATTACTTCTATTTTGTGACAGTAGGTGTCACTGGTATCCCTATCTACTACTGTAGTCGAGAAATGATGACAACAAAAAAAAAATTTTCGGGGGGGAGGGGTCAGAAGACAGCTTGAAAATTCTCAACAGTATGAAAAATACCTCTCCAAAGAGCCGTTCGATTCCAGTCTGCACGACATTGGTTTTGTGTGGGATGAACTTGTCATGGATCACTTCCAGACTCTCCAAGAGTTCATCCGCCTCTGTGGCTTCCGTTACCATGATGCTTTGCATGGTGTCAGGATCCCGGATGGCAAAAGGGGCAACGTCAAAGGTGTCTCGCAAAACATTTCTTGCATCGGTCCTGAAGATAAAATGAGTTAGCAGCCTGGATGTTGAAAATTTAAGGTTTTTTGGCAAAAGAAAAAAAGTCAACTGTCGAGTAAAATGAAGGTTGGTTTTTTTTTCAACTTAGGAAACAGGTGAAAACTTTACAAGCTGCAGCAACTTAGCTCAGAATGAGAAGCAGAGTTTCAATATTGCGCATCTGTTGTCTACAAACTTGTTTGCTAGTTAGCAAGTATGAGGAGTAACATAATTTGGGGTCAGTCAGGTTACCAGAAAGTTGAGGAGGGGAGGGTGAAGAGGGAGGGGGTGTTGTCTTACCTATGTACTTCAATGTGGCACCCAGGTGACTTTTTGCAGAGTTAAGGGAGAAGAAAAAGATGTCTAACCCATTCACTTGAATTTGAAACGTCCAATTCTCTAAGCCTTTTTCTGATGTGTTCTGTGTTTTATGTTCATGATTGATACAGCTGTTCTGAAAATTACAAATCTTCACCTCATCCTCATTTTATCACATGCTTAACCTTTACATCAATCTTTGACAATGCACTCCTGATTCATAAATAGAGGCGCCAAAAAATCATAGAGTTTACCAGGCCTTTATTGCATTTTTTTTTTTCTGTGCCTACACCCATCCACCCACCTCCCTCCCACATCACTCATCCAATAATCAACAAGAGTTTAACTTCACTAACAATGCAGGTACTCATGACACACATTCAACATGCTGCCAAATCCGATGACCACTCTTTAAAGTATGGGTCCTCCATGACCCACATCACTAGAAGCGTATAATTTGAATGACGCAACCAATTATTGGTTTCCTTCTTATAATCACCAAAATCAGCAGGCAAATAGCGAACTGACAAATACCCAAAGATGCTTTACAAAATTTGAAACAGTTTAAGAGACATGTTTTTCTTGTGTCTTGGGTCCTCACCCATGGTGCACAGTACAAGAAAAGTTAACAAAATAATTCTAGATCATGCCACAGTTTTTCCTGTTTCATCTTAAATTCAGCAACCTCTGTCCGGCAACCTCCCCTTGGAAAATCAATTCCAGAATCTTCATCAAGTTCCTATATAATTACCAACTTCTGTAAAAAAAAAAAACTTTGCTAAAAAAACTATCTTCCAGCCTATTACCCCTCAACATGGTATTCCTTCATATAAGAACTTGCTTCTTGTTTTTCTATGTGTGTGTGTGTGTGCATGTGTGTGTGTGTGTGTGTGTGTGTGTGTGTATGTGTCTGTGTGTGTGTGTGTGTGTGTAAGAGAGAGAGAGAGAGAGACAGAGTATGTGAGTGTGTGTGTTGGACACATATGTTTAAGTGAATACAGTCTGCATGACTCATTGACTGGAGTGGTTGTTTTAAAAATATATATATAATACATTTTTCACACATTATTTAAAATCTGGTGGGGGTTTTGGTCAACCAAAAGTTTTCACATCTTTTTTTCCTGCCGAGGGAATACATTCTGCACAAGGTATCTGATTTAAAGAGGAAACAAAAAGACTATTAAAAAAAAAAAGGACAGCTTGAAAATGAAATTTGAACACAATGTTATCAACTGACTAGTTCAAGCCCTTACCAGAATCCATGAATTCTTTGTGACTTGTGTTCAACTCTTGACGTCTGCAGGATGACGCCCTTTCTGTAACTGTTTTTGGTGCTGAAGGTCTTCCCCATATCCGTCACAACCCCTTCCACTGATGCATAGCCAATGCTGCTGTTGTCCGATGACCTCAGCTTCCTCTCAAGTTCAGCACCTAACTGGACAGTTTCTGCATTCTGCACACAATAGAAAATTGTACAGAGATCAGAAAAAAACATTAAGTTCCCACACATGAACATACAATTAAACATGACCATGATACACACATACACACACTGATATACACACCATAGACAAGCAAAAACTGCTTGATTCCATTGTTGTTATTCTCCACCTTATCTTTTTTTTTTAAATGCAACGATGTGTAATCAAATTCAGATTAGAAAGAAGAGAGAGAAAAAAAGATAAATTAATATTTGATATAACTTATAAAGCTTTTGACTGTCCGAAAGTCAGAGGAATGTCCTAGTTTTGCAGCTCTTCCCCCCCCCCCCCTCTCTCTCTCTCTCTCTCTCTTCTCAGGGAGAGAAACTACTCTATCCGTAAGATGCACGAAAACCCCCCTTTTCACATACAAATCACGTCCTTCTCATGTTAGTTTTGGCCAAAATTAACACCTGTTTTTAAACAAAATTAACACGCAAAAACTGCAAAAATCGACGTAATCAGCACATTAAAACGGGGGCTTACGTGCAAGATAAGATTTGGTGATTGTGAACAAAGATATTTACATTCTCTCCCGAGGCATAAAAATTAATGGTTTAGCAAAAATAAGGTTAGCAAATACTTTTTTTTTTGTTAACTCACTGTGTTTGGCGGAAACTTGCAGCTCTTCATGAACAAACGTCTTTTAGGGCAGGTTTTGAAGAGAGAGTTCTCTTTTAAATATTACGGGAGGAGTTTAAATCGCAACTTCATATATACATCTAGCTCCATATAGACGTGCTCTAATGCTAACATCACCTTCTGCTGATCCAGGAGCATACAAAGATATCTTACTTTCATCCAAACGGCAAGAGTTTGAGGTCCCTCACATCTTCATAAAGCTAATTTTTTTTAATTTGATTGCTTTAAATTCTCATTGTTATGGCGGTAAGACTTGCTGGCAATCTTCCTAACCCATCTTGTTGCGTTCTCTGTACTTCGTAAGTTCCATAAGTTCTCTGTACAAAATAAGGGGTGAGTTGAAAAGATAATTTAACATTCTCTATGCTAATCAATGACCTGGAGACCAAGAGAACTGCTTTAAACCTTTGAGTCTTTCCAGTTGTAAATTCTTCTTTTCCTACTCTTGGATTCTTTAACCTTTTTTCTCATTCGAAGGTGGAATGGGGTGGTATGTTGTGTGTGCGTGTGTCGTGTGTGTTGTTGTGTGTGTGTGTGTTGGTGTGCCTGAGGGGGGGGGGGTAAGACAGGCGGAATGAAGGTTCTGTTGATTTTCTTCTATCTTGATTCTTTATTTGTTTTCTTTTTAAGGGGGGGGGGGGGGGGGGGGGGGGGGGGGGGGGGGGGGGGGGGGGGGGGGGGGGGGGGGGGGTCGTGTGTTTTGGGGGTTGTTGTTTTTTTACATTCATCCATTCATGTAAGTGCAAGAGCCATCTGAGTATGTGACTACTGTCTGTTGACTATAGCTAGAATCTTCGTTGACTCTCAGACCTGGCCTTTCAGTTTCACCAGAGACGTCTCTGGTTTCACTTTCAGCGTTTTCCGCCGGAAATCCGCTATGCTTTAACACCAGTCACTACAATTTACCTTGATTTGTATCGCTGTGTCACGCTTGCTTTTTACAAAGCATACAAAGAGGCAGCGATAATTCCTGACAGTGACCCCCCTAAAACAATCAGTTTATCAGAGGAATCAATCATCGTTGCCGATCAACTTGTCTCTGTTGTTGACAGAAGATGATCTGTCGACAACCGCTGCCCCCGATTGACCGTGCAGGGAGATCACTTCCAAAAAATCAACGATAGTTGTCTATCGTCGGATTAGGCTAATGTCCATCGATCTGAAGAAAACTAAATCGTTTATATATATATATATATATATATATATATATATATATATATATATATATATATATAAATATATATATATATATATTATTATATATATTGTCTGTTTATATGTCTAATTCTCTGTATATTAAGAAAACTACGACCAAAAAAACCACAAAATTAGCCTCTGACAGAGTGAAGTGTAGTCTGATGTGATACAGAGGTGACAATGCTGTGAAGTGAAGTGGGAGTGTAATGTTGGGTTTTTGTCGTGTAGTGCAGTGCAGCGTGGCAACCTCCCACTATTTAGCTAAATAAAAACTAGTTGCATAGTAAGGCGACTGCAGGCGGAGATCTGAACAAATCTTTAAAGCAAGTTAAGTACTGTATGCGCAAAACATGAACAAACGAATCAAAACACAAAAATAAAAGCTACAGTTATTTTTTTGGAAAACAACCCCACTTGTTTACTGTTTACAGTTATCTTGTGACTGAACGAAAACTATGGCTACATTAATTCATAAAAAATGACAAAAACAGAGAGAGAGAGAGAGAGAGAAGAGAGAGAGAGGAGAGAGAGAGAGAGAGAGAGAGAGAGAGAGAGAGAGAGAGAGAGAGAGGCCGACAGTCAGAGACAGAGACAGAAGATGACAACAGACAGAGACAGGAGAGAGACACACACACACCAGAGAGATAGGAGAGAGAGAGGAGAAGAGAGAGAGGGTGAGGATGAGAGTGAGAGGAGAGGAGAGAGAAGAGAGAGAAGAGAGAGAGAGGAGAGAGAGAGAGAGAGAGGATGAGCAGAGAGAGAGATGATAGGAGAGAGAGTGAGGGAGGAGAGATCACGACGAACCTGTCGTTCTTGGCTTAACTGCACGTTTTAGATGTTGAAGTTTCTCTTGCATGAAGTAGCTGTGGGTAGGGGAAGGGTGTTGGGGGTAGGGGGAGGGGTCACGCTTTGGGATCTCCTCCCAGAGCCTTCTCCCTCCACCTTCTCCCTAGGTCTGTATCTCTTACCATCCTTCCCTTTGGGTTGGTGTATGTTACCTCGTCTTCTGAACCATCAGGTATACATGCGTTTCGCCAAGTGTATGCTCCCCGGGACTCAGGGGGCTTGCCTGCACCGTGGGTCGGCTGTACTCACTCCCTTTGGTCCTTGTTCCCGCGGTGTCCATATTAATTCCCGCAGTCGGGGTGTTTTCCCCCCGAAATTCCCCCTCCTGTGATTAAGACCCAAAGAGGAGGCACTATGATGTAAAACCATTTATTTGTCACCACGGAATCTCTCCGTTGTCCTTTATATCAGAAGAGGAACATAATTTTGAACACGAAATAGTACTGTATTTGTTTATCCATTCACCAGACTAATACCAAAACTTTAATATCTCTCTCTCTAACTCTCTCTCTCTCTTATCTCTCTCTCTCGCTCTCTCTCTCTCTCATCATAACAAGAAAGTAATTTGAAAAAGAATATTAACTGTTCTGATTTTCTTCTTCGTTCACTCTGACAGGAACCCAGAGGCATTGACGAAGGCTCTTTAGGGCGGGGGCCCTCAGTGATCCATAAAGCTTTTCACTTCATCGGTGTGTTGGCAGGCATGGATCTGCCCTCTGCTTCCTCCGTGTGGGACAGTCCGCAGAAGTGTTCCACTGACATTGGGGCTGTTTCGTATAAGAACAAACTTGAAGACTCGCCAATGTGGAATTTTGTGAAACATGTGATGTACCAGGGGGGGTTTCTGGACTGCCATGTACTATGGTCTCAAAATGCTTCACTTCATGTTGAAGTCTGGGTGCTACTCAGCCATCTTTTTTTCTTTCCTCCCTCCCCCCCCCCTCCCCCCCCCCCCCCCCCCCCCCCACCCCGCCCCCCACCCCCCCCACTTTTTTTTTTTTTTTTTTTTGTTCTCCTTGATTAATACTTTTGATTTTCCGTTGCGTTATCAGTACTGCTGGTGTATTTATAATCCATGAAACAAGGAACTCAACTCCCTTGTCACTACCTGGCCATTCAGCCAGCATTCCAATGAGAATTACCCGTACTTACCAGTGGATTCCCTCTCACTGCAGTATATATATATGGCAATGAAAGATACCTGAAAGGAAGGAGGACAGCAGCCCCAGTTGGGAGTAGGAAGTATCTTTTCAAGAAATATAACTGTCTTGTTTCTACATTCATTACATTCCTCGATGAACTACATGGTTCTTAACTATAATCTCTCTCTCTCTCTCCTCTCTCTCTCTCTCTACTCTCTCTCTCTCTCTCTATATATTTTAACACACAACTCACCGCGCACGAGCACACTCACGCACACACAACCACACACGCACATACACAACACACACACACACACACACACACACTCAACCACACACACACACACTACACACCACTGCATTATATCGATCAGGCTGACGAGATCAAGAAGCATGGGCAGCCGTTCAGCTACAAACCCATGAATGAGCAAGAAAACAGCGCCTAGGAGAGTTGACAACGTGGAAAGCGCCAGGAAGAAGAAGCTGATCCGTAGCAGCGCGCAAAGCTGCCCAGCGAGTACGTGGGAGGTAAAGGAGAAGCCAGGGAAAATCGACACAGCTCTACATCGGACACAGTGGGTTTGATCGCTGCTGATATGGAAAAATATTGTTATCGGTCTATGTAATCTGGGTCAAAGCCTGGAAAACACGTTACACGACAGAAAACGATGATTGAAAATATGAATGCTCTAGAGTTGTCATGACAAAAAGAGTTTCGGACGATTTCATACGCAAAGTTAATCCTACCTGTCCCACGTACGCTGAGATCGCAAAAGATCCCTACTGCCCAAAACCATCCGGACGACAAAAGAAAACAGAAGACAGAACAAAAGAGAACGAATAATCTAAAAGCAAAGGAGGTTGGTAAAGAACTTACGAAAATGACGTCAACGATTTCCACATGATCGTAAACGGGGGGGGGGGAGGACCAGGAAAAAAAGAAAACAAGATTCTATTAGGCCTTGATCACAACAGAAAGGTGAGTAAGAAAAATGATTTACTGTAGTTGCCATGCTCACGTCTCAGTAATGAAAGGAGTGAATGGGAGAAGGAAGCGGGCCGCTCAGATGGCTTTGAAACAACGGTTTGCGAGAGTATAGGACTGAAGACCTTCCTCTGATGTCTTCAGAAACTTCCATCCTCTGACTCGAAAGACCAGCGGACGCAGGGGTTATCCATTGCGGACTAAATGACATTCAGAGAAGGGGATCCCAAATAGTCAGCAAAATGTTTCAAAATGTGTCGGAGGACTTCGCCAATATCACCCTGAGTTAAGGATCATTGTGAGTAAATCGCACGGTCAAAGATTTCGAATCTCAAACGAAACGAGATCTTTTATTGCCTTGACAACAATCAGAGATGTTCAATATAAAAACGTTTCATATGTTCACCTCAACCTGCATTCTGGACAACCAGACAACACAGAGACGGCATCCACCCAACACTTAGGGGGGGGGTAATGGTCTTGCAGCTTACGTTGGACGGCATGTAGGGAGCTGTTTGGGAGTAGAATAGAAACCAAAGAAGGACTGCAGACTGCGGAAGCAGAAACACCCTCAGAAACTAGAACAAGGCCTTCTGTGGTACCAGCTTCCATGGTAAAACAGAGTTCACTGGTGTGGAACATGTTGAGTCCTTTGACCCAGGGAGTGGTTCTAAATCAACATATGAGTGAATTTAGTGCAGTTTGTGGGGAAATTTTAGTTATGAAAATTTGTTTCCTACCACCTTAACGTGACTTTTATTTGTTGTTCTTTCCGTTATCCGAAATTTTCCAAAGTGTTATGTGTTTTATCTAAGTGGGCTACAGTCACAATTAATTTTGACAGTGAAGTCATTTCCCCCATTAATTTTTCCAACAATCCTGTTTGTTCGTCATTTTTAAGTCAGAAAAGCATTGTATTTAGCTTGCGTTCGCCACCCTGCGGTTTTCATGAGGTCATCATATGAAAGTTATGAATGGAATGTTTAGCTCTGTGTCCACAATTTCCCATATCTCATTCAACATCTGGCGAATAACATGGACATGCACGTATTTTACAAATCGCTCCTAAACGTGAAAAATGATCAATTGCCCAAACTACCCGGTTAGTATTATCCACTGTGTATGAGCAAGTTGTGGATACTTCTATAAATCAGTGCGGCTATAATATATTAAAGAAGGGATAGATTACTAAGTACGCCTCCACCCGCCCATAATAATACTCACGGTTTACATTTGTGTGCAGCTCAAAGTAAAATTTAATGATAATCATACAAATAAACGGTATTCTGGTACTTACCTTAAGGTCACCAATGATTTAACACAGAATGGTTACATTACTCTTCAAGATAAAGAAAAGTGGTGATAGGATGGGGATTTTAACGCTCATTCCCCATTCTGGGATAAAGAGTGTTATTGTGCAAATTAATCAGTTAACTAGTAAACGCTTTTTTGGGTTGAAAATATCGTTTGATTCTTGGTTATATATGCATAACGATGGCCGCATCACTTGAATTCGGACATCTCAACACACAGGGCAATCAGCAATGATTTAACTTTGCGTATCTCCTTTGGGCTAGCCCCAGAATGTAGCTGGGATAACTTTAATGGTTACTTTGGAGTAGATGATCATCTTCACATGATTATACTTTTAATGAAATGTCAGAGTCTTATGAATCTCACGTAGCCAAATTCCCAAAAATATAATTATAAACTTGTGACTGGGTGAAATTCAAAAATAGTTGGATGCTTGTCTTACTGAAAGTGTTGTACGATAAAATAGACCAATTATTTCATATTTAATTGTGCCATTCTTAGAGTTGCTGATGTAGCAATTCCAATGTTCCATCCAAGTCAATAGCAAAACATTCATTCAGGAAATATCTGGTGGACACCAGCTGGATGCAGACGTATTAAGAAGAAGAAATCATTGTTTTAAAGATATATCTAAAAGACAAATCAACAGAGAATCTAATTGCTAAAAAGAAAAGCAAATCATCAAGCAATATGGAAATTGCGCTGGCTGAAAGGCAATACTTGTGGTCTCTTTCTTTAAAATGGAAAAATTTCAAACCATACAGATCTCCAAAGTTTGGAAAAAGTTTCATGAAAAATGAAAATTGGTGTAAATTTTGCCATCTTGTACTATAAGACTGTAGAACAATGGATTCCGTCAAAACTCAGAAAAAGCCGAATTATTCGTGATATGTTTTCGACTATATGCGTCATCAGTAAGGTCTGGCCCCATAATAAATAAAAACATTATAGGAACTGGAAGTAGAAGGAAAAGATAAATACAAGATCTCAGTTAGTGACATGTCAACTTCTTCAAATGATCCTTTTACTTTTGGATGAAGTCAAAGTGCACTTTTATCTATTCCCAATTAGAAATCTTCGGTAGGATTAGATATAGTTTCTAATGTTATGCTTAAACACTTGCCAGATAACTTTGTTTTATTGTTGCATAAATTTGTTTCAGAAGAAATTGTTGGGTTGAGGTGTGTTATTGCCAGAAACATGAAACAGTCTGTCATCGTTCCTATTCTAAAGCATGGTAAAACTCCAGTGGACAAACTTAGTTTACAGGCCAATTGCTCTAACCTCAAATACATGTAAACTTCTGCAGAGGATTATTTTAAGAAGATTGGTTCATATTGTGATGTGAATAAAATCATTACCATTATCAAGCTGGTTTTTCCGGGATAAGGCAGGTCTGCAATCGATAATTTGGATGAAACTTACAACAAACATAAAACACACAGTTTGCGAGAAGAAAAATAGTGATTGCAACTTTCTTTGATTTCTAGAAAGCTATGCCAAGTCTGGCATGCCAAGCTTCTTTATAAACTTAAACAGACTGGTTTATCGGGTCATCTATTACCATCTTATTAATGCTTTTTGAGTAAAAGAAGTTTAAGTTGAGTAGGGAATTCATATTCAAATTTTAGTTCTCTTCACATGGGCTTGCCACACGGTTCCGTAATTGCACCTCTGGTTATTTAATTTTCTTGATGAACGATTTGCCATCAAATTGTGTCCCCCCCCCCAAAAATGTAGTATTAGTACAAATGGTCAGATGATATCTGTATACGGAATGAATGATATTATGAAAAGAAATACATCCTAAAAGGGCATTAAACTATATCCAAGATGCGATAACAAAGGGAACTGATAAAAGTATACAATTATTATGTCACAAATGGTTGCTTTATCTTACAGGAAAGACTCATATGCTGCTTTTCAATATTGGTAGTAATCCTGCGGAGCTACCATGTTAAATGAAAACGAAACAATTCAGTACAAGGATTCGGTATAAAAATATTTTTGGGTTTGTTTCTTACTACAATGCTAACGTGGAAACGTTCTTTATCACCATATTGGGACTAAAGAGAAAATGCTTAAATTTTTTAAATGTAATAAGTAAACAATACTGGGGACAAGACAGCAATATTTTGAAACTATCTTAGCACAAAACAGTAATTCGATCAAAATTTATCCTATGCGGACAAGAAATATTTTTTAGTGCTCCTAATATATTTACTTAAGAAACTTCAAGTATCGAACTGCAAAGGATACAGGCTTGCTCTTGGTGTACCTTTCACGCACAACCGTCGGACTTATAAGTAATTGAGGGATATTGCCTTTGGTTGAATATGATATCTTGCATGTGCAACAGTACGTTATTAGGACCTCAACACTGAAACTTTGTCTCGAAGATGTACATATAAAATCAGAAAATAATTTATCCTTAACGGGCCAGACAGGTTCTTCATTAAAGCCAATTGGGCTATAGTATCTGACTTACATAAAGAGTTCCCCCCCCCCGGAAATAAATCCACAGTGTATTGATGCACAGAAGTAGGTTTCTCCTTACCCTACTGGGAGATGAATAAACACATTTTGATATCAATTTACACTGATTTGAACAAGAATGAGAAACCAAAATTATGCAAGTGAAGTCGTTTTTACTTGAGAGTATTATACCCAAATCATTTAAAGGTATACACAGATGGCTCACTCTTAGATGATTCACCGTGATGGTTCTGGTTTAGGTTATACAGCTTAAAAAAAAAAGAATAAGTCTTAATTCATTGTAAAAATCCGTCAATTTTACCGCCGAACTCGTAGCTATACTTTGGCTCTTAATTAAATAGTTGATCTTCGTTGAAACTTTTTTACTAAGATTTTATTCTGCGTCGATTTATCAGTCCGTTACCTGTATGCTTTACGTTCATTGGATTAAAGAAAAATCCAAAATTATCAAGATATCAATCAAATGATTAACATTTTAAGTTTAAAGGGAAACAATATCACCTTTTGCTGGTTCCTTCACACGTTGGATTATATTCAAACGTTTGTGCTGATTGAGCCGCAAAAAAACGGTGCAAGGCAAGACAGGGAAATAATAGAATTATAACATCCCATTATCCGTTACAGAAGGGTATCCATTTACTAGAGCAAGCATCGTGGAACAATGTTTCTAAAATCTCTCCTATAGGAAGGAGAAATTCTCTGGTCTAGTATGAATTCGGTAGGTTATCAAAAAATAGCTGTGAATTGGTTAGCAAACAGTTTTAAATTTAGCACAATTACTTCGCACTCTTAGAGGATAAAGCTAATGCCTTCAAAAACATATTCTAGCAAGAATGTTAAATGTCTGTGCGAGGTGAACAAATTTCAAACAACACATTCTCTGGAATATGCCAGAGATTGTGACCTATTTTACGGCTATTTCTGTAATGTTCTCTTGACAGTTTTTCTTGAGAACTTTTAGTTTGTTGTTTGATTTTGGATGAGTGTTTACTACGCAGTCTATGGGGACATTTGTTTTAGTTTGTGTTATGATTCAAATTAGTTATTTAAAGTTGGCTTTCCATGCCTTTTTTTTATGTTATTTTAAAAAAAAAATTTTTATTGCAAAGCTTGTAAAAGATTGTTTTTTTTTCTTTTCTTTTTTTGTATATGATTGCAAGATGACCCACCCACCTCTCCTCCTCATTGCTCCCCCTCTCCAAATCCTTTCCCTTCGTCTAATATCACTTAATGTGGAAAGACGTTTAAATTGAAGACAACAACAACAACAACACACACACACCACACACACACAACACACGCCACACACCAACACCACTACCACACACCACACTCACAACACACACAACACCACAGCACGCAAGCACGCACAACGCACGCAACACACACACACACACACACACACCACACCACACTCACCACACGCACAACGCCACACAACACACACTCACACCACACACACCACAACACACCACACACACACACAACGCACTCACGCACGCACACCCACACACAACACAAACACACACCTCACACATCCACACCAACACACCACACACACACCACTCACACCACACACACACACACAACACACCACACAAACACACACTCAACGCACGCACAGCACGCACGCACGCACGCACGCTCACACCAAACACAACACACACACACACACAAAACAAAACAAAAATGAGGAGTAGAGCTATCATTTTCGTGCTGACCAGACAACTCCCCATGACAGGATTCATATATAGAACACACTTTGCCTAGAGGAGACAGCACTCTGTTACGATTCCGATGAAAAGAAAACCACGAGGACACAGGGGTCAGCGTTTTGATGACCTGGAATGATGGGATAAAGATATCGCTACGGTTTTCCCTTTGGTCTGAGGACTGCATGACAGGGTTGTACTTGCGCGGAGTGTATGATATTTCCAGATGTAACGAGGCCTCAGACATACTGACTCCTGCAGTGTTGGTCAGGGAAAATTAGAGCAATTCCTAGTTAAGCGACCATCTGTTCTAAGAATGAAACTTGACTGGGCGGTCTCAGTTTCCCAACGGAGCCCTTTGCAAGCTCAGTTGGGTAGGAGCCGGTCGGGACCAGGAAATATTCCACAAAGAAATGGCTCCGCTGGCAATCGACACCTACGACTCTCCCTATAGGGATGTCCGCGACGCTCTAACCAATTCGCCATGGTGGCTGGTAGATCACACGGACTGTTGCCACTTTTAATCTTTTGTGGCATTTTTTTTCCTTCTTAAAAATCTTCTTAACGTAAGCTTGATATATTTTTTTTAAGAATGATGAATTACTGAATTTTTTTTCTGTGGTTTTTGTTTTCGGTTAAGCTTATTTGCATTCAGTGCTTTCTTTCAGTTTTATGTCATTTGTCCATCTGTTGGGCAACCTTGGTTAGAGCTTGGATTGTACTTTGTTCCCGCGATGGAGAAATTGTCACACACAAAAAACGATGTATCTCCATTGAATACAAACGTGGTACTACTTTAAAAGCTTTGACTTCTAATACTGGACGTACATCTCACATGTCGATCACTGTGATCTAACGGGTTGTATTGATGAATCTTACCCCATTTGGATAGTCAACACTTGTTTCTGAGAGATGCAGTTATCAATTTGCTTTCACAAGCTCTGGATAGACTTTGGGGGGGGGGGGGGGGGGGGGGGGGGGTCCCTAAGCTACGACATGGTCTCTGAAGAATTAAACTGGTACAAGTTAACGTTCTCATCTTCATGTTAGTCTATCCCGTCCCTTTTTCTCTTCTTAAATCTTGCTTTTAAAGTGATTGTAATAACAGAGGTATTGTTCGCCTGTGTTTGCCCCCCACCCCACCCCCACCCCACCCACCCCCACACACATATTTCCTTCAGAAAAACCCTGTTTTATGGAAAAAAACCCAGCGGTGAGGGACGTACCCCAGAGGTCCTACTAAACTGTTTCCATGGTGTTCCTGGCCCGTCAGGAAAGAGTACATCCAAGGTGGTGTTCGCCTTCAGCCAAGTCTCAGATCAGTGCTGACGACACCGTTCACGCTGAACCAGACGTAGGCCCTACCAGGCAATCAGCAAATCTGCATTGTCGCATTCACACACAGCATAAAGATGGGCTGGCTGATGTAGCGGCGCGCCCTACGGTCGGTTTGGCGTAAACGTAAATTTAAAAAGTCGGCCGAAAACATTTCTTCTCTTATTTTTGTTTCGAATTCAGATTGTTTGTGTCGGTGTTTAAGCAGCCAACGTCACTTACCGATCCTGAGAACGATGTGTAATGAAGATAAGGATTAAGGCAGACTCTGTGGAAAGCAACAGTCAAAGCGAATGAAATTTTTGGGTGGCAATCCATGTCGTGACTACTAGTCCTTCGTTGGTTGGTCGCTCAAAATATGATCAAGCTACATTGCTTTACTCTCAAAAAAAAAAAAAAAAAGATTTCATTTGAAAATCTCCTCTTCCTCCCCCCCCCCTCCCCCCAGCCTCTTCTTCACCACCATCCCGTCCCTTGTCATGTGACTAGCCTCACATCAAGGCATGGGGACGCCCATCACATGTAGTTAGTGATATAAATTTCATTTCCCCATGCCACAACGGAAAAGGAAGAAATATTCATGTGGCTTGACTAGTGTAGGGGGGCGTCCCAAATAATTGTGAGTAGGGACTCAGTAAAGAAACAAACGTGGTCATTGGGTGAAAGTGCCCACTGAGTGATAGTTTAACAAGGGCTGGTAAGGTGCTGGTCATGTTTTTTGAACACTGAGTATGCACTCACTAGGAGGAGGAGGAAAGAATCAGTTTTAACCAGCAGATGGCCTAGAGACTCGAACCTGTCAGGACGTTGGTCCTCTCTGCTGACCAGTCATTACCAGGTGAGCGATAGATAGTTGGGGAAGCTACGGGGAAAACTTAAGGAAAAGGGAAAGAAAAAATTCATATGTTAAATTTAAGAAGGTTACTTACACGAACTTATTCGTGTTTCAGCCCTTCACCCTTCCCCTTTCACCCCGTGAGGTGGTTGAAGATGGCCATGGTGTGGGGAACACACCGGTAGGCAGCCCCGGGAATTAAGACTCCAGGGAGAGGAGTCGGGAATGTCATCTCCCCAGGGAAGGAGAGACGAGGGAGAGGAGTTGGAACTCATTCTCATGACAAGAAGAAGTCGGGGGAGAGGATTTCGGAAGTCATATCTCCAGGACGGGAGAAATCGAGGGGGCGGTGATGTCTGAGAGAGGACAGGGAATCATGACAGTATGAAGTCTTGTGTTTGATGCAGGCATAGCATCAAGGAGTGAAAGAATCACTTATTTTCTGGTCTGGGTTTGTGGGCCAATGTTGTGTAGAGGCCGTGACTTTATGAAGTTTTGAGTGAGTTAGTTTGCCTTCAGTGGAAGAGTGCTACATGTATAAAATTTGTTTAAAAACGTGTTTGATGTGTTTAGAAAAGTGTTTTCCCGAGGAGGGGGGGAGAAGAAAAAACATTCGGTAGTGCCCCTTTTGGTTGATTGGAAAGATTGCGTGTGCGTATGGGAGTAAATGCTGCCCATGAATGCGGTGTGCAAAAGTGACAGTGTGACAGTGGTGACCCCGACAAAGAAAAAGAAAAAGAAAGATTTCTATTTGTGCCCTTGGGACTTTAAAAAAAAAAAAAAGATTTTATTGTACCCTAAAGGGGTTTGAGGAAGGAAAAAAAAGGAAAGATTTCTATTTGTACCCTCAAGGTTTGAGGAAGGAAAAAAAAGGAAAGATTTCTTTTTGTACCTCAAGGGTTTGAGGGAAGGAAAAAAAAGAAGAAATTTTAATTATTTATTGTGTATAATATTTTGCAATTTTTTTTGTTCTATTTCTATTGTTTTAAGGTGTTGAGATTTTTTTTGGGTTTTTGCTCTACTCCGTTAGGTTTTTTTTGGTGGGATTTCCTTTTGACCCTTTCCCCCCTCAGGACGATAGCCTCAACCTCCTCTTGCTCGTACCTGGCAGAAAGGGGGCAGGGCGTTGAGGGTCGCTGTCCTTCCCTAGAGTATTAGATTTTTTGCCCCCTTCCCAGGACTGATACCCCCAAAACCTTTCCTGCGTTTAGCAGGGGGGCATGGCGTTGGGGGAGTCGATAGTCTTTCCTTCCCCGTAATTATCTATTTTTTCCTTTCCTATTGTTTCATTTTGATTTTTCCCCTTGCCTCAGAGTGTGGGATTGACTTCCCCTCCGTCACGCAAATAGTGTAGGTGGTGGAGTTGATTACCGCTCAACCCAAATAAAAAATCTTTATCTTTTGATTATTTTTTTTCTGGGGTGTGGTGCGAGATTTTCTTTGAGTTTGGGTAAATGTGCATTTATTAATTGATTGTTTTTATTTTGCATTATTGCTGTAGTGTTGTGTTATTGTGAGTGATTTGTTTTTTCCCGTCCCCAGTTTCAGGGAGCAGTGACCACTAGGGTACTGTATGAGGGCTTCTTTGCTTTTTGATTTCTTCTCACTGTTCCGACTGTGTATCCTTTCATTCCTTTACCCCCTTCTTCAAAAACTCTACACTTCTTCACAATAAGCCCCTATCTAGTTTTCTTTTCAACATTTTCATCTTTTGGGTAGGTTTTCCCGCTAGTTTGTGTTTCTTCCCTCTTTTTAATTGTTTGTGCTTCCCATTTGTTTTGTAAATTTTTTTAATTTTTTGTGTAAAGGCGGTACATTTGTTTTGTAAATTTATTTGAAATTAAGTAAGAAAGAGATTCAACGAGAAATTAAAAACTAAAACTTTAAAAGAATTAATTTTCAGAAAACTTAATTGTTTTTCCTTTTTTTAGGAAAAACAGTTTTGGGCATTGAACTTCATTTTTTTTTAAATTCCAAAATTTGATAGCAGTTTGCAAATTATTTTGGGGGGAAAAATACATTCCTTGGATTTAATATCTACCTTTTGGTAAGCTGTTTCCTGTTTCACGGAAATTGAATTCTTTATTTGTATATACTATAATTACATTTTTTTGTGAAATATACAGCGCCATCATATATCGCCTTATTTTTATTCATATTTAGAAATTGTTTTGTTTAATATGTTGACGATTCATTATGGTGATTTTGATAAATATGTTCAACAAGCGGAACGCTTGGGTTTTGATGGAGAAAAAATTATAACTATGTGAAAACAATGCACAGATAGGGCAGACAGGCTAAGAGAGAGGGAAGAAATAGACTCAGAGGGAAGCTGAAGCTGAAGAAAATAGACTACAGGGGGAAGCTGAAGCTGAAGAAAAAAGACTACAGGGGGAAGTAAATCGGAGGAAAAAGACTACAGAGGGAATCTGAAATTGAAGAAAAAAGACTACAGCGGGAAGTTGAAGAAAATAGACTACAGGGAAGCTGAAATTGAAGAAAAAAGACTACAGAGGGAAGCTGAAGCTGAAGAACGTCAATTTAAGTTGAGACAGTTAGAACTAGAGACTGATGCTGAAATTAAAAGATTACAGGCATCGAGAGAACCCACCAGCTCCACCAGTCGGTTTCCACAAGCGCGCCTCAACCCAAAAAGCGGCATATTTTCCCAAAGTTACACCTTTCGAGGAAAAAACGGATGACTAGATAGTTTTCTTTTCCGCTTTGAAAGTCACGCGACGTCTTGTGGTTGGCCAAAGGAAAAGTGGACTTGTATATTGCGTCTTTTGTTTAAGGGTAGCGCTTTGACACTGTCCCCACACTCGCGGCAAAACAAAATTTAACGTGGGATCAGTTGAAAGAAAGAACCCCTCAAGAAATTTAAATTTGTTTGTGTTTCGTTTCACGAACGTTTCCGTCTGTGCGCCCTGAAAAGGAGAATCGTTTCCGTCGTTTCTAATTCGTATAAAGTCATTGTTTAGATCGTGGATCGATTATCAAAAAAACAAAACTTTTAAATTCACTGCGAGATTCCTTCTTAGAGAACAACTTTTCCAGAGCGTGAGCAAAGATCTGGCCACTTTCCTTAAAGAAAGGCAATTTGAAAGCGTTGAGGAAATGTGTCAGAGGGCTGATCAGTATTGTATCGCTCCCCAGATAAGGGCGTGGCTAGGAAAGGAGATTTTCAATCTTTGAGTCTCATGTGTCATGTACTATCCCATCAGGACAGGGAAGTTACGGGAAAAGGGGAATCGTGGGTCATTTCTGGTCCTCAAGGATATACTTATCCTAGGAACGGACAGGGATCTTTCCGCGGTTCGAGTGACTTTCGTCGTACCAGTACTCACCCCCGGAAAAGGGACCCTTTACTTCTCAGCAAACGTTCCGAGGTCGTGGACAACGACCCCCACGTAGACCTTTTGGGCCAGTTCGTGGACAGAACCGAAGTTCACAAAATCAGTCAGCTCCCGATCAGACAATGCGATGTTTCTATTGCGATTGCAAGTTCCATTTGAAAAGGAATTGCCCTTTCAAACCAAATGATTCAAAACCGCATTGTCTCCACTGATTGTGAAGAAGGCCTTGTTTTGGCACCAATCAAGCTGTTGATGGACTGGTGTTAGAAAACGGAGCATCAAGGATTGCAGGCTTTGGTTTGCGAGACACTGGGTGCACCACGCGGTGTACGGAAAACTTTCGTGTTTAAAAACCAGTATCTCAACACTGCCCAAAAGTGTAGGTCTTTTTGGAGGCAAGATTGAAACGTTTCCGCTGGCGAAAATTTCAGTCGATACACCGCTCCCTACTCGGTTTTCTTACCGCCGGTGTCATTGATAAACCGTCTGCGACTTGAATCTTGGGCAATTTGCCAGGTGTCGCTACAGTACATGGTTTGGGGCTGGAGGATCGTTTTTTTTCCTTGCTTGTGGTACCGATCAGACCCTCGTAGAGCAGGGAAAGGCTACAAAGCCGCTAAAAGTCTCAAAACTGGATGAAAATCCAGATTACCCCCAAAAGATCTAAGAAATGCAGGAAAAAGACGAGACGTGGTGACGGTACTTTCTGCTGCTAAACAGACTGTAACGGACAAACTAACGGACAAACCACGTACATACTGGAATCTGACATTCTCTACAGGTGTGTACCTGGACAGGAAAACAAACAAGTTGTCGTTCAAAACCACTTAGAGAGGGCGTGCTACACACGGCTCATGATGCATTGTTCGCTGGTCACTGTGGGGTCAAAAGAACCCTCAAAGGAGTTTCTTGATTCTTTTTATTGGCAGGTGTCACAAAAAGGAAGTAACAGAATACTGCCGTTCATGTGACATCTGCCAAAAGACATCTCGAAAGGTCGCGTCCCATGTGCACCTTTGCACAAAATGCCTTCCCTTTCCGTCCCATTTCGGAGGGTGGCTAATTGATCTTGTTGGGCCCTTTACCCCTGTCTTCTTCGGATATCGCTTTATCTTGACTTTGGTGGATACAGCGACAAGGTATCCAGAAGCGATTCCCTGAAGAAAATTGATACAGTGTCTGTCGCTGAAGCTTACTTGCGATTTTTTCCGAGAGTGGGTCTTCCCGACGAAATTCTCTGGATTGTGGAACGCAATTCATTTCTGATCTCATGAGAGAAATTTACAGACTGTTGTCATCTCTTCCATTTCAACCACGCCATATATCCCCCAAACGAATCGAGGTTGAAACGTTTCAATGGAACGTGAAGCCCCTGTTGAGAAAGGTTGCAAGGCAGGAAACCCCCTGAATGGGATCGGGTTTTATACCCGGGTTTGCTTTTTGCTTACAGGGAAATGCCGAACGAAACACTGGGATTTTCACCCTTCGAGCTTCTTTTCGGACACTCACCAAGGGGGTCCTTTGGATCTATTTATGACACAATGGACGAAAAAGACGGCATACCTGACAGTAAAACGTTTACCAATACGTTTATGAACTGCATAATCGTTTTGAAGGATGCATGGGGAGCTTGCTCAACAGTCAGCTGATAGAAAGACAGATGTGTACAAGTCTTTGCAGACAAAAAAAAAAAAAGGCACGTTCCTTCAGTGTAGGGGATAAAGTCCCTTGGGATTACTCACTGATGAACATAACAAGCTTCGTGTTATGTGGAAGGGTCCTTTTCAGGTGGTCGAAAAAATTCTGCAGTTAATTATAAGATCAAAATGGCAAACACTGAGAAGGTATTTTCATGTGAACATGTTGAAGAAGTTGTTGAACGTACAAATGTTGCCATCAAACAGTCAGTTGAGTGGATATGTCCCGTGTCAGAAAATGATGTCAACATGACAGACATTATCAGTGATGATTGTACCCAATGTGACGTACAGGGACAGATCAAAGGTTGTGAAAACAGCAAATGTAGGAGTGTTATAATCACCCAGTGAGATGATGTTGTACCCCTTCCCACTTGTCTGTCAAAGGTGAAACCTATGATGATGTGATTTTGTCGAATGATTTGTCTTCAAGTCAAACAGAAAAGCTCAAAGAAATTTTGAAAGACTTTCAGGATGTGTTGACAGATACCCCAGGTACAGTGATGGTATTGAACCCCTGTATTCAGTTAACTACTGAAATACCAGTGCGAACCAGACCCTACCCCCTGCGTTTGCAAAAAAAGAGGTTGTCGAGAGGGAAATCAAAGTAATGCTGGATTTTTAAAAGGGCATAGAACCCCTACGTCTCCGTTTCAGCTCACCGTTGTATTGGTGAACAAAACCCGATGGATCGGTGCGTTTCTGCATCGATTACAGGAAATTAAATAAGATCACTGTGTTCGATGCCCAGCCCATCCCGACATTGAAGAACTTCTGTGTCAGCTCTCAGAAGGAAACTATTTTGTGAAAGTAGACTTTTACTAAAGGATACTGGCAGATTCCAAAGGCTGAAAACTGACAAGGAAAAGGACAGCATTTTTAAACACCTTTTGGTCTTTTCCAATGGACGAAAATGCCATTCGGTTTTGCAAAATGCCCAGCTTCTTTTGCTTAGAATGATGCGAGCCTGAAAAATCCTGGATTTTGGTGCCCGTCAGTTTTTTGACGACATTTTGTTGGCTGAAAAGTCATGGAGTGACCTCCTTTCTAACTTGCGAGCTGTTTTTTCCAGACTCGGATGTTTTGGGTTGACTGCAAGACCATCCAAAATTCGTGCCGGTTTTCAAATCTCGAATTTTTGGGTCACACTATTTCAGTGGGAAAATGATGCCAGAAGGAAAGAAAGTGGAAAAGATTTTATCTTACTTAAAACCCACTACAAGAAACAGATCAGGTCACTTTATCGGATTGTTGTCATACTATAGACGATATTACCCCACTTTGCGTCCCTGCGGCCCCCTTTTACTGAACTGACGAAAGGGAAAGAAGAACAAAGTATTGTGTGGTCTGATGGGGTGCCCGACGGCTTTGGAGTGTGTTCCCGAACACCCTCAACTCATTTCCCGTTCTTTTGTTTACCCTCCTCTCAGAAGACTTTATTTTGAGAATGATGCAGTTCCAAAGGAAAAGGGAGCGGTACTGTTGCGGAAAAAAAATGCTTTGTTAATCCAGTGCAATACGCCAGTTAGAAGTTCTCAAAGACACAGGAGAAATACTCCACTATTGAGAGAGAGTGCTTGGCTATTGTATGGGCATGTGAGAAGTTCGCCAGGTTCTTGACTGGAAGAAAGTTTCGGTTACAGACTGACCATAGGCCACTGACGTTCTTGAAATCGTCAAAGACTAAGAACAGCAGATTATTAAGATGGTCCCTTTTGGGATTGCAGGAATCCCCAAATTTTCCATTGAAAACCCGTGCCTGGAACACAAAATGTCATGGCAGATTTATTGTCACGTGTATGGGAAAATTCATGGACAAATGTAACTGTCTTCAAGGGAAAGACTATTTTCCCGTTTTTGGCTTTCTTAAATGATTACGGTGGTGATCACTTTTGACAGTGCATTGTATGCTACTGACGATTTAAATCAAGTGGGATTTTTGCATAATTTGCTTGTTGAGTGACTATATGTTTTACAAGCAAAAACTACTTGATGTTGATGTATTACATATCTATTCTTTGCTTTATTCTTTCGTAACAATGAAAAATCATCATGTACTATTTATGTCTAACTTGTTTTTGAGATGGGAAAATATATGTATGTGTGATGAGCAAATTACCCTTTAGGAAATGTATATACACATGTTTTGATTTTGCAATGAGACAAACCAATTGTTTTCATTTGTCACTGTCAAAATGGAAAGCATTTCAATGGACTATGACATTACATGTGGAAAAAAAAATGTTTCAATATGTTTATTTTGTTTAATGTCTATTGAGAAACATTTACACTTGGAAATATTCTCATTTCATGAGGTTTTGAAAACACAGGATGTGAGACAAAGATTAAGGGAAAAAAATGTGCTTCACATCTTAATATATAAACACAATTTGTACTTTGAATTGTTAATACCCTAGTTTTTTTATCCATGTAATTTGTGAAATGTATTTTGTGAGATGTGGTGATCAATTATTTATTTTTTTTGAAAGACTGAAAGTTGGAATATGCTATTTATGGTGGATCATTTATGATTGATTCTATACGTTGAATTTTTAATTTGGTGAATCATGTGTGATGGTTACACATTTTGAGATTCATGGCTGAAGATGTGTTTAAGTGAAGTTGTATATACCTTTAAAATTTTCTGGAGAAATTTTTTCATCCCAGGGTGGGGGTGTCATGTGACGTAGCCTCACATCAAGGCATGTGACGCTCCATCAATGTAGTTAGTGATATGAATATTTCCCATGCACAACGGGAAAAAGGGAAAAAATATTCATGTGGCTTGACTAGTGTAGCGGGCGTCCCCAAATAATTGTGAGTATGATCAGTAAAGAAACAAACGTGGGCATTGGGTGAAAGTGACCACTGAGTGATAGTTTTTAAAAAGGGCTGGTAAGGTGCTGGTCATGTGTTTTGAACACTGAGTATGCATCACTAGGAGGAGGGAGGAAAGAATCAGTTTTAACCCAGCAGATGGCCTAGAGCTCGAACTGTCAGGACGTTGGTCCTCTCTGCTGACCAGTCATTACCAGGTGAGCGATAGATAGTTGGGGGGAAAAATACAGGGGAAAACTTAAGGAAAAGAGAAAGAAAGAATTCATTTGTTGAATTAAGAAGGTTACTTCACGAACTTATTCGTGTTTCAGCCCTTCACCCTTTTACCTTCGCCTTCAACCCTTCACCTTTCACCCGTGAGGTGGTTGAAGTGGCCATGGTGTGGGGGAACACACCGGTAGGCAGCCCCAGGAATTAAGGACCTCCAGGGAGAGGAGTCGGGAACTCGTCATCTCTCCAGGGACAGGGGAAGACGAGGGAGAGGATTTGGGAACTCATCTCCCCAGTGACAAGAAGAGTCGAGGGAGAGGAGTCGGAAGTCATATCTCCAGGAGGGGGAGAAATCGAGGGGGCAGATGATGTCGGGAGAGAGACAGGGAATCATGATGTATGAAGTCTTGTGTTTGATGCAGGCATAGCATCAAGGAGTGAAAAGAATCACTTATTTTCTGGTCTGGATTTTGGGGGGGGCCCAAATGTTGTGTAGAGGCCGTGACTTTATGAAGTCTTGAGTGAGTTAGTTTGCCTCTCAGGGGAAAAGAGTGCTACGGTATAAAATTTGTTTATAACGTGTTTGATGTGATTTAGTAAAGTGTTTTCCGAAGGAGAGGGGGAGAAGAAAAACTTCGGTAGTGCGCCTTTTGGTTGATTGGAAAGATTGCGGTGTGCGTAGGGAGTAAATGCTGTCATGAATGCGCGTGTGCAAAGTGACAGTGTGACACCCCTCAAGTCACATCTCTATTCCTGCATCCCTTATCCCCCCCCCCCCCCCCCCCCCCCCCCCCCCCCCCCCCCCCCCCCCTATCCCCACCCTGCTTGCCAATACACTGACGCAACTCGATTACTGACCTAAGCACTTACTTTGTAGAAACCAAGTTGTGGACGTATGGGGATAACGACTGCATTGTGACAAAATCCGGCCTGTGTGTCACAGATTAATGTCCAACACATTGTGATTTTTTTTGGGTTTTTTGTTGTTGTTTTTTGTGTGGGGTGCGTTTCGCAGGCTGATACTCCTGCTGACACTCCCTGTAAAAGACAGGCAGGGATTAATCCCATCTACCCAACAAAGGGAGTGGAGTTTTGTGTGTAAGGGCCGTTTTTTTTTAATCCCGCCATTTAAGGCACCCATACTCCAGCTTCGGGAGGGTGCATGCTATGTGTAACGTGTCATCCATAACCCAAAGACCAAATGGCCTTCTCTTTCCCAAAATTTGATGACGTGTGTGCAAGATGTTATGCGTGCGTTCGCACACGGAACCTCGGTTTATAGTCTCATTCGAAAGACTGCATGGGAAATGGAGTCAGAACCCAAAGGGTTTAAATCCGAGGGGAAAAATCCCCTGTACCGAAACGGCCCGGCGGAGATTCGAACCCGCAACCCCAAGATTACGAGTCCGGCGCTGTACCAACCGAGCTATTTCCGGCCCCACACATTGCGACAAAATCCGGTCGGGTAGTGTCAAAAGAAATTTAAAGCCAAAGACTGTGTAACACATTGCGACAAAATCCGGTTGAGTGTCACAGATTAATGCCAAAGACTGTGTAACACTTGTGACAAAATCCGGTCTGGTGTCACAGATTAATGCCAAAGACTGTGTAACACATTGTGACAAAATTCCCGGGCTGTGTATCACAGATTAATTTCCGGACTGTGTAAACACAGTTGATGGTTCCCTTTGCCACAGACTGGAGGGCACAGAGAAAAATCCTGGGCTTTTGGGGGGCAGGCTGCCAGCTAGAGACCCAATGCTTCTCTTCCGACAGTTATCTTTGAAAACAGAAGATCCTGCTTCCGGACTTTGGTTTGCAGCCTACACCATGAAGCAAAAACGGTTCAACGGCAGACTCTGACTTACAATTTTCATCCGAGGCTGGGCTCCGCTTTTGGAGTCTTAATAAGCTAGTTTTCAGGATCAAATATCACAAAAACGAATATTAAAACTCCAATGTAAAATCAAGCTACTCTAGGGGTCAGAGACGGGGCAAGTCACCACCAACACCTCCACGAAGATCCAAACCTTCATCAACAAATGTCTCCGGCAGATCCTCCACTTGCGTTTGGTTCGACAGAGTGCCAAACACCGACCTGTGGACGAGGGCAAACCAACAGCCAATGGACGTCCAGGTCAGGAAGAGAAAGTGGCGATGGGTCGGCCACACACTGCGGAAGAGCCCTCAAACCCATCCCAGGCAGGGGCTCGAGTGAACCCGCAGGGCAAGAGGAAGCGAGGGCTCCCAAAGCAGACCTGGAGGAGGAGCTTGCTAAATGAGCTGAGAACCCCCAGCCTGCCCCGGGGGGGAGGGGGGGGGGATCAAGACCTGTGCCAGGACAGACAGAGGTGGAAGGGTGCTGTTGAGGCCCTTGCTTCTCAAGGAGCGAAAAGGATTAAGTATAGTATAACAAAAACTACTACCACCACCACCACCAGAGAGAGAGAGAGAGGAAGAGAGAGAGAGAGAGAGACAGACAGACAGACAGACAGACAGACAGACAGAGAGACAGAGACAGAGACAGAGAGAGAGAGATGATAATAATGATGATAATCTTTATTTCCAAGGGGAACAGATAAGCAAACACTGCTTTTTTTTCATCCGGGCCCTTGCCCCGTTAAGGGACTAAAATATGACTAGCGACTAAGACTTGCAAAACTTTTAACAAAAAAACCCTATCTTCACAACATTAAAAAGTTCATCCATAAAGAGTTAAGGCGGAGAAAAAGAGAGGAGAGAGAGAGAGAGAGATTCTTTTTTATTGGGGCAGAGAAAGTGGAGCAATTCCAAATTTGTCCAGTTTAAGAAGCAGTTACCATGACAAAGAATCCTTCTCCACTACGTTCATGCACTTAGTGAGTCTAGGTGTTCCTCCAAAGTTAAATGAAGGCTGTTTTCGCTCTAAGAAGAGTTGCATCAGGCTTGCAGCAGAAGCCTGTATACCTACAGAACATAAACGCTTGCACGAAAAACAAAAAAAGGGAAACTCCCCCCCAAAATCGGGTTAAAAAAATCCCTCGCCTGTATGGAAAGTGTCTAAAACAAACAAACAAACAAACAAACACACAAAACATACCTCAGCACTCAGTGAAGGGGACAAGGTAGAGTTAAAAAAAAAAAAAAGCTCTAAAACTCAAACCGTGGAAATGTAGAAGATGCAGCCCATAACTATGGTCGTGCCTGTGGATTAAATCCGCAAGGATCAGAGTGAGAGAGAGAGAGAAGAGAGAAGAGAGAGAGAGAGAGAGAGAGGTACACCACACACACACACAACACACACACACCACGAGAGAGAGAGAGAGAGAGAGAGAGAGAGAGAGAGAGAGAGAGAGATGTACACACACAATGCACGCGCGCGCACACACGCACGCACGCACGCACGCACGCACGCACACACACACACACACACACACACCACACACCACAAAGAGTTATTGCGTTCTACGTCAATTACCAAATCCTAATCTCATAGTTCCTGCGCCCAGTCTTTGGGAAAGACTTAATCAGTTCGCTTGCATAACTTCGCGGTGGTTGCTGCAGATAACACTACGTTTACGTAGTGATGTTTCCTTACTGATACCTGTCGTCCAAGCGGCCCATATTTTGCTGGTCACGTCGCGGATATGCACGAGAGATGGAGTGCATAGTGTACTGAACTGTACTGTACTGTACCGTTTTGAACTGTACTGTACAGTGCTGTACTAAATAGCTTTCCCTTGGACAAAAGGTTCTCCCAGTCCCCAACTGGTGAGGAACTGAAGTTGTCACTTACCTTCCCATGTGTGTGTGTGTACGGTGTGTACGTGTGTGAGTGTGTGTGTGTGTGGGTGTGGTGTGTGTGTTTTGTGTGCACGGGTGCGTGTTTGTGTCCGTGTGTGTGAGCACACGCGCGCATGTGTGTGTGTTGTGTGTTGTGTGTGTGCGCGCCGCGCGGCGCGCACACACACACACACCACACGTGCGCGTGGACGCATGCATGCTTTTTGTTTCTTGAATCGCGAGCTTAGGAAAACAAATGTATTGAAACAAATCTTTTAAAAGTAATTAATGGCGAACCGCCAAGAAAACGCGGTCTTTTTTTGTCTTTTTTTTTCTACCTTTCCTTTTTCTGCTTTTTACAATGACGGGTGGATGCAGTTTTTCCACTTGTTTTTGGGCAGAAACAATGGTTTTCTTTCATTGTTGACGTGGGTACTTGCTTTTCACAGGCACTAGCCTACAGATAATGCAAAGGCGTGTGGGGCTGCTATAGCTCCACGTAAACCCGAGATCGTCTTCGGCTGAAGGTTTCAAATCCCGGATGGCAGTCATCAGTTAAACCCCCTTTCGTATGGGAATATATCAGCGTCTGAAGGCGATAAAAGCTGTTTTCCTCAGGTAAACAGCAATCAACCTTGGGTCAAACAGCGAAAGAGGGGAACCAGTCATTATCCTCAAGATCACAAGTCTTTTCCTGGCAATCACAACTGTTTTCCCTGTTGTGCTGAGCATGAATTTTGTTTTCCCGTTTTCCCTAAGATCACAATCGTTTTTAATACCATTTTCCGTGGGATAATTATCCTTGTTTCCCTGTGGAAAATGGATATTATCGCGAGGAAAACATCGTAAACAGGGAAAGAAGAAAAAAAAGCTATGATCGCCATTTACCATCACAAGCGCATGCGCACTGGTACCCAGTCAAATAGCGAAAAGAGGGAAAGCTGCCACAAAATAAAGGTCTTTACTACGGATAGAAATATTTCCCTACTTTTCGTTGTTGTTGTTTTTTTAATGGTGTTTTCCCTGCTAAAATTGGGAAACCAGACGTGATTCATATGGATGACACTAACTTAAAAAAAAAAATTTTTCCTCGGAGAATATTTGTGATCAGGCTGCCGGGCCATAGAAAGCCATGCCTCACGTCTCATGCCTCATGCTTCACGTCTCACGCCTCATGCTTCACGTCTCAAGCATCACGCTTCACGTCTCACGCTCACGTCTCAAGCCTCATGCTTTACGTCTCACGTCTCATGCTTCACGTCTCACATTTCATGCTCTGGGCCCCAGGAGCTCACACCCACCTCGCTACTCACGCATGGACAAGACAAGTTGTCATGAATTTTGTGTTGTTGACATTACAGCATTTGATATGAATCTGTACATATGTAAAAGCTCGGGAGATAAGGCTGCCGCCTATAGTTGACTGCGCTATGAATTAAAATAGATAAAGACATCACTCGAAAAAACTTTACCTTTGGGTGCGTCAGAATCTTGGCCAAGTCTTCCCTAACTTGTGCTCTTTGATTTTTGTCCTTGGGGGCCGGAATAGTCTAGGGGTAGAGCGCCGGATCGTAATCTTGGGGTTGGGGGTTCAAAATCTCCGCCGGGCCTTTTTCGGTACAGGGGAATTTTCTCTGGAGTTAACATTAGTTCCGACTCCATCCCCATACAGTCCTTCGATGAGACTATAAACCGAGCTTCCGTGTGTAAAGGCACGCATAACACCTTGCACATACGTAAAATCCCTTCACCAAATTTGGGTAAAAAAGGCCGGAAATACAAGCAAAATATTGGGAAATACAAAGGAAAGGAAGTAATTACGGGGGAGGAATGTGTCAAAGCATGATGTTTGAATGAGAATGAAACAGTCTTTTTTTCTTTTCTTTCTTTCGCGTACGCAGGCTGATACTCCTGTGACACTGCCTGTATAGACAGGCGGGGAGTTTTGTGTGATGACCTTTTTTTTTAATCCCGCCATACTCCATCTTGGGGGAAAGGTGCATGCTATGTGTAACGTGTCATCCATACCAACGGCCAAACTGGCCTCTCTCCCGAAAGTTGGTGATTGGATTTACGTGTGTGCAAGATGTTGTGCGTGCGTTAACACAGGGCCCAGCTCGGTTTATAGTCTCATTCGAAGGACTGTATGGCAAATGGAGTCAGAACCAATATTAACTCCGGGGGAAAAATCCCCCTGATTAAATTCGAACCCGCAACCCCAGGATCGCGAGTCTGGCGCTCTACCAAACTGGGGCAAATTCCGGCCCCCAGTCTTATTCAATCTTCTTGAGTTATGGCGACAAAATTGCTTGGTGATTGACGAATCGTCATATCTGTCATGCCAGCAGCTGTAATGATGTCACGTGAAAATTCTTCGTCTTCTTTTTCTCCCGCTTTTTTTAGCCCCCCCCCGTGCCAAAGCAGCACCATGCAATACAAAATGTAACATGGCATGCACCTTGGGCCTCCTGTCTAAATGGCTTACTGTGTGTCCCCTGAAACACCAGGAAAAATATCATTAATGCTGCTATTTAATAACAGCCTTCTTTGGTGCGATGTAGGCGTACGTGATATGACAAAAAAGAGAGAGAGAGAGCTCCTGCTTCTCCTCCCCTTGCCCCCCCCCCCCCCCCCCCCCCCCCCCCCCCCCCCCCCCCCCAGTCTTTCTGTCTTTGAAGAAAGTACTGATGCACAATGTCCATTGGGAGAAATTTTTCCTTCAGTGGCGGAATGTGGGAAAACACACACACACACACTCGCACATACCCCATGCACAGAAAGAAAATCAGTTACAACGTATGTGTGTCTGTGCGCGTGCATGTGTATGTGCGTGCGCGTGTGTGTGTGTGTGCATGTGTGTGAAGAGAGATCTTACTCCCCACCCTCTCCTCCATTCTCACTGCCCTCACACCCCAACTCCCTCAAGTGTATTCCCGTCATGTAAATAGCATGTGATCACATAACCACTTGAAGAGCTCATCCCTATCTTTAACTCTAGCGTGTGTGTGTGTGTGTGTGGCAGAAACAGCACACATAACACATCATGTGAAGAGCGGCAAATGACACTGTCATGAGCAGTGCTTGTGAGCTGACTGTGAGGCCCGACATACAACAGTTTGTTGGCTAGCACTCCACCAGTGTCGTCAGCAACAAAGTCACCTGCGGAAGCCCAGTAGTTGATTCAAATAAATCCATTTTATTTACTCGAATTTGGAGAGTTTGTATGCTCGGAAAGTTGGGGACTGACCTCAGTTGGGGAACAAACATTACGAGTATTCAGCTCCTGAGTGATCTGCTTGGTGATTTTGACAGGATGTTGGGTTAGAATTTCCCTATAAAAATCACACTGAGATATACCCACATGTGTATATGTGTGTGGTGTGTGGGGTGTGCGTTGTGTGTGTATGTATACACACATACATACACACATACATATCTCTTTATGTATGGTTTTTTTTTTTAATGACTTGTGAGTTATTTTAACGTGGTGACAGCCCTGATGTGGCCCTTTGCGGTCGGCTGGGCTATAAGCAACATTATCTTTTCTTATCTTTAAATATGTATTTTGTGTGTATCTCTCTCTCTAGGGAGGGGGCCCTTTATCATTCATGTCCAATACCCTGCCTCCCCTGAAAACATCCGAATTTGACAGGCTACAAAGTTAACTCTGAAATAAAATAAAAATAAAAAAAATATTTTTTTTTAAAAAGAAAAGAAAAAGTAAAATCTGGTTTGATTCACATTCCCAAGTGACCTTGGCATGTGTAATAAGTTGGGATGGATTCAATATACGTGGAAATAAAGGGATTCAACTTGAAAAAGTTTTCTTCCTTTTTATGGTGCATCCCTAGAATAAAGAATATGAGTATAAAGATTTTGCCAGATAACAGCCCTTGGCAGATTTTATGTTGCCAACCAAGTTTTCCTTTTTCTCTTCTGCTCATTCCTTCATTTCTAATCCCTGTTTGAAAAGACAGTGACAGCTTCTGGTGGGTTTCCCTTGTTTCTAAATTGAACGCTCCTACTCGGCCTTTGTTGGCATTTCTCTGTCAGATCAGGCGGCTTATGTGGCATCTGGCACCGTGTTTTACGCAAACATTTTTTTG
>CM031621.1:4234026-4251526 GCA_018398815.1 Conus ventricosus
CATGCCCAGCAGCTGTAATGATGTCACGTGACAATTCTTCGTCTTCTTCTTCTCCCGCTTTTTTTAGTCCCGTGCCAAAGCAGCACCATGCAATACAAAATGTAACATGGCATGCACCTTGGGCCTCCTGTCTAAATGGCTTACTGTGTGTCCCCTGAAACACCAGAAAATGATCATATAATGCTGCTATTTAATAACAGCCTTCTTTGTGTGCGTATGTAGGCGTACGTGATATGACAAAGAGAGAGAGAGAGAGCTCCTGCTTCTCCTCCCCTTGCCCCCCCCCCCCCCCCCCCCCCCCCCCCCCCCCCCCCCCCAGTCTTTCTGTCTTTTGAAGAAAGTACTGATGACACAATGTCCATTGGGAGAATTTACCTTCAGTGGCGGAAATGTGGAACACAACACACACACACTCGCACATACTCATGCACAGAAAGAAAATACAGTTACAACGTATGTGTGTCTGTGCGCGTGCATGTGTATGTGCGTGCGCGTGTGTGTGTGTGTGTGCATGTGTGTGAGAGAGAGATCTTACTCCCACCCTCTCCTCCATTCTCACTGCCCTCACACCCCAACTCCCTCAAGTGTATTCCCGTCATGTAAATAGCATGTTGATCACATAACCACTTGAAGAGCTCATCCCTATCTTCATCTCTAGCGTGTGTGTGTGTGTGTGTGGCAGAAACAGCACACATAACACATCATGTGAAGAGCGGCAAATTGACACTGTCATGAGCATGTGCTTGTGAGCTGACTGTGAGGCAGACATACATCAGTTTGTTGGCTAGCACTCCAGCCAGTGTCGTCAGCAACAAAGTCACCTGCGGAAGCCCAATAGTTGTTTCAAATAAATCCATTCTATTTACTCGAATTTGGAGAGTTTGTATGCTCGGAAAGTTGGAGACTGACCTCAGTTGGGGAACAAACATTACGAGTATTCAGCTCCTGAGTGATCTGCTTGGTGATTTTGACAGGATGTTGGGTTAGAATTTCCCTATAAAAATCACACTGAGATATACCACACATGTGTATATGTGTGTGTGTGTGTGTGTGTGCGTGTGTGTGTATGTATACACACATACATACACACATACATATCTCTTTATGTATGGTTTTTTTTTTTAATGACTTGTGAGTTGATTTTAACGTGGTGACAGCCCTGATGTGGCCCTTTGCGGTCGGCTGGGCTATAAGCAACATTATCTTATCTTATCTTTATATATGTATGTGTGTGTGTATCTCTCTCTCTAGGGAGGGGGGCCCTTTATCATTCATGTTCCAATACCATGCCTCCCCTGAAAACATCCGAATTTGACAGGCTACAAAGTTAACTCTGAAATAAAATAAAATAAAATAAAATATTTTTTTTTTAAAAAGAAAAGAAAAAGTTAACTCTGGTTTGATTCACATTCCCAAGTGACCTTGGCATGTGTAATAAGTTGGGATGGATTCAATATACGTGGAAATAGGTATTCAACTTGAAAAAGTTTTCTTGCCTTTTTATGGTGCATCCCTAGAATAAAGAATATGATGTATAAAGATTTTGCCAGATAACAGCCCTTGGCAGATTTTATGTTGCCAACCAAGTTTTCCTTTTTCTCTTCTGCTCATTCCTTCAGTTTCTAATCCCTGTTTGAACGACAGTGACAGCTTCTGGTGGTTGCCCTTGTTTCTAAATTGAACGCTCCTACTCGGCCTTTGTTGAGCATAGTGTCTCTGTGCAGAATCAGGGCGGCTTAATGATGGACATGCTGGCACACTGTGTTTTCCACAGACATATTGAAGCTATTGCTTGGGTCGTTGAACATCAACTGATTTACTGACAATGATAAAAAGAGGAAATCAGCTGACAGCAGACAAGCCTGGAGAAGATCAAATTTCCATTTTTGTGTGAAAAGTATGTTCTTTAAAGAGTTACTTACCACGTACGGTCAAAGTCAAAGAAACAGAGGGAAAGGGGGAGGGGTGGATGGGTACAGTCTGCAGTCATCTCTGCCTACGTAGCATTTTCTTTGCCACTGAATCCCCTTTCAGACACTTTCTTGATGAACATGATGATGGTTTGTGATTTTCTTCTTTTTTTAAAATTATCTTAAAGTGGATGATCGTTTATTTGGCCGTTGTCTTAGTTGGTGATTATGATTATGTTTGATGCCAAGTATCTTTGTTCCAGTTTTTTCATTTGTTTGTTTTTGCAACATGTTTGTGATGGCGTTTAATCGTACATGCTGTCGTTAAATGGTGAATAAATCTTTACTAGGAATTCCACAGATATTTGTTGATGCTGATTGTGTGAGATGATGTGTGCATTTGTCAAATGGCGAGTAATTATTTGTTGGTCACTAAACAAGCAAACAATGAATGAACACCACCACAAACAAACAAAATTCATATAATTCCAATTCACAATCTTACTCCTCAATGCAGCAAGCATTTCAAACCGAGCTCTCCAACAACTGAACAAATGACAAGAGTGGAATTACTGATGTCCTGAAACCAATCAAATCTCAAACATCAAAGTACTCATGCAAATCAGAACTTAATTGTCTGGCCTGGCACACCAATCAAATCTCAAACATCAAAGTACTCATGCAAATCAGAACTTAATGGTCTGGTCTGGCACACCAATCAGAACTTAATGGTCTGGTCTGGCACACCAATCAGAACTTAATGGTCTGGTCTGGCACACCAATCAGAACTTAATGGTCTGGTCTGGCACACCAATCAGAACTTAATGGTCTGGTCTGGCACACCAATCAGAACTTAATGGTCTGGTCTGGCACACCAGAAAACCACAAAAGGAGGAGACAAGAGGAAACCTGTTTACTCTAAAACTGCACTTTCCCACAAAAAAAACCCGAGTGTATTTTTTTTGTACAAACTGTGCGTAACGCAGTTTCACATGCAAGAGATAGTGAACAGTGCCCCTCTTTGGTCACAGCACCAAAACAGGGTCATAAAGACAACACCGTGGTTACACTCTGCAAGTGTGATTATTAACGCTCAGCAACTTTCTATCTAGATGATCATTTTGACTTGGTCTTTTGTCCTCAGTTTGTCGTACTCATCGAGTCTTTGACCAAAGATGTGTTACAAAACAACGCCAAAACTGAAAGGATCAACAGGTGAGTGAGGAGGCAGGATGGTGACGGTGTCTTAAGGAGGGGAAGAAAAGGGTACAGGTGATGGCGGTGGAGGGGGGTGGGTGGGAAGAAGAGCAACCATGGGCCATTCATTTTGGGTATATGGCAAACTGTCCTTCCTGAAAAATTCTGGGAACCACATTCACCCTGGCAATAATACAGGGCTTGGGGGGCAGGGGGGTGGGGGGGGGGGGTTGTCTTTTTTTTTGGCTCATTTTTTTTTCCAACAGCAAAGAATGTGTTTCCAATGGATGGCAGAACAGCCAAAAGGATTTTAAGCCCTAGTCAATGCAAATTTACAACAGGCAATTACGCATTTTGTTTACCAACATGCACAATGGACTGAGCTCCCTATTTGGTATGCTATCTTATGTTCAAAGTTCCATGCAAATTTCTTTGCTCCATCATCCCCCCCCCCCCCTCCATCCCTTTGTGGTTGCCATAACTATTGTTTTTAGCTCCTTCCTCATCTATTTAAGTGTCTCTTAAATTTTTGACGCAAAATTTAATCTTTTGTCAACAAATTACAGGGTTCCTACAGACTCCCAAGAACAAAATTCAAGGTGTTTTCAAGAAGATTTTTTTTTTATATTCAAGGCTACAATACATACGTAAAAATTGACGAAGTTAGAAATTATCTCCCTTGGTTAAGTAGTTACTAGTAGATGACAATCCGAGATCGCGACGATGTTGTAAAGATTTTAAAAAATAATTTTCAATCAACCCAAATGCAGAAAAATCAAACTGCCATATCTTTTTGCCACATTACAAAGTTTTGGAGCTGATGGCTTGATTTTCAAAGGTTTTCAAGAAGGTTTGGTCAACAGAACCACATTAAATTGATTTTCAAAGGTTTTCAAGGCCTTTAAATTCACTCTCAGAATTCAAGGAGTTTCAAGGAGCGTATGAACCCTGAATTAAGCATCCAGATTCTCCACAGCCTTTTTTTTTTTTTTTTTTTTAATGAATAATAGAGTTATGACATTTGTTCACAAGGAGATTATAAGCTTCTTTTAAAGTATAGCATAAATAAACTCATGGCAGGGAGGGCAGCCAAGAAGTTCAAAAGAGAACGGTGAATCCAGATTGATGTAAACTATATATGATTTGGAAGTATATCACCATTATCTCCTTGTACGAGGCTATCCTGAGATTAAATTACAACATAATCTAACAGAAAATAAGAAAAAGTATACAAACACCAATTTTGTTTTGTTTTCTATTCTACAACCTCACATGCTGAATTGTATCTTCTGAAGAGATACTTATCTCCAGTAGATTTCATTTTTCTTTTTTTTAATAAATTCTGATAACAAGTAAGTGGAGACTAAGTTATGCTGTTTTAAAATCACTGGGCACAGTTAAGTCATAATTTCTTAAGAATATTCTCATCAATGTATAATTTCTCTTACAGTCTTCTCATGGATACACATGATTCATAAATTCATAGATCTTGTTCACACACACACACACACACATATATCCATACACACAGCCTTCCTGTTCTTCAGAAACAAAGAGGGGTTGAGGTTTTCAGCTGAACAAACATGACATACAATTACCAGTCCTCGAGTTGTCCATCAACCTACAATTTGCAATGCATCCTTCCCAGTTCTCTCTTTAAAGTTTTCAACCAGCGGTCTCAAGCACACGCTTCCATCCAACACACAATCGTTCCTTGCAGAGATGCTGGCCACGCTATCTTGCCATGTACTTACTACTTCCATCCACCCTGAATGTCATTTTCTTCTTAGGTAGTGGTGCCAAAGAAGGAAGGATTTTTCTGGGACTAAACGAAGGTTAGTCATCTGGACTACCTACCTCTCACACAGGAAAAATAACACACAAATGTATATACAAGCCAGTGGTCTCCCACAGAGATAACACACCTGAGGCACTTGGATATTTCACCTAAAAATCTCAACACTAACAGCATTGCATCCTTGTCATAACCATGACATCACAATTACAGTCGTGGATAGGGAATGCATGTCCAAACTCGCCCCACTTCCCCATACATGACTTGACAGTTTTCACACATCCATGCGCCAACACAGGAAATCAACACAGGAAGTGGACTATTTTTTTTGTTTTAGCTGGTGTCGCTGGCTTTGCCGCCGGTCTGAGACAGATGTTTGATCACATCCACCCAGTTCCATCCACGAGGGCGATCCTCCGCGTTGCCCCCGAATCGGTCAAACATGCGCCGCTTCTGCTGCTTGGACAGCTGCTCCTTCTTCTCTTTCTTTGGTTCTACCTTCTCTTCCACGCCCCCTGTCGGCTCGCTGTTCGCCTGCAACAAAGAGAGGGGTCGTGTTTGCAATGTAGGAGCAGCATTTTTCATGAAGCGCGCACAGGCTAATACTTTTCTCTCCCTAAATGAGACACGCCAAAATTTCCTTTAAAACACAAATGCATTATTTGGTCTCAGCAGTATTCTTTGGCTGACCTGGAAGTTGGTTTTACTATAAAAAAAAAATAAATTGTAAATTCCACTCATTCAAAAGCTAAATTTTACTCCATTCTGTTTAAAAAATAAAACGTGTTGGACTCAATATCTGTAAATGAGGTGCAAAAAAATGCCTAAAAGATGTATGAGAAATGTTCATGTGCATCATGATGGTATACACATGAGAAGACTATCAGTGCTGTCAATGTGAGCCGTCACACTTTCAGACAACCCATCACAGATCTTCCCCTCAGTCTATGTTAAGACCAAATCTTCTTCTGCTGGGATGTCTTCTTGATGCTGTGGCAGCATTTACTGTGGCAGCACTTACTGTGGCAGCACTTACTGTGGCAGCAGCTGAGAATGAGATTCCAGTGACAGCGGAGTCAGAGCTCCAGAGAACAAAGAAAGCATTTCAATTCAATTCAATTCAATCAACTTTACTGTCCATCGGAAATTTTTCTTCTTCTGCTCCACATCATTTCACAAGTACATAAGACATTACAAGGAGACATTATGAATCGTTACATAAAAGCCTGTGTTATGTATTTGTATATACATCAACACTCACACACCCCTCCCCACCCCCACACCCACATGCACACCTACACGCACACACACACACACACACACACACACACACAAGCAAGCGGGAAAGCAACTGCTCAACAGTGTTGCTTTGTAAAATCATCAACATACATCAGCATGTGTACGAAACTGCTAATAAAAGAGGAAGCTGCCTGGTTTAATCACTCCAAAAATTCACTGCAGATGTGTAAATGTCACAGTCTAGATATGTTGACTCTAGGTACATTCTGCAGATTCCTTTAGTTAAGGAGGCCTCAGTACTTGAAGACCTGTCTATAAACACTATCATCACATCTGCTGACCCATAAAAAGGCCGAGGTAAACATGGGAATGTGTTTTAACTGAACTAAACAGATGGAAAATAAACAAATCAATAACTGAATAAGTGTCATGTGTGTGACTCACTGACTGCACGATTACGAATTCATGTGATAGCCCTTTGCATATGTGCAGATGCTCCTTTCTGTGAATGTGAGTTGATCTGCCGGTTTTACCTGAGGAATGGGAGCAATGTGTGTTGATCTGCCGGTTTTACCTGAGGAATGGGAGCAATGTGTGTTGTTCTGCCAGTTTTACCTGAGGAATGAAAGCAATGTGTGTTGTTCTGCCAGTTTTACCTGAGGAATGGGAGCAATGTGTGTTGATCTGCCGGTTTTACCTGAGGAATGAAAGCAATGTGTGTTGTTCTGCCGGTTTTACCTGAGGAATGAAAGCAATGTGTGTTGTTCTGCCAGTTTTACCTGAGGAATGGGAGCAATGTGTGTTGTTCTGCCGGTTTTATCTGAGGAATGTGTGTTGATCTGCTGGTTTTACCTGAGGAATGTGTGTTGACCTGCTGGTTTTACCTGAGGAATGTGTGTTGATCTGCTGGTTTTACCTGAGGAATGGGAGCACTGGGCTGCGACTCCAGCAAAGAATCCAGGTTGTCCTTGACCCACTCAAACAAGGAGAAGGTCATGGGAGTGCCCAGCAGTTCCGTGATCTAGGAAACCAAAGCGAGGCAGGTGACAGGTGAAATGAACAAAAACATGAAACAAAATGTACGAGGCTGTCGCTGATGAAACAGAACTGAGGCAGACGAAACGATGAGACGGAGTGGACAGACCATGAGAGCAGAGACAGGGAGAAAGATAATACAAAGAGACTGATGTCACAAAGTCTGACTGCCATGGGGTGTCACATTATGCAAAGAGAGATCTGAGAAACAAACTGAGACAGCTACGACAAACTACAGTGCAAACGAACTGAAGTGACAAACTGAGGCAAAAATACAGACGGGTGAAACCCAATAAGACAACAACTCAGCACACAAAAAATCGCAGACAGTTGAAACAAAACCAGGATGACAATTCGTAAAATAAACACAAACTGCAAACAGGTGAAACACAATGAGATGACAACTTTAAAAGTAACTGAAAACACAGACATTGCAATAACATTAGACAACCACAGTAACACAAAGTACAGACAGGTATAACAGAACAAAAATGAGGCAAAAAATAAAGTAACGCAAAACACAGTTAACAAACAAAACAGACAACAATAAACGGACACAAAATACAGATTTTAAAAAAATCATATACAGACCAAAAAAAAAAAAAAGCTCATACAAATACAGACAAACAAAACATAATCAGACAACTAAAAAAAGACCAAAAATACAGATTTAAAACATTCTAGAAGTACAGACCCCCCCAAAAAAATTAAGTAAAACAAACACCGACAGAAGAAACAGAACTAGGCGTTAAAACAGGGAACAAAATACATACATATGAATCAATATCAAAAAGATGCAAATATAACAGAGCTTAAAATAGTCTACCATTTAAAATTTCGACCTTAGATTAATATTAATGACTGAAACAAAATCATTTTCACCAAAGGCAAAAATATATAAATAAATGAAAAACTAAATGAAAAGAAAGATAGTTAGAGGAGAAAAAAAAAAATAGTTGAGAAACTATCACCGCTGTTATTCCGCTGCTAACAACAAAATTGAAACAGGAAAACGTCCTGTTTGGAAAAGCATCCCACACCAAAATGACGGAGTGGTTGACAGTAAGCAGCCCTGAGCAAATTTTGACTGTTCCCCACAGCATGAAAATCGTTGGAAATGCGATTGGACTGGAGGCAGTCGTGAAGGAGAGGTTACAGAAGCGTCAGAGAAAGATCTGGACACGAAGTGTGTATGCTTTGCCAGTAGGACATAAATTACGGGAACGGGGATTGTGCGGCTTTGGAGAGCCATGCAAAATTACAACAAAACACTAGTAGAGAAGAATCACCATGGGGAACATTCCATTGCAGGTAAAACACATGAATTATTTTCTTTGTTTAGGAAGGCAACGCTGAGTGGGGTGTGTGTGTGTGCGTGTGTGTGTGTGTGTGTTTGTGTGAGAGAGAGAGAGCGAGAGCGAGTGTGTGCGTGTGTGTGTATGTATGTGTGTGTGAGAGAGACAAAGAAGAAAAAAAAAGAGATTTTGCTGTGTGTGCATGAGTGCATCACTGACATGCATGTTTACTGTGTCTGTTTGTAAATGTGCAAGTGTATTTGTATGTCTGTTCAAGCCAATTTGTATACATGTCTGTTTGTATGAAAAAGGAGAGAGAGAGAGAAAGAAATAGACCGAGCGAGCCGGAGAGAGAGAGAGTGTGTTTTGTGTGTATGAGTGTGTGTGTGTGTGTGTGTGTGTGTGTGTGTGTGTGTGTGCGTGTGTGTGTATGCACGCAGTGCATGAGTGAAACAGACCAACAGAGATAGAGTGACAGAGCATGCACAAACACAAATCCAAAGGGGTCTCTTATGAGCAGGAAGGGACTGAAGACTTGCAAGGTGTGTTGATGAACCACCGTTCACCCCTCAGCTCTTAGTAGTCTCTGGATAGCCTCATCTGTATTACTGTTTTCACAGAACAGATTTAGTGTCAGTTTCATCAAGGAGGCATCACTGCGTGCGGACCAGTCCATATACGCTACACCGCATCTGCTAAGTTTTGAGACCACACTACGCATGATTTGAAGCTGATGGATATATGAATTAACTACTAAGATGAGACAATTCAAGAAGAGGGTCTCGTGGCTACAACTCAGCGGATGTCTGACCGACGCATTAGCCCAACGCGCTGGTCAGACCTCGAGTACCTTCCTACCATGTTCTTTTTTGTGTGTTTTTTTGTATGTGTGTGTAGTGAATGTACACGTGTGTGTATGATGTGTGGGCATAGGCCCATGTGCGTGCGTGGGTGCATGTGTGTGTGTGTGTGTGTGTGTACGTACGCGTGTCTGTGTGTGCGCGTGTATGTGTGTGTGCCTGCAGGCATGTGTGCGCATTTGTGTGTGAAAGCTCAGACGTTCCATACTATAATATCAGTTTTATCTGTTACTCTTGAGAGAAGTGAAATCAAAATAAACTAGTCGAAAGCAGAAACAGAAAAAGGTGCATACATGGAGAGGCCAATAGGACAAGCACAGTGTCTACCTGTTCTCCAAGGCCGGTCTGGATGGCATCTCTCACCGACTCCACCCTGCATACAAATGAATGCAGTGCCGTCACATGAAGTAAAAGTGCTTATAACCATGAAATAACAAAGCCAATAAAGAACTGGAGGTGAAAGCTGCACGTAGTGTTGCCCTTCTCGCACACACACACAAACATGAAGGGCTGCTTCTTTTGTTGAAATGTATGTGCCTGTGTGTGTGTGTGTGTGTGTGTGTGTGTGTGTGTGTGTGTGTGTGTGTGTGTGTGTGTGTGTGTGTGTGTGTGCAAATGCACTCAAGTATGTGTGTTTGTGTGCATATGCAAGTAAATGTATTGTGCAAAACTTTATTGTAATGATAGCAATGGTGAAAATTCATATTTGTCTGTGCTCAGGGTGCTTATGAACAATGAATAGAAAATACCAACATTCAAACGCCTGTCCATTCAAACAGCCGTCCATTCAAACAGCCGTCCATTCAATCGGCCGTCCATTTTCATTCCCATCATACTCACATGAACACATGTGTAACACACATCACCAACATCTCTTTCCTGTTCATCTTCCTCCACACGCACACATATGTGTAAACACATATGCGCACAACGCACAAACACACATACATGCGTGTCAGCACAGGTGGACACCACACACACTCTAACAATAGTTTTGTAATCCTACAAACAGCCAGCAGCTGTAAATATTACCAGTATCAAAGGATGCCTGTCAGTACTGAATCACAGATGCTGTTCATTTAGTTCTTGTTCCTTTTCACTATCCCATGAAAAAAGTAGTCTACCTGGTCATATAAAATTTTCACTCAATTCTAAGACCTCAGATCTTTGGAAAACATCAGTTTCTGCACCCAAAGTTTTTTTTTCCCCATTTGTTATTGCCATTATCCCACCTTGGCTTAAGACTGTGTCAGACCAACTGACATAGGCTAGACACCGAGGCTACATCAAAATGTTGTTATCTCTGCATAGTTATGCAGGGATTGTCTTCAGTCGTGACAAGCTCCTAGCATAACATTATCAGTCTCCAAAATCCCTCGAAGTCGGAGTGTGGCTGCCCAGGTGGCGGGGTAATCAAAAACGGTCACACACGTCATGTTCTCATCCCCAGCTGATGCATTTGTACCATAGTGTTCAAGTTCTTTGACTGTTCGGATGATCCCTGGAGTCTTTTAGCCAGGGTACGACAACAACAACAACAACATTATCCTCTTTTTCCTTTATGAAACCACAGCACCAGGGCTCCCCATGACACGCAGAATGCGCGTCATTCACGCACTAGAACTCTATTTCACCCCCTAGAATTGTGTTTCACGCGTGAGCTTTACCCTCTAAAATTGAAATCTGGAGTGGAATCACCCTCTAAGATTTCGTTGAACACGTCTGCTGTTTGTTCAGGCTGGCCGTGTGCTCTGCGTGACCGACCGACCGCAGTAAAAATAGCCTCGCTTCTTGCATTGAGCGTGTCTGTGTTGCCCATTCGCACAATGAGACGAAGTCTTGACCAACAGGTTGCAATAAAAATAGCTGCGCGTCATCGCTTTAGTTTAGATGCGTGTTTTTCATTGGTCAATTATCTGGCCCCTAAAAAAAATTGTTGGCACCGTCTCATTCAAAGAGTCTAGCCTCTCTTTTTCTGCGACCGGCGAAGATGGCGTCTCTATTTCACCAGTGATTGAAACGAAAACCAAATCCTGACAACAATACAGTGGAAGACCGTGGCAGTGAATGGAAAAAATCTAAAACTGAGGAGAAGACGACAGATCAGAAGATCGTAAAGAATCATGGAACTTTTAGAAAAGCATGGTTCAAGAGTTTCCATGGCCTAAATCAGACTCAGTATGCACTCCACCAAAAATGATCTGCACAGTGTGCACGGCGGCAAGCCAGAAATCGACTACCAATCTGTACAAGCAAAATCCGTTTGTTGTTGGGTCGACAAATTTTCAAAAGTCAGCCTTGAGTCGCCATGACAACAGCAAGGACCATGTGTCAGCTTCACAGACCAACTCTGATCACATAGTGATAACTGATATCAAAGTAAAATTACAGCACACACTCACTCAAGAGGTGACACTTTCGGTGGCTCTCTGAGCCACACACACACACACACAAGAAAAAAGTGAAAAATGAAAAGTAAAGAGAAATTGCTAGTGTTTGGTGTGTTCGTTTTGTTGTATGAATGACTCTTTGGTACACTACTTTGTATTAAAGAACCTGCACATGTTCTGTGCATTTGGTACAGAGACTAGTCACCAAGAGTATGCTGTAGATATTGTTTAAGTTGCGGCAAGTCTTAATAAAATCACCCTCTAAAGTTTGAAAGTGAGGGTGAAAATACCCTCTAGAATTTCAGATAGGGGGTGAGCCCACCCTCTTCACCAACAGCTGAGGGGAAGCCCTGAGCACAGTCTGTTCCTTGAGTAAGGAGGCCTTTTAAAGATTTTGATTTTTTTTTTTAATGAAAAGAAATGAATATTTTATTGCACACTTCTAAAGAATTTGACAGATGCAAAAACACTTCATATTCAGTTTTTGTTAGTTAATTAGTTTGTATTTAAGGATGCATATTTCATTATACACTTTTATGAGGATTCTAGTAATGCAAAAGAATGTGTAAATGCAATTCTAGCCAAGCTACAAAATAGATGTTTGGTATATTTCTTGCAAAAATTGGCTCTCACACACACACACACACACACCAAGTTGCACATTTCCACTTTCAAGGGAATTCTAGACATGCGAAAGACATGTTCAGTAAACATTTTCTTGAAAATTGAGAAGCAAAAAAAAAAGACATATCTTACAGCATCCTCCTATTTCCTAAGGGAACTCTAAAATGCAAAGCACTTCACGCATACACACATTAACTCAAAAACAATACGTTATATTACCAAAACATGAAAACAGACACACAAAATCTCAACAGTAAGTAAAAATCATAAAAAGGGTCTTACACATGTTTATTGTAGAGAGATCAAGTTGATCACTGGTGCCTCATCGGGGTACTTCTCTCCCCAGTGCACTTCCAGGAGAAACGTTTGATAGCTGCCCTCCTCGCCATACTGACAAACAGACATGAATCCACGACCCCCCAGTGCCAAACAACACCACTGTCATTTAGTCACGTTGAGTTGTTAAACAAGGAAAAAAAACATTTGAAAGGGAAAAAACAACAACAACGAAGTTTGTTAGATTCAGGCTTAGTTACTGTCTACATCCAGCTCTGGTAACATGGTAGATGGTTAGATTCAGGCTTAGTTACTGTCTACATCCAGCTCTGGTAACATGGTAGATGGTTAGATTCAGGCTTGTTACTGTCTACATCCAGCTCTGGTAACATGGTAGATGGTTAGATTCAGGCTTAGTTACTGTCTACATCCAGCTCTGGTAACATGGTAGATGGTTAGATTCAGGCTTAGTTACAGTCTACATCCAGCTCTGGTAACATGGTAGATGGTTAGATTCAGGCTTAGTTACTGTCTACATCCAGCTTGGTAACATGGTAGATGGTTAGATTCAGGCTTAGTTACTGTCTACATCCAGCTCTGGTAACATGGTAGATGGTTAGATTCAGGCTTAGTTACTGTCTACATCCAGCTCTGGTAACATGGTAGATGGTTAGATTCAGGTTAGTTACTGTCTACATCCAGCTCTGGTAACATGGTAGATGGTTAGATTCAGGCTTAGTTACTGTCTACATCCAGCTCTGGTAACATGGTAGATGGCGAAAAACCATCGCAGGAGAGAAGGGCAACGAGGGGGGGGGGGGGGGGGGGGGGGGGGGGGGGGGGGGGGGGGGGGGAGGGGGACATACCTGCTTTACACTGACATCACAGAATGACATATCAAAACGTGCAGCTGAAAATGGCGATGAGACACAACCTGAACTCACAACGCCTGACAGCCACTACTGTGCTGCTCATCACGGAGACAATCAGATCACCCCCTTTGCCCCCTCAATCGTCCCAACACCACACCACCTAAGAAGAAAAGAAAAAAAAAGAGGTTACTTACGCCCCCCCCCCCAACGTAGCCTCAGACCAAAACATCGTCTTCATAATGTTTATCCTTCTTGTTCAATACTAACCCCCACCCTCACTGCAAATTCTGTGACTCTTCTGGTCTTCATGCCCCGCTCACCCGCGGCAACCTTCTGTGCCTGTACCTCGTTTTTCATTTCCTCTCCACAGGCACACACATGGCGAGTTTGTGACGAGGTCGTCAGCATCGGCAAGCTCATGGGAACGGTTGATGAATGCTATGGTGCTTTCCAGACATATTCACTGCACTTGGCTCCACGACTACGCAGTTATTGTCATCAGTAGAGGGCTTGGTAAGTGCACACGTTGGACTAGCAATAGTGATCCGAACACCCTTGAACAGTTGAAGTCATTTGGCAAACTAAATGGCAGTTTCTCCTCTGGTGAGGTGTATAGGTTGGCTGAATAAGCAGTGCGGCCGGTTTCAATGTATTCAGACTTCAAGATCAACAGTGATTTGAAGACGTGACAAAGTTCGGAGTTTAGATCCCACCACTGTTTTCTGTAGCTGGGGTCTTCATCTAAACAAAGTACGATAAACATGATATGGATGCTTTGGGTTCAGTTCTGACTCTGCAAAAGGCATTTGGTGTTTCTAGGTATGAATATAGACATACTCCACTTCCTTTCATCTTGATCATTACAAATTCAAAGTTCCAGAAGTAAAAAATAGTAAAACAGTTCTCATCTCAAAAGGAAAATGAATGGTTTAGTACATGGTGAGTGCACTTTTAAAAATAAGTGTTATCCATAGTAAATGAAACACACACAAAAAAGTGGCTTGTTTACTAGATCTTATTCTTAATCAATAAACTTTACCTTTCTAACCCGAGAAGTGTTGACTGAGAATGTTTCAAATCTTCAACTAAAAACGCAGTCTTTTTTTAAAAAATTTGAAATGTATAAAAAAAATTAAAAAACCCATTTTGCAGAGAAATGGAACTGTCCATCCAAAAAAACCCAATACCCCAAAAACGAGCATTAACAGCATTCCTCAACTTTTTTTTTTTTATATAGTGTTATTTTAAAATATTTGTCCAACTTCCTCTCCTCAGAAACAATCAAAGCAACTGTACTCCACAGCTGGCAAAATCCAGAGCGCATCATCAACATCTCAATTTCATGAGTGCCTGTCTCCAACACCCCCAAACTAATGACGAACAGCACTAAATATGCATGCTTTGGGGGTGACATTATTCATGACTAACACGTACATGTACACCCCTTGCACACTAGCATTGGATGTTTGATTAGGATTCAGTCACTTTGAATTTTGTCTTTGATGGGTCAGAGATGAGGGTTAGCAACGCTGCCAGACCTGGTCATTATCATTAAAATTCAGACAAGATGGGAAGCTGACGATCACTGTCAAACCTATCATTGGGAGCAGCACCACTGAAAGGACATGACTGCTTAAAAAGTTACATCTACTAACCCCCCCCCCCCCCCCTCCCCCCTTCCTCATTCCATGTTCTTTTCTCTAACCAAATTCTCCCTGACAGACAGAACCACTTGCTGTGCCTGGCTTTTGTGCATTTTCAAGCCCTCATCAGAAGCCCAGGCAAGGGTGCGAGCGACCCCCACTTCATATGGCCATCCCCGCCCCCCCCCCCCCCCCTTCCCCTCCTCCCACTTCCTCGCTCTCCTCCTCCGCTGGGAGATAACTCCATTCAATACTACTTTCAGTTTCACATCAATATCTGCAGCAACCTCAGCAACACACACACACACTACAGAGAAAAGAGAAAGAACACACTGATGCCCAGCTAAGTGACACAAAGCTACAGAGATGGATGGTAAGACCAATGCAGATTCAGCGTTGCTGCTCACCGCATGCGACACACTGCAGCGCGCTCTGCTCACCTTGTATTGATATGTGGTGTTGCTGAGCTGTTTGAAATTAGAATCGCCGTCGTAGATGGACTGTAGCACCTCCACCTCCTCCTGTCGATGAGAGACACCCATGTTTAGTCATGGTTGTAGCCACTGACCCACTTGCACTCATAGTTTTCACCATATCTTCCCCAAAATAAAATGGTTCACAAGCAACAGACACATGAACAACAATTTTGCTGCTGTTTTGCTTTTTTTTTTTTCCCTTTCTTTCTTTCTTTTTTTCCCCCCACAACAGACACATGAGCAACAACATAGCTGCTGGTTGTTTTTTGTTTGTTCATTTGTTTTGTTTTTTGAAGTATTCTTCATGATATTTCTGTGGCCAATGAAAGAGGCTTAGACAGAACAGTGTTGAACTATACCAGCCAAACCCAAGGGCAGCCAACCAAACTTTCAACCTGGGAAGCTCAGATTGCTCATCGTAATTTTTTTAAATATTTTTTTCGATAGCTCAGAAAATGAGACATATCTGGCTGCAACAAATAAGCATGCACAAAGCAAAATGATGACAGACAAGTCTCATTTTTGACTCACTGTGCAGGCACCATTTTCAGTGATGAAAGATGGCATCTGAAGCATATTGGCACTCTACGTGCAGGCACCATTTTCAGTGATGAAAGATGGCATCTGAAGCATATTGGTACTCTATGTGCAGGCACCATTTTCAGTGATGAAAGATGGCACCTGAAGCATATTGGTACTCTGTCGCATGTCAGTTACACTTGGCAAGTGCTTGTGTGCTGTGTTATGTACGTCAGAGTGTGTGTACAATGTACTGCTCACTACCACTCAGAGAAATTTTCAGGTTGCTACTACGGGTGACTGGAACGGTAAACTGAACTTGTCTGATGCAATCTGGTGGCACAATTGACAAGCTGGTAAACATTTAAGTTCCACCCTGCAGAACACACACACACACACACACACACACACTCACACACACACACACACACACACACACACACACACACACACACACTCCCACACATACGCACGCACGCATGCACACACACACATACACAAACACATACACACACACACCCCTCTACCAGATTTGGGCATATGCTAAATATTTTCAGGTTTTCATCCCTCCCAAGCCATGGTTCAAACAGTAAAGAATCTCTACTATGCATATCAGATTTTTTTGCAAGCACATAAAAACCACTGAGGGTTTAGGCACTGGGACCAACTAGACTGGAATGACCAGAACAGCCCCGAGCAGAGTGCGATGGCGAAGGGTCGTCGATGGCCTATGCTCCACCGGCAGCGATGGGCATAATGAATGAATGATGACTTAGCAGGTCCACACATGAAACACTGACCTAGGAGATGGGGAAAAATCCTGTACAACACTTCACCCAACATGCGCTTCGAGGGCTCAAAAGGCAATAACTCTCAGACGGTGAGTCAAGTGCTTTGAGCACCTGACCGTCCTGTACCTGTCTGTGCCACTGTACTTTTTGACTGAACTGTATTCTGCTAAGTACAGTGGCAATTGACAAAAAGAGTTTTCAGTCGAGACGTCAGCTTATGAATGTGGGCGATGAGATGAGAACCAATAATATCTAAACGGAAAATATCTTTAAAGGCTTTTAAATCCAAGCCTCCTCATAGGAACTAGCCAAGATTAACACTCTGATGTTTTTCATAATTATTGGAATTATAATCTTACAGAGAGTAATCATGACATTCTGGTTCGGAGAAAAGAACGCGGGTGCGTTCATGAATTCTCAGTCTCTTGTGATTCCTTTTCTTTTTCTTTTTTTTTAAAAAACTGACGAAACAAAGCAGATGAGGTGTGCTAACATATGAACCTTAATTTCATACAAAGTATACTTGGTACGAACTTATCTATGCCATTTAAAAAGAAACAAGTGAGTCTTTAAAACAA
>CM031621.1:4256526-4300355 GCA_018398815.1 Conus ventricosus
TGCAGCTGCTGGTAGAGAATTCCAAACTGGAATGGTGCGGTGAAAGAAGCTATACTTCAGAACATCCGTTTTTGATCTAAGGTGGCGGAATTTCTTGGGAGTGGTTGGCTCTTGTTCTGGCGGATGCTGGTGTCAGGTACTCCTCTGGTGGAATGTCCACAAGGTTGTTCACAGACTTGTAGAACATTGTCAGTTGGGCTTTCCTCCACCTGGACTCCAGGGATTCCCATTTGAGGTCAGTGAGCTGACCAGTAACGCTACAGGTGTAGTCATAGCGGTTGGTGATGTATCTGGCTGCTCTCCTCTGTACTGCTTCTATCTGTTTAGTTTTGTCTGCAGTGTACGGGTTCCAGACTGTACTGCAGTATTCGAGGTGGGGGCGAACTAGGGTCTTGTAGGCATTGGTCTTGGTTGCCTGGTTCGCTACCCTCAGGTTCCGCCTCAGGAATCCTATCATGCTGCTGGCCTTTTTGGTGGAGCGGTTGATATGGCTGGTCCAGCTTAGATTTCTCGATAATAACTCCCAGGTATTTTGATTCAGTTGTTCCAGGGTGTGACCTTTCCGTTTGTACTTAAATGCCCATGCCATTACTACATACATTACTCTGAACTTTTGTGAAATTTGCTCAGATCATGCATGCGAACCCTGCATATCTCTCAGCAAGAGCATGTTTCAAATTCAACCTTTTTTCCCCCATGTCCATGGATCTGGTGCAGGATAGGGTATTGCATTTCTGCGGGTGGAATTCCATACCCCATCTCTTTTCCCACTTGGACAGTGTGTTGAAGTCCTCCTGCAGTAAGCGGCAGCCGTTCTGGTTCCTGACTTCTGTAAACAGTAGTCATCAGTGAACAGCCTAGTTCTTGAGTGGAGTTGATCAGGGAGGTCGTTAATGAAGACCAGGAAGAGAAGAGGGCCTAAAACTGTGCCTTGTGGTACACCACTGACAACTGGGGCCTGCTCGGACTCGGCGCCATCGACTTCTACCAGCTGAGTACGATGGGACAAGAACGAAGGCTCTTATCCATAAACTGTTGAAAATTGTTACCATTCGAGTATTTTAGAGAAACAGCACCGAAACTTCAAGCTTGGTATTTCTGCAACACAAACCTGAGTGGTACTTTTTCCTTTAAACAGAGCATTGACACTTATAGAACGCTCTGAAACATACACACAATAAAACTGCAAGCATTGACACTTATAGAACGCTCTGAACACATACACACAATAAAACTGCAAGCATTGACACTTATAGAACGCTCTGAACACATACACACAATAAAACTGCAAGCATTGACACTTATAGAACGCTCTGAACACATACACACAATAAAACTGCAAGTATGTCAGCAGAAAAAAAAGGAAAAAAGCAGAAGATTTGAGGGATCTGAAAGCAATTTACGCCATTGAGGAGGGTGAAAAAAAAAAAAAAGTTCCTTCCATTATATTGAGTGACACTAGGGTAGTATAATTTGATCAACTGTAACTCTAAGCAAATCATTTTTTTCTTGAATTTGATTTTGACTCGGTAGAGACCTTGGAATTTTTTTTTACCAGCAAGGGAAGTAACTGCAGTTATTCTTCCATTTTCATCTTCATCCATTTAACGTCCTCAGTCCTGTTGACTATTCTGACTATTGTTCCATAACTGAAATGCATTCCTGGTCATGTGAGACCATGATCAGTCTGTCTAGTGCTGCAGCACACCTCCGAAAGTGATAAGAAAAGGAGAATTTGATGAGATGGATGTCTCCATCAAAGTTTGCACTTTGATATTACAACAACAAAAATCATTTGTTCACAATGGTGTCATTTTTAAAATATTGGTGGCCAGAACAACTAAAAGAACTGGTAAGATGGCACTTTGAATGCTTAGAGTTCAGCATGGAATTCGCACACTGTAATCCACTGGGTCAAGCAAGTCCAGAGAAGATCAGTAAAGTATATTACAGGCAACAGCAGATATACGACAGCGGTGTGACAGCCATGCTACAAAACCGAAGTGGGATACTCCGGAGAACAGAAGAAAAGCATAACTGGTGATGCTTTTTGAGATGATAAATAATGTCAACATTCAGCCCGTGCCATTACATACATTACTCTGAACTTTTGTGAAATTTGCTCAGATCATGCATGCGAACCCTGCATATCTCAGCAAGAACATGTTTCAAATTAACCTTTTTTCCCCATGTATCATATCAACTTGGAACTTTCTTCCAACATCTGTGACTGAAGTTCCCAGCCTGGCACTCTTCAAGAGGGAGCGCTTTCTCCTCACCCTTCAGTTGTGTTGGGGTCAGTCACTTGGTCAAGTAGTTGAAGATTAGTGCTACGCTGGTCAGGGTGTATCCCCAGGGCTCGCAACAGTAGACAGATACGTCTAATTAGAGATCAGAAAATTAGTATGTCTATCTGTTATTTTATGTTTGGTTTGTAGATCTAATTATACCTGTTGTTTTCATTTTTCCTTTCTTCATTCCTGTTTACTTCTCCTGTTATGTTTTTCTTTCCACACCTTCACAGCCACACATGGCTGGAGTGCGTAGAGGTCATAAATGGCCATACATCATTAAAATTTGAAGATTAAAGACGTATTTGAATACATGTATAAAACATGTCATTTCCTTCCTAAAATTCCAGAATGTTGTTACTGCACAGATACTGCTAGTGCAAAGGCTGAAAAATAAATATACACCAATACAGATGATTTTGAAATATAAAGAAAATGTGACCATCCTGAAATTGGTGAAAGTATGGAATGATCAGTAAAGATAATGATACCAGATAGCTTTGAGTTAGCCATACAGTGTAGGTCATACAAAGTTCATTCAGCGGGTACATCTTACTTACTTCCTTACTTAGTCCTCTGGATTCCCTGGGGAACATAGGGCCGCAACCACACTCTTCCAGCGGACACGGTTTTGGGAGATCTTCTTCAGCTTGGCCCACGTCATTCCGGCGGCCTTCACTTCCGCGTCGGTACTCCTTCGCCATGTCTGTCTTGGTCTTCCCACTCTTCTTTTGCCCTGAGGGTTCCATTCAAGGGCTTGTCTTGTGATGTTGGATGGAGACTTTCTGAGGGTGTGGCCAATCCATCCCCACTTCCGTTTTCTGATTTCTATTTCTATTGGAACTTGCTGGGTCTTGTTCCACAGTTCTGCGTTGGCAATAACATCTGGCCATCTGATGTTCACAATGTGTCGCAGACATCTGTTGATAAATGTTTGGAGTTTGTGGGTGTTTGTCTTTGTTGTTCGCCACGTTTCAGAACCATACAAAAGGACAGGTTTCACATTTGAGTTGAAGATTCTGATCTTGTTATGGAGTGAGAGGGCAGAGGAATTCCAGATGTGTGCCTGGCTTTATTGAGGGGGACTTTTTAAATTTTCCTCATTGTACCTCCTTCTTTGCTGACCACACTGCCGGGTAGAAAAAACTTGCCCAAACTTCATTTGATGTCTTCCGGGTTGTAGTCTTTAGTGGGTCTCGTTGGGGTTTGGGGGGGACTTCATGGCTTCTGTTTTTTTATGTTGATTTGGGGCCCTGTTTTTTCCTGCTTGTTTTCGGGCTACCCACCCCCTGATGTCCCCCTTTGCGGTGGGCCCTGGGTTAAAAGAACATTTTTTAAATTTGCTCCCCCGGCACAGCTTTCTTGTGCGTCTTGCGTTTGTGGGAAGGGGTGATGTGTCGGCGAAGCCCGGTCTTCCATTTCCTCTTCCCGTCTTTTGACTCCCGCATTTTCCAGTCACGACCATCGGGAAAAATTTTTGGGTGATAGTAGGAACCCCTGACGGACCCCGGGTTTTTTTTTAACAGAAAAGGGGGCTTCGTTAGTTCCCCATCGGGGAGACCTGGCATGGGGCCACCCTCGTGGGGTTGCTGGTTTATGGCAACAAACTTGGGGGGGAACCCCTTAGTGGTGCGGGTTTTTCCCAAGTTTGGTATCTCTGTGATGCTGCAAAATGTTTTGGGAAATTTACAATTACTTCGTAAAAGGGGGTTCCCCACTCCGGGATGCTGGGTTTGGATAATTTCTTGGGGAAAATTTGGTTGTGCATGTTTGTCTTGGGGGAAAACCCGTTTGTTTTGGCGGAGGGGTCTTGCTTGGGCGGTCTTTAGTTTTCCTTGCATAAATTTTGGGGTCAGCCCCTTTCCCCCGGGTTGGACAGCAACTTTAACCCCTCTCCATTTTTTTTAAAGGATGAAAGGGCCCCCTTTCTTCGCTTCCCCGGGGCCTCTTTTCCAGTTTTTTGGAAACCTTTTCCTGCTCCCAGTTTCTTGATTAGGAGTGGAGGGCAGAAATCTCTTTTTGATTTTGGGATGTCTGCTTTCGTGCTTCAGGTGGGAATTCCTTTTCTGGCCCGGTTGCTTTCCTGACTTCAGTAAATGATGGCTTGGAAAATTTCCCGGTTTGGGGGGTGGGCTGTTTTTGGGATGTCCGAAGCTGGGTTGGTGGGGGAAATGTTGGGGGGGACGGGGGGTTTTGCAGGTTATTCAGTGTCTTTTTAAAAGTGCTCTCCCCACCTTGTCTTGTCAGTTTCCTGCGTGGTTTTTCCCCCTTGTCTTTAAACCGGGGGACGGGGGTTGGGGTTTTTTCCAGAAAGTTTTTTAAAGGTTTAATCTATACACCCTTTTTAATGTTTCTCTGCCCTGCCGCTTTTTTCTCCCTTTTCTTGGCTCAGGGATGAATTTTTTTCTTGTCTTGCCCCTAAAACTTTTCTTAATTGGCGGTTGCTTTCCCGTGTGTGCTGTAAACTCTTGCTCTTGGTCTTGGTTTTGGGGGTTTTTTTGGATCTGGTCTTTTAGGGGGCTTCCGCTCGTAAAGGGGTTTCCTTTTCCCCAGTTTGTCACCCCAATTCTTTGTGTTTTCTTCGCTTTTTTTCCAAAGCACTTGGGGTCCTTTGTCGTCTGCCAAAAACTCCTGGGTTTCCCCAGTGGTTTTTTTTGGGTTTTTTTCGGGGGCCAAGTTGGTCAAGTCGCGGAATCTGTTTCCCCATTTCCCATTTTGAACCCCTCTGTTGTTGCTTTCTCCTTCGGGAATGTTTTACATTGTACTTATGTGATAGTGGGCTCCCTTTGGTCTTTGTAGGTTTTTCAATTTGGTTTTTAGCACAGTTAAAAAAGGGTTTTGTGGTTTGATGTGGGGCCCTCCCTCCCTTTTTCCACTCTTAAACTTTATAAAAAATTCTGCGCCATTTTCTGCCGTTTGGTTTAATTTGGTGGGATTTGGTTTGGGTCTTTCCCTTTAGGTAAATTTCCCAAAGGTCATTTGGGGTTTGAATGTTTTTGTGGGGGGAAAAACAGTGCCCCCGATGGCCCCATGTCGTTAAAAAGGACAAAATTCCCCAAAAAAACAGTTCTCCTTTTTCATTTTTTTATTCCCCGTTCCGTGTATGCCCCTAATTGCTCTCTGCCCTTGTTGTCCGTTTTCCCCCTTTGGCAGAGATCTCCCCCCTGAGGATCCCTTTTGGGTCCTATTTGGACTTATCCATGGGTGTTTGGAGTTGATTGTAGAAATTTCCCCCCCTTTTTCCCCTGGGTTGTACGTTTGTGGGGGCGGAGCACTGTTAAAATGGTGGTTTTCCTGCCCTTTTTAATTTTAATCTTGCAGGGGATCCCCTTTGGTTTGGGCACTGGTTCCCCGGACAGCCCGTGGGTGGTGCCTCGGGTGTTTATCAGCAGGCATCCCTGCGTTTTGTGGCTGGGGCCCTTTTCTTTCCGAGTAGTTTATGGTTTTCCTTTTTTTCCCTTTTCAGCCCTTTTTCTTTCCCGTCCTTGGGCCCTCTAGTTTTTCGCACAGGCAAGGATCTTTAGGTTGTATGTGAAACTCACTAAAACCTTGTGCTGTTTTTTTCCCGGTTTTGTATAGGGGTTTTTATGTTTTCCGGTCCCTTTCCTGGTCCTTTGGGTTTGGTTGTCAGAAGAGTTGTCGGGGCATGGTTCCGGGAAAGGGTTTCACCCTTGCTTCATGGGGTTGCTAGAGAGAAATCTTCCCCCAAACCCTGGGTTTTCTCGAAAATGTCATTGCGGTTTTCTGTAAAACGGGTTTTTTTTTCTTGGAGGGGTTTTTAGCCCCAATTTTAAAAACCCCCAACCTGGAGGGCAGTTGAATTTTCTTTGGGTTTGGGCTTACCCCTTTTTTACCTGTTGGCTTTGGGGGGCCTTTCCCGGAAGGGAAAAATTTTCCCGCCAGATAGTCTCGGGTAAAGGGAACGCAAGTCCCCAAAACCAAAGGAAAAAGGTTTTAACCCCATGGGGGAAAAGGGGTACTTGGGCCCCTGTTTTTTTTTGGGGCATCATTTTCCCCAAAAAATGTTGGATCGGGAGAGGGGGGGGTGTTTTTTTTAAAAACAAAGTGGGAAGATGGGAAAACGATTTGATGGGGTTTTTTTGACAGGGGTTTTCCCCGACTTTTTAGTTTTTGCGTCCCAAAAAAACGCCGCCTCCCCAAAAATTTTTGTTAAACGCTGAAAAAAAAAGCGTAACAAAGTAAAAAAATGTAAAGAGATTTCTTCCCCGTTCAAATCTTTTCCCTCGGCGTTTTCTCCCCACCGAAAAAAAACAAAATTGGTTTATTTTTTCTCTTTTTCCATTTTTGTTTAAATAAACCCCCGGAAAAAAAAGGCCCGGGGGGGGTCACCTTGATATTTTTTCCTTTTTTCCCTTGTGTCCCCCGGTTTAAATTTTCCCCGTTCGGCCCCAGAACAGGGACGGAGACAACAAGGGGGCCCCCCCCCCCCCCCCCCCCACTCCCCCTCCCCCAAACCCCTTTCCCGGGAAAGTTTCCCATCAAAGGGCGTAAATCTGGCATCCCCGAATCAGTGGGATGATCGTGTGTGCGTGGGAAGTCTTAAAGTATTCCCATTGGAAGATGGCACCATCGCAGACGCGGGAAAGATTCCATTTTATTTCGAGGGGAGAAAGGATGAGGCGTTTTGGAACATTCTTGATCTAGCAAAAAGTCAGCGAGTGCCACAGAGTAAAATGTGCACGCACTATCACTAATTGGCGGTGTCAAGCAGTCTGCTGTAGGTCTGTGCCGTGTTTTGCCCCTCTGACATAGGCTTGCGGTTTGAGAACAGGGTCCTGGGAAAATTGCGTCGCTAAACGCATCGGCCGCGAAAAAAAAATGCGTAGGAAGGCAGAAAAACGCAATGATTACGCAAAATTTTGCAATAAATGGAACCCCTGTTCTGATGATCTTGGTTTCTAAAGCTGGATCCAGATTGGGTGAATTCAGCACTTTCACATGACAGATGTGTTGGTGGCAATGCCAAACAGTAGATTGACACAACTGGTTCAGAACACAATTTGACAGCAACAATTTCATAAACACTTCATCCTAAACACAGTAAGTTCACGAACATGAATTCAATCCTGAATGCCATCTTTGTCTTATAAGCACAATCCACAGGAAGGGCAGGGTGATCTTCATAGTGGGGAATCCATTGACAGGAGAGGTGTAGTCCAGTATGGTACGGATCTAGTGCAATGCCTCGTCAGGCAATGCAATCCATTACAATAAAATCAATCATCAGTCTGTGTGTCCTCGGACGACAACGCTTGATCGACCAATGAACATGTGATGTGTGCAGTTGCGCTGGTTGAAACCAACACCTGCCCTTTGGGGGTGCAGCTGGTGAACTCCAGGCAGACAGACAAGACGTCAAGTCCCATGGACCTGGTGGAGCTGGCTAAACAAGTGCAGAAGGTAGGCGGTTTGGAGCCCCAGTGTGTCTGCGTGCGCAAGGGTGTGATTGAGTGTGTGTGTCATATGTTCAGAACTTTGCAGGCTTCCGTGTTTTTCTTCAGAAGAGCTTTCTCTACAAGACATCAGTGTTTCTTGGATGGTAGAGCTGTGTGTGTATGGTTTGCTTGGGGGGGTCGCATTGTGTGGAGAGGATGGATGGGAGTAGTTGCATGTGCATGAGTTTGTTTTCAAGAAGTGCTGTTTGCTTGTCATTATTATTATTTGTAATCCTAGTCAGTTAGGCCTAAACTAGCAAAGTGGGTCTTTTTTGCCAAGAAGATATTCACTCAGTGCAGGCTATTTCTTGTATATGAACAACATACGCTAAGCAAAACCAGTTATTCATAATCCAAATTGTTGTAAGCTTTGAACATCCTGAAACTTTCCTGTGGTGCAAGGTCTGCATTCTGAATACAGATGCCAGATTTTTAAGCGTCCAAATTTGACCAAGGGCCTCATAATATTTCCAGTAATAACCTTGACCATCTAACTAGTGAGGATGTAAGAGTCAGTACGAAGAAAAAAATGTGGATCGTGCCTGAGTTAGTTGCATGGTCTCGTGTTTCATGGAATGCCATTGCCCAGAAATGTTGACGCAACCTGCTCAGAATTTATCATGCAGCGCTTACATCATATGGTGCAAAGTGTAAGCTTGGCTTCTTTTGTTGTTAAAGTTATTATATTTGATTATAAGAATCAAATAGCTCCGTTTTTTTCAGAGCAATAAATGACCAGTAGAAGAGTAGATGAAAGAAGTAGTGTTTTTATGAATGTTTTTAAAATGTAGTCTTTTTTCAAAACAGGCGGATGAGTTCACACGAGCTAATGCCTGCAGCAAGCTGACGATCATCGCCGATCAGATCAAGTATCTGCAAGAGCAAGCCAAGAAGGTAAGATGAAGAAAGCATCAAAGAACTAGATAACTTTTATCCAGGTGTCGGTCTGGAGTAGGGTACCTTAACCTGAGCACCAGCTGTTGAAATGTGCACATTGTTGCCTCTTTTTTAGCGGGTGAAAGTTGGACAGAATGATGACAGTGGTTAAGGCAATCTCTTAGCATGTCCTTGTTCCATATGCCTTGTAATCTTTGGTAGGGGTAGTCGGGCAACATTGGTAATTACCCGAGAACATACCGTGACCAGTGATAATTCTCTGCAGTCCTATGAGAGCTGGAGAACAAGCCTGTCCATTCCGAAACATCCTTTTTTGCCCTCTTACCTAGAGCTGCCTCAGTCTGTCTCTTTGACCTCTAGAAGGGAGCCCTGCAGGATGGCTTTTGGCAGGATTGCTGTCCCTGGAATGTGCCTGTTCTTGTGCTGACAAGCTCAAGATTCAGAAATTTAAAAAGCTGTTGCCTTGAAGCATTTTGTCTTAGGGCATAACCACCATTATTCACAGCTGAGCTCATGGTATTCAAATCTTCAAAATCACAAAACCACATGCAGATCTTTCAGCCCATTCCATTGTCGTTGCAGACCTTGGAAACGGCACACCGAGATAACATGCTGCACCACGCTGCGTGCAACCTGGTGAAAAGGCCGGGCACCATGTATTACCTGTATGAACGAGAGTCTGGCCAACAGTACCTGTCCATTCTGTCTCCAGAGGTGAGTTGGAACTTTTTTTTTTTTTGTTCCCCGACTTAAACTTTTTCATTTTGTCAGTTCATTGTTGCTGTATCGGGGCTCATTTCCCTCTGATCATATGTTTCACTAAAATAATATTCTCTTGAAATCCTCCATAAACTGTGTCAGTAGTCAAGTTTACCTTGATATGATTATTGTCAAGAATTAAACGTCAGTCATGTAAGGCCCTTTCTTAATGTTTTAATGAACATTTCTAATAACAAATACGTTCTTTTTCATGAGATGAGTGTTAGTGAAGGTCATGGACAATGTACAAATGTCTGGTGTTCCATCAGAAATCACAAAGTTTTTTGAATAATTCATAATTTCAACATTTTGAAAAAAAAGAAAAGAAATTTGCATTTGATCTTGACATCGCAGTCAGTTTATAGTATCTTAATGGGATTGGAAATTCACCAGGCAACTTGAAGAAATCGAATCAAGGTTTGGGAAAACAAACGTTTTCTATAGATCAGCGAGTACTTGTATTATTATCAACTTTTGACAGTGCGTTTTTCCATTACTCATCCATTTGGTGGAAGTTACCACTTTCATTAACTTTCAAGATGTTCTACCTGCAAATTACATCCAAACTTCCCTGTTACTGTTAAAAATGTAATGCCTTCTTTTCTATATATGCCTTTTTCTTCTGGGCCTTGCAGACTTTGGATGGAAGCTTGCCATTAACATCATTGAGGAGCCGTAAAAGCTCAAGGTGTGGTGTTGAAATGGCTGTTGATAGACATGTAACCATTGTTACTGCATTGCCCATAACATGTGGAGAGGGGGATGTGGTCAGAGTGTAGTACACAGATTTCCGTCACTTAAGCAGTTTTGAATTTTTCTTGCTCAGTTAGAGATCAGGCGTGTATATTGGTGTCGTCAAGTGTTTTTGTTTCAAAGGTGGTGCGATTTATGAAGAGATAGAAATATGAACATGTCAAGTACATCAGATAGGCAAAATTGATCTGCTTTACATATAAGGTGATCAGCATTAACCTGGACACTTGTAACAATCAGACATTGGTTTGTCATTTTCAGCAGTTTCCATGGCACTGTCGATCTTTTCATGTGCAGCAACTGATTTTTGGAAATGCATTTTGCAGGAGTGGGGAGCGTCCTGTCCACACGAATTCATTGGAGCGTACCGCCTTGAATACGACATGTCTTGGACACCGATCGAGGAGGTGGCAAGCGCAGCGGGGAGATTGCCCTGATGGCAAGAATCTACAGCGCCCAGCAGGCCATCACAGACACTCAGTTCACCCTCATGGGCAAAATGATAGCCAGCACCTGACGGCTCAGATCAGGATGTGTTGGACAATCGTGAAGTTCAAAGCGGTGATTTGGGCGGATGTTCACCTGTTGCTGTAGCTTGTTTCATCACCATTGCAGCTGATTTGGGCGGATGTTCACCTGTTGCTGCAGCTCGTTTCATCCACATTGCAGCTGATTTGGGCGGATGTTCACCTGTTGCTGCAGCTTGTTTCATCCCCATTGCAGCTGATTTGGGCGGATGTTCACCTGTTGCTGCAGCTTGTTTCATCCACCATTGCAGCGTGCTCATTCCAGTGCTGTCAGCCACAATCCATGATCTGAAATCTTGCGGTGTTCGATGCTTGTATTAATATTTGAAACCGAGAGCACATGAATTTGACTAAGCAGTTCCGTAATTAACTCATTTGATTGTAATGAGCCAAATACAAGAAAGATTCTGCAGCAAATGCAAGTCACTTTTAGTGATAGGTTCTGCAAGTCAGTGTAGTTCATTTATCAGGTTCTGCAAGTCAGTGTAGTTCATTTATCAGGTTCTGCAAGTCAGTGTAGTTCATTTATCTCAGCTTTTGCGATAGGTTCTGCAAGTCAGTGTAGTTCATTTATCTCGGCTTTTTGTGATGATGATTCAATGTTATGAAATGAGTACGAGATGACCGATTCATATCATGGCTTTGGCGATTTCATCTTTAGAACCAGGTAAGGATGTGTTTCATTTACAATGGATTAGTCAGCCAGTATGCATTTCAATTTGTAAATCTTTTATACCAGAGACAAGTATGGAGTTGGTGTGAGTGTATATTCCCCCCGATAGGCACGTACGCTCGAATCGATTTTTCTTCCTGTGATAAGTATCAACGCAATATGGCAGTTCTGTCCGATCAGCAGTCTTTTTTTCTTTTTCTTTACAAATTGGGAGAAAAAAATGTGTGTTGTGAGTGTAAATGCTGTATAAAAAATGGGGGGGGGAGAGAGATATTTCTGTAGTGAAGTGGGAAAAGGTGCAGACGGGCAGGTGGTGTTTGGGTAGTGTGTAATGACCTATTTTATTTGTATGCGATACAAATATATTTTATGGGAAATGCTTTTTGGGGTTCCCAATGATATAAACATTTTGTTTTTCAGTACCACTTTCAAACTGTGAAAGAGCACTGAACTTTTGTGTTGAAATTTTTTAAAGAACCCTATTTATGGGTTTATTTTTAGGGTTTATTGATGTTGGGTTTTTCTGAGCTGTGAAAAAGTACTTTATTTAAATTAACTGTCTGTTCCCAAATATAAAAAAAATGTTTAATCCAAAAATGTTCTTTGGACTGAACCGCACCCCAAAGATAATACCTCCAAAAAAACTTCCCCAAAAAATTTTGTAGAAATTTGAACCAATTTTGTTTGAAATGATACTGTATTTGCCATTGCGTTTTTAAAAAATGATCGTTTTGTAACATCAGAGGATGTGTACCAGATCATGTTTCTGTCAAAAATGTGAGGAGTTTATCGACTTCCCTTTTTTCTACCTCAAAAAAAACTGTTTGCTAGTATAAAACTAAAACCAGCTGTATTTAGTAAAAAAGCCTTGACAGTCTGTTAGAACTGTTAGCAACGATGTATATCAACTGTGGCATTGTGCATCAGCTGGTGGAATTGCTCTACTGCTCTGTCCGATAGAACAGTTGCCCACTCAATGGAGTTACCATCAGTTTGTGCTGTGAACTACTGAAATGGCATATTTCAGGGCAAGTGACATACGGAAAAAACAAGGAAACAAGATTGAAACAACAGACTGTAAAAGAAAAGCCAGTGTATACTAATTTACAGCAATTCAGCTGATGAGTTGATTCCCCAGTCAAGTGAACCAAGGTATCAAAAATCATTAGGAATACAGTACAGGACAAATCGCCATTCACCTCAGCTTCTTTATCAGGACCGTTGAAGGTACGATTCAAGATTAAATTATTGAATACAGATACCAATTTCATACTGCTATAGATATCACTGCATTGTCTGGAAGAACCTCTTGAAACAAGTTGGTCAAAGAGAGCGGTTAAAGGAAGTATTAAATGCAAAAATGATCTTGGCGTCACTTTCAACAGTAGTCTCCAGCAAATGCTGTGGATATTGTATAAATTTGTTTATTTCCAACAGCAGTCCATTCGAACTGATGTACAGAGAGTGATGGCAGTGTGATGCCATTCAAACTTTCTCGAGTTAGAAAATGTAACAAGTATATACTCCAGCAATCGGACTGTTCTGCTGTTAAAACAACTGGCTCAATGACAAAGGTGTTACTTCATTTCTCTAACAAACTCTTTTGTGGCAAAGTTACAACTTACAGCAGGACACTTGAAACTTTTTAATGCACATGAGCTTCAACATAAGCGAAATTACACAGGCCATAAGCTAGCACATTTTGACTACACAGTTTGTTTTTCTCATAGACAGAAAATGGTAGTGTTCCCCTCCCCCTCTCCCCTTCCCCGTGTTTTTTTTGTGACTGAGGTAACAAAGGTAACAAACAAGTTTTCATGATGAAGGTAACCCTACTTTCAGGGAAAAATCTCGTTCTTTCCAGTGCATTTTTCAATGGACAATTGAAACATTTCCTGATAAGCACTCGCACCTCAGCTTTTTGTTTGTTTTTCCCTTGATTCAGTGACCGACCTAAAGGAAATACTGAAACTGACAAATGACACCAATACAAAAAATATGAAGGAAAATTATAAATTTGTTAACTCTGCTCTGGTAATTTTAGCACACACAAAAAACATGTTATGAAACAAGATTTTTTTGCACGCTTTAACGGAGTTAACCAAAACGAGAAACTGTCTTTCACCAGTATTGTTAACCAGTGTGACAAATTGTGAATCGACTGTACTGTGGCATTCCAGCAATCAGGACTAGTCCTTTGAAAAATTGTTACCAGCTGTATTGTGTTATTCCAGCAGTCAGGACTAGTCGTTTGCTCTAGCAGGGTTCCCAGGTGGTGGGCATGAAGCCAAAAAAAGGACCTTTAAAGGACTTTATAAGGACCTCAAATCAGTTTAAAAGGACCTTTGCCAAAATGACTTTACAGTACACCCCAAACCTTTTGACATGCAGAACAGCAGACACTTACCTCTCATAAACAGAGGAACAGCTAATCCCATTTGAATGTTAATTCAGTCTTTGCAATTCACGTCACTGTTGGTTTCTTTGGCTGAATGTTATTGTCACAAAGTTTTATTTCACAAATATGTAGATTACTGAGTTTTCACTGTGAGTCACAAACTATTATAGACACATAATGATGAATCACTTTCATTCCTTTGTTTTTACTGTCAGAGCCACTACACTACTATTACACATTCTACTGTCACGTCCACTACACTACTATTTACACATTTTTCTTCACACACATCACAGTTTCTTAAGTTTACGAAACCCCACAAAAAAGGCACCGAGCAGAATGCTTGTCCACAGTATCGCTTCTCACCCACTCGCAATAAACTTTATCAGATAACCATCTATCCTGAAAGGAACATTTCCCTGGCATTTTGAACGTTTAGCTTGCAAACAAAACTTTTTAAAACTTTCCAAACTAGGCCTCCGTCAGAATTAGCTAGCGCAGGGAAAAAGGAGGAAGGAGGAGAAGAGACGGAGAAGGCATCTATCTTGTACATGCTGCTCAAGAACGCAGCATATAGCTGTTCTCCAAGGCAGTTTATGTTCGCAAACCGTGATGTTATGTACCTACATTTATTTGGGTAATATGTTTTCATCTTTATTGCCTCACTCTTTTAATTAATTTCTATACAGGGAACCTTTTAACATAGATCGTTTGACCGAAAATATTGAGTCAGCTATATGCCGCAAACATTAGCACCGCGTCTGCTCTTTGGAACCCATGACGTCAAAGCTAAGCAAAGCAGCAGGCGTGACTCATAGCCACTGCGCGCGGCTTCACGTCGTCTGCCACTGAGCAGAAAGCGCACTAATGTTATAGGCCTAGTAGTACTATCCTTGTACAGTACTGAGTTTCAGACGATATCGCGTCGGCATCTTTCAACTCTTTGCAACAGTACGGTTTTGGTTGTCGGTGTTTCAGTTTCGTTCTCAAGTCTCTTTCTCTTGATAAAACGGGACTTAACAGTACCTTTCAAAACTTAAAAGGACCTCCTGATGAGTTAAAAGGACCAACTTGCTGAATCAAAGCACTTAAAAGGCCTTTTAACCAAAATCCAATTCATAAGGACTTAAAAGGACTTGAAAGGACCCTACGAACCCTGTCTAGCCACTAGAACTGTTAACCTCTCTCTATATATATCAGGTGTATATTGGTGTTCCAGTAACAAGGATCAGTCTGCTGCTCCACCAACGGCATGAAAAACAGTGTATCGGCAGTATACTGGTATTCTGGCAACAAGGACCAGTCCTCTGCTTTACCAGACCTATTTACCCTAAAATTACTTTTGTACTTTTCAACAAAATGAGTATATTTTTTACACAGATTAGCGGGAGGGGGGGGGGGGAAATATATCCAACTTCCTCATTTTTGTTGTAAATGCGGTTTCAAAACAGAATGACTGAGGGCAGAAAATGAAGCAAAATTTGGAAAGAGACGGGTTAGTTACCACCAAGGACACGGACAAACCAAGTACAGGACAAGACGCAATGCATTTCGACCTCTTGGGTCTTCTTCAGGAGAAAACAACTAACATTTAGGACAGCGACAAGAGGCCAACAGACGCAGCCAAGTGGTTCCATGTTCTTGTCGCTGTCCTAAATGTTTTCTCCTGAAGAAGACCCAAGAGGTCGAAATGCATTGCGTCTAGTCCTGTACTTTGTTTCTCCGTGTCCTTGGCAGTAACTAACCCCGTCTTTCCTAACTTTGTAAATGGGGGATGATGGGGGCTGCGTTTCCATTTCTTTCTGCCATCATGGTAATGTAGAAACCGCCGTAAAAATAGGCAGAACAGATTACTTTAAAACCTGATTCATCATACCCTCTCGCCACTCCCCCCCCCAATATTTCAGGGCCTGTAGTTGCTACAATTGTTCCTACATATGTTGTTGAAGAGGCAGGCACCCAGCCATGATTTTGCATGCAAGTGAGCAAGAATTGTTCTTTGGTCAAAAAGCACCAAGACACCTTAATAGTAAACTGTAAATGCCACTTTGATAACAATTTTTGTTCGTTGTCATAATGGTAAACTCTGCGAGTGCAATTACTTCTTTTTTCCAACATTTTAAGTTTGTTGTATTTTCGGGATGAACAAAAAGCATTCTTTATGCTGCCTTCTGTTTTTTCACTCGCACGCACAAAATTGCAACAGTATGCAATGGAAAATGGTTACCACCACTGTTTATTGGTTTTCAAACAGCTGAGTGACTTTCAGTTTAAACCAGTGTTATTTCCAAAACAACATTAACGATCAATTGGCAACATGAAATCGGACCTGCTTACTCTTAACCTGGCAAAACATACAAATCCAAATCCTAGTCGGTGACTATTCCCATCACTTGCTTTAATTCCACTTCTACCTTTTCCACATGCATTTTACCAGGGAGATGTAACCAGTTTACATATTTTAGCATTACAAATCCACATGCAGAACTCGCCATTTCTTTACCAAACTGATTCTTTTCAGTCAGCAACACCCAAACATCCATACCTTGGTCAATGTTTCAAATGCACAAGATTTTTATCTAAGTGTCCATACAGAAAAAATGCTGCATCAGTTACACTTGTTCTTAATTTCCTTTTCCTTAACTTGTTCTTTTACCAACCAATCATGCACATGAGTGTGCCATTCCACATGAATAATTCACAATTCTCTACTATACATGGTAGCAAAAAGCAGTACAGTTATACTCCTGCAAGCTGACACTGGCTGTGCTCATTTCATGCAGGACTGCCATGATATTTTCAATTCTCCAGCATGCCTTCAACAGTCTGACAAATACAAGCAGGGCTCATTTAGGCCTTGTATAACGATCCAAGATTTTTCACTTTTGTGTCTGCAAAGTTTCATGTAGATTGATTTGATCAGTCACACTTGGCTTTTTAAAGATCCAGAGTGTTAGAATGGTGGGCATTGTTGCCAACCTTCTGGAGTCAAATTCTGGGGAGGGGGGGGGGACTGAAGAGGGAGCAGTTTGCATTTTGACTGAAAGCATTATAACGGCAAAATTTGATCTCTCAAAAATCATAACTTTCTCTCAGACGTCTGGTTGAGATACTTTTCATACAATTAATTGCAATTTTTTGCTCTTGCTGATGTTTTGTTCTGGTAATATCTTTAAAAAAGAAAAAGCGCAAATATTCAACAACCATTAAAGTAACGCACAGTTCATTAATATGAATTTGGAGAAAGACTTGTGCACATGAAAACTGGCAGTCAAAGGCAAAAACAAAAAAAGTAACTGGAGAAATATGACATAAGCATGTTTTTTTTAATTTTGGTCAATGAAAACAGGTGTAACGCACACATACACAGAAAAAGATGCTCTGCAGACTGCTTGGTGCAAATGACTTAAAAAAAGAAAAAACGTTGCTCCTCCTTTTGCCGTAAGACAGTTGCGACATCCTTCCCTACGACAGGTGCATCAAACCTCTCAATGACCACTCGGATGCAACATTTTCAGTGCACAGCTCTGACTTCATCAACCAGGCGACTTATCTTAAGCCCAGACTCCAACCTTTCTTAAACCAATCACCAGCCTCGCTTTTTCCTTAAGGACTACTATTCAGACATTTTACCACAGGGCAGAACAATCGCCAACCAGTAGACAGGTCTGTAAATGAACTGGTTAACCATGTTCCGACTGTAAATCATGCACAACACATGGCCCACTGTCGTGGGCAACATACCGGTATGTACATTGTGGCTGTACAAACATACAGTAGCTCCTTAACAACTGCAATCCCCAATCCCAGCTCAAACTGTGTTCAGATGATTTTCCGAGGAAACAAGTTGCCTAACTATTGATCTGGAATGGAAAACTCAAATTGACAACAAAATCACTATTCACACATAAAGAGTCGCCAATGTCTGCCGCGTTTCTTCGCAATTCTAAGACAGTAATCACACATACTTTGCAGCATGATCATACTATGAAACAAACCAACCATGATCAATCATCCAGCCGCCTGACAAGAACAGATAAACATTCAGCACCTGACCCTCAAGTCAAAGAAACAATTGTCTCTTCACAGTTTCAATAAGGAAAAAAAAAAAGGTAAATAAAAAAAGTTAGTCACTGCTTTTCATCCACTGACTAAGATTAAAGAGAGATTTACTCACTCATGAAGTGTTGAAAAATGTTCGAGAAAACGTTATTGCACTAAACAAATACCACCCCAAGCAAGTGGGGGGGGGGGGGGAGGAAAAGAAAGGGGAGGGGGAGAGGTGAAACAAAATCACACTGGTATTCCTTATGAATGATGTCACCTTTTTGTCCACAAGTTAAACGAGTTTTCCTCTCTCTTCACATTATTCCTGGTTGTCTGGTAGATCACTGGCAAATCTCAACAAACTGCAGCACTGCTGCCCGCCTACACAAAGCAAACTTACCATCATCTGGTCAGGGAGAGAAAAGACAGGACTGTGCCTCTCTTGCTATGATCAACAGCAGATCAATAATAAGTACTGCACCTGGAACTTCATCATCATGTTTTCCCCCTTTTTCTAAAGAAATAAAGCATAAATTTTTAGGGAAAGGTGGGATGGGGGTGATTTCTAAGAAAATGAAAAATTTCTACAAGGATTTTTCCAAGTACCTTAATTCCTTTCAAAACAAAGTGTGGCAGAACTTAACAGAAATACGTACCAAAAGCACTTCACTGATAAAAAAAAAAAAAACCTAAGCGTTATTTAAATCAGGCAGAGAGATATTCCATGGTTCAAAAGTTCTGAATGATCTGTGCTTGCTGTCTTCACATCTACAGACCAAGCTTCTGAATTTCATCCAGCAAGTGTTTGCCGTACTGCAAGTAGTCCAAAGGAGTGGCACTGACACACACCGTCTTCAGCCGGCTCTCCTCCTGAAAACACACGGAACACAGAATGCAGGTGAATTCTGTAAATACTACTGTCCAGAACGTCCATACATGATCTCCCATCTGCATTTCTACCATTTCCCTGTTACAACTGTCGCTGGTCTCCAGTGACTTTCATGACAGAAGAATGATCACCTTCACAAGTATGGAGAGTGCATTCACATAAAATTCTGTACATATATCCATCACATTAGCTTGACGTCTCTTCTCAGTATATCGGTGAAGAGGTCAGTCCGTGCCCAATTGTTTGCTGATCTCGGACTTCTGGAGTCTGTCTCAAAGTAAATATAGCAAAATTTTACCAGTTCAAAGGTTGTTGTTTTTGTTTTTTTCACATCTGTGTAAACACCACCAATGGAAAATGTTCTTGAATGCTGTGCAAATATTACCTTTCCCTCCCTCTCTCTGATCAATTCCTTTTTGGTGTTTGATGACCAAAGAAAGCCAGTAGAAAGTCGGGGGGAATCAGGAAAGGATCAATCCCACTTAACTCCTCTCCCTCCCACCTCTCACCCCTCAACCACTAACCCCTCCCCCCCCCCTACCCCCCCCCCCTCCCCAATCCTTCTACCTCTGACAATACTGACCGCAGTTGTGGTGGAAACCAGATATCATCAGTCATGTCAATGTCCAGATCTTATTCAACTGCATTACAATGTAACAATAATTTCTGATTCAAGCGCGCGCACACACACACTCCCCAATAAAACTTTTCTAGTCATTTCACAAAGACTTGTGTGCACAAACCTTCTCCCATGATACGATCAGCACATCTATTTCCACCCCAGTCACAGACAAATGTAACCCACTCATTTTGACACCAAACCCAGATACTCACATTGTAGGTTTCCACTTTACTGCGCAGGCGGAAGATGTACTCCTTGAACATTCCTTGCTGAAAGACCTGGTCAAAGGCCACCTCATCCTGAAGCACAAATGTGGTATAAATGTTATAGGAAATAAACAGATAAATCAAACATGACTGTTGGCATACAAATGCAGAGGAACAAACAGATAAATTAAACATGACTGCTGGCATACAAATTCAGATGATTCTAGCTGCATGGGCATAGAATTTACACTGTTACACTTCGCTCACGGCGGTGCGCACTGAAGCCAGTTCTCAACCCAGCAGTTGCGCTGAAGAAGCCGGCCAGATTGCCGACGAAAGCTACGCACACAGCGAGTAGCCTTCTTTAACCGAGTGACTTGTTTAGTCTGGTAGTAGCCATTATGTTATATTGTTAATCACTAAAACATTTAAAAGGAATCTTCTAAAAATTAAAGCATATGTATGTACACAGAGAGAATTTGTACATGCAGGGGAGGAGGGTGAAGGTCAAGGGACTGATGGAAAGAAAGGCGTAAGGTATGCAAAGACGATGCATTATTTGTACATGTAGTGCAAGAAGATGAAGGTCAAGGAAGCTTCTAAAAGAAACCCAGGGCATAACATAAGCAAAGATGATTAATGAATTGAACATGCAGAAAAAAAAAAAAAAAAAAAAAGGTGAAGGTTACATTGCACATGCAGGGAAAAAGAAAAAAGGATAAAGGTCACAGAAGCTTTCAGAGGAAAGAAAACATGGGCATTAACCCATTGACTGCCCTTGCACGAACGGCATTCGAGACGGTTTCGGGAAAGCTGTGTGCCCTTGCACGAACGGCGTTCGAGATAATTTCATCATCAAAATTCGGTGATTTAAAGAAGGGAGGCAAGGAGAAAAAATGGTTTTAAACGGTTGCAGGGACCCTAAAGGACGGTTTCTTCCCTTTCACGGGTCAGCTGACTGACCAGCTCGCGTCCTTTCGGTCAATAACTTCAGCAAAGTTCGGGTGAGTCATTCTCGGTTGAAGATGGTGAGTCGAGCATGCAGTTCGATCAGGCGCGTGCCGTTTTCAAACGATCTAATGCTCTTGAAAAGCTTCAAGAAGTTATCCGAGACCGTGAAAGCGATGACGAAGACTTCAAAGAAGTGGAATGAAGCGATTTGGAGGAGGAATAAAGTGATCACAATCAACACCACCCTTTGCTATCGGAGATTGGTGTTGATGACGAAGCTGATCCCCGACTTCAAACCGAGCGAGACCGGCGCAAGTGGGGCCGAATCGGAGAGTGACGAGCCGATTCCGTGTATGTCGAGTGCCCCCTCCCTCCTTTCGTGAGAGGTCGGGAGGAGAGTCGAGGAAGGGGAGGGGGTTTTGGACAACGGCGAGGGTCCAGTGTGAGGGGGCGTGGCAGAGGAAGAGGGTGTGGCACTCGTCAGTCGGAACTTGTTTCAGAATGGACAGAGGCCAGTGCTGATTGCCCATATCTCGACCTTTCTTTCACGGGTGACCCAGGTATCAAGGTAAACATTGGCAATTTCAAGCCCATAGATTTCGTGGAGTTGTTTTTGTGGTGTGTGTGTGTGTTTGTGCGTTGTGTGTGCTTGTGAGTGGTGTGTGTGTGGTGTTTGTGCAGGCTGTGTGTGTGTGTGAGAGAGAGAGAGAGAGAGAGAGGGAGAGAGAGAGCAGTGCTTGTGCATGGTGTGGGTATACATTGTGTGTGTGTGTGTGTGTGTGTGTGTGTATGCGTGTGGTGTTTGTGTAGTGTTTGTGCATGGTGTGTCTTGTGTGTGGTGCTTTTGCATGTGGTGCTGTGTGTGCGAGTCATTCATTTAACGTCTTTCCACTAATCGTAATATTAGACGATGTGTGTGTTGTGTGTACACGTGTGTGTGTACACGTGTGTGTGTGTGTGTGTGTGTGTACATGCGTGTGTGTTGCTTTTGAATATGGTGCTTGTGCACAGTGTGTGTCTGTGTGTGTGTACCCAAATGTGTGTCAGTCAACTATAACTTGCATTTACTGGCAGTAGTGTGGGATCTGATCCTTCTGTCCATAGGTTCTGTGGTGTGGTGTATTCTCTGTGACACCGGTGTATTTTTCAGTTGTTAGTGTGCTTTCATCATCTGTGGTGTGGCCTTTTGTAGCTCAGTCCTATCTTTAGCAGTCCCTTTTTTTTTTTTTTGGGGGGGGGGGGGGGGGGGGGTTGGTTGGCTGGTTTTGCAATGTTTTATTTATTACCTTCTGTGGTAATGGCTTTTTATCAATCGCACTTAGTTCATGAGTGAACCAAACCACATGTGTGAAAGAAAACTGACAGAATAATTGGAAGTTACGCTTAGTGTTGTTATTGTTAGTTCATCTCTGCTAAACAAGACCAATTCCCAAGAGGCTTGCAAGTGTGCAGACTGATGCTGTGGATAATGTTCAATTCCCATCTTCTTTCCCACGTTACCCTGGGCTGGATTGCCCCTATGATATGGGTTGGTAAACATTTTATGCATTGTCAAGCTTTATTGTGAATACAGATGTTTGTCCCTGAAGTTAAAAGGATACTAACACCAGTTTTTTGTGGTATTTCATTGTGATTTTAGTGCTATAGTTTTGTTTATGTTCTGAAGTGTCTGTTTTTCAAACAAAAACATTCATCATTATACATATTTTTGGTCTACTCATTACAAACAAAATCAAACTATTGTGATATCTGGCTGTAGCCAAGGATATAACAAAAATTTTTCCCAAGTATCTAGATATATGTAAAGAATTGAAGAGCACTGGGCATATCAGTGAACCTACCTAAGAAAACAAAATTGTGTCCCTTGATACCTGGATTGTACTGTACCCCAGAAATGCATAAATTTATCATATATAAACAACAATTGTGGGCTGTAAATTCACTACCAAATATTTACACAGGTGTTCAGTAAACACTAAAACCACTTTTGGCTGGGTTTGTAAGTTTTTTGTTTCGCGGCTGTGGGTTTATGTATGCTTGCAAATTTTTTTTTTTTTTAACTTGATTTACAAGATTATTTATTATACTCAGAATGAACAAAATCAAATATTATTTGCAGGTATTATAGCCCTGGGTATGAGAAGAAAACATGCCAAAAATCTAAGAGATATCTCCACAAATAAATGAGCACTGATCAAATTAGTGAACCTACCACAAAAAGTCAAATTTTGCTCTGGCACACAGAAGTTCAAAACGGATAAAAATAGCGGCAGTCAAGGGGTTAACATGTGCAGAACGACAGGACAGGTAAACTGTCAATGTCGTGGAAGTGGGCAAAGGTCAGCAACGCTTCGAAAGGAACGAAAACCAGGGCATAATGCATGCGAAGATGATGCAAGGGAAGGAGAAAGTCAGACTGTGAAAGAGAAGCTCCTAAAGGAAAGAAACTATGGCACAATGTACACAGACGTTGTATGCAGAAGAGGATAACAAAAGTCAGATGCAAGTGTTCAAACGAGGGCCAAGTGAAAAGACAGCACCAATGACAAAGCGGTAATCATGGAAGTGCTAAAATATGTTCTTTATAATAATATGCAAGTAAACCATAACATCAGCATTGGCCAATTCTACTGACACACACCTCCATGACTGAAACCAAATAAGAAGCGTGCCTGCACACAAGAAGCTCGAACACGTCAAGCTGCCACTCACATTCTGCCTCATGTCGCCCAGTTCTTCGGCCTTGACATTCAGCAAGGCTTCTGCAGAATCTTGGAAACAGGACACCCACTGGTGACCCGAATAATCCGACATCGTCGTCTGAAATCATAATATGCATACCATCAAAATACTGTTCCTCTTCCCAGTAAAGCCATTGAAAAGATAACCGAGATTAATACACACAGACAACAATCAAACCGATTGGATCTCCCATGAGGAAAAACAAAAATCACTAAAACTGTACAGGGTCGGGGGAGGTGGAAGCGGGTGTGTGTACGGGAGTGCCAGAACAGGTAAACTATTCACAAAGTGCTGTTCATTTATAAAAAGTCCTGGAGAAACAGACATGTGAAAATGGATGCCATTTCACTACCTGTAACTTGTACCATAAGCCATCAAATCTAATGTTCATCTACAACGCCAGCAGAATGATACTCACTTGCAGAATCATGCGCCACTTGTAGTTGGGAAACTCACGACTGCACTTTTCACAGCGATACATACCGTTGCCTTGGTCAACCACCTTTTTGTTGCAGTTTTCAGTTGGGCATGCCTGGGATTAAAAAAAAATCATTGTTTTACCACTCCATGAATAAGCACCGTTTCAAAAGAATGGTGGCCACACATGCAACAGATTAGAACAGGGGAGAAAAAAAAAAAGGTGTTAAACTCTTCACTGCTTAGTCACTATTTCAGTTGCTGCTCTTACTTAACAAAAGGAAATGTAAAAAGAAAAGACTAACAATTTTAACTGTTCAAAATGTAACTTACTATCTATTACAATTTCATCAACCTCTGAGATAATGTTGGAAAATCATGCGTGCTGGGGCTGTATTGTAAATGTTACCACCACATGAATATTACACAGAATTTGGTACACAGAAACCAATCTCCACAAAACGGGGTAAAGCTAATGGTTGAAGTATTGGCCTCAAGCAGTGAGGAAAGATCTGATTTTCATCTTCCCAGAATACAATTTTAGATGCTGGAGTCATGTTTTCACAGCTGGCCTGGACGTTTGCAACCTTGGAGTACCATCATGCAGAGGCTGCCATCAACATTCTCGTCGCTTCAACCCCCAAACCCTCTGGGAAAGCAAGCCCTCCAGACCACTTCATCCTTCCGGCATGTTAGACCAGTCAAAAGAGCTCTATTTCATGCGTCAGCAAGTAGGACAACCTCTCAGCTACAGCAATATCACACCATTTATGCAAGGCTTCTCGTTCCCCCAATCACTCACCAATCTTCTTTACTTTGTGTCCCTCCCAATCCATCCACACTGATTGAAGAAGATAATCTCCCAAATACAGAGCAGACCCCAACCCCCTGCCAACAAGTCAAAAAAAAAAAAACCCAAAAAGAGGTGATTATTGTTTGACAGAGGAACTATTAGAAGTAAAAACCTTATCCCGCAAGGAGATTGCATGAAGTCATATTTATCAGTCAATATACCAAACTGACTGCAGCAACAAACCTGATACATGCAGTTGTCTTTCTTCATGACCATCACTGTGGCCTTTGCGGTGAAGTAGTCTGGTTTCTCTCCATGTCCCAAATTCTCATCCACAACTTGCCCCAAGGTCTTCCAGTTGGTGTTTCCCCCTGGTACAGATAAGCACACAATACATCTATTTTACATATTGCAAAAATCTGAGAACACATACGTCTATGCAGAAATTATAACCCCAAGACACTCAGATTTGTAAGATAGACCTAAACAATTTTTGAGCTGGATTTTTTCTTAATGCGACAAATGTCATGTTCCATTCAAATTTCACAGACAGAAGTTTGTTTCTTGTTATTCACTTCACCTACTAAATAAACTTTGTACAGCTAGCGCAGTGTAAAAAACAACTGTGTCACAGTTCTCTGTGTCACTGCAAGTGCCATTACAAAAACAAAACATAAATGCCCAACACACGTGACCCTGTCACCATCATGTCAAATCTTTTTTTTTAACTCAGCCTTGAACTTCTTTTGTTTTGTTCTACAAAGATGAACGCAGAACGTATATTTATTAAAATAAAAGCATTTTCTAATTAAAAACAAAACCAACAAGAAAAACAGAACATACACACACCCACAGCTGAACCAATCAGCCAAAGAACGACAGCAAATAAAAGGAAGGTATGCTGCTCAGGAGCAAACTGAATTGGTTTTGTCTGAGAAGATACAACACTGTGTGAAATTCCTGCCTCACAGTTCTGTTTCAGGATCTTTACTGAACAGTAGCAGAGGGATTCCAGACAAACCACCTTCCGTCTCCTCCAAGTCTGTCAAATCCATCCTTGATTTTCCCCCATCATCAAAATTCAAAGAATTTGTCTGATATTTAAAAAAAAAAAATCCCTCCATCTTTACTCATCAGAGTTGTAAGCTCCTGATACAGCGTGCGTGCACCACACACACACAGAGGGAGCTCTGCATGATGGACTTTAAAACTACAGCCAAGGAAGAAAAAACCAAAGTCATGACTGGCTGATTCAGCCAAGAACCACTACTCCAGGATATACCTGGAACACAGTGAATCACAGTGGGAATCACAGGCACGTCTGAGCAGCACATAACCAGGAGTCAAGAACCACTACTCCAGGATATACCTGGAACACAGTGAATCACAGTGGAATCACAGGCACGTCTGAGCAGCACATAACCAGGAGTCAAGAACCACTACTCCAGGATATACCTGGAACACAGTGAATCACAGTGGGAATCACAGGCACGTCTGAGCAGCACATAACCAGGAGTCAAGAACCACTACTCCAGGATATACCTGGAACACAGTGAATCACAGTGGAATCACAGGCACGTCTGAGCAGCACATAACCAGGAGTCAAGAACCACTACTCCAGGATATACCTGGAACACAGTGAATCACAGTGGAATCACAGGCACGTCTGAGCAGCACATAACCAGGAGTGAAGAACATTCCTCAGGCATGGAATTGACTGAAAGGGAAAACTCTGAAATCTAGGGGGGTCCGGGGGCATGCCCCCCGGAAAAATTTTTTTTCAAGATCAAAATCTGTGCAATCTGGCTATCCTGACTTCATTTTTATGGGTTTAAGAACGTAAAAAAAAATGAAGTAAATTAGCATTAAAACAACAAACAAAAACAATTTTCACACAAAATGTTTTTATTCAGTTCTATGAGTTTATCTCCAGCTGACTACAAAGATCACACAGGCTCAAAAAACAAACAAAACAAACAACAAAAACAAAACAATCAACCAACCCAACCAATCCAAACAATCACCAATCAACCAACCAACCCACTGGTCAACCCACCAAACAAGAAACACCCCCACACACACAAAAGAAAAGTTAAGCCTGCACACATTCACTTGAAACTGGTTACAGACACTGGCACCAGGGATTACCTCCAGAGCTGAGGCAAGCATCTCTGAAGAGAAAACAGGAAGGTATTTGAAGTTTACTGCTGAGAAGACTGTCACACAAGCAGCTCCCCTGTTTACTGCTGTCACTAAGAAGAATGTCACACAAGCAGCTCCCCTGTTTACTGCTGTCACTGAGAAGAATGTCATCCAGATGCTTCTTTGAGCGGAGATGGTCAGTCAGTGTTGAAACACCACGACTGGCGTAAGATACGTCTTTGTTGCAGACAATACACCGTGCAGCTCCACTGATATTTATCTTGCGAAAGCGCGTCCCAAGGCGCTCCTTCTTTACTACATCTCCGATTTCCACCTCCACAACTACAAATATCCACTCCCATTTCCATTTATTTGGGCACTTGTCTTCGAACGGATCGCCGAAGTTTACCACACGACCAAGGCACGCCATGTTGAAAACTCGCCCTGTTCAAAGTTTGCGCATGCGCAGAAAGTCACGATATTCACAAATTTGGGCTGCCCGCGAGAGTTAATAGCTGCTGTTGCTGGCGATTCGGGTAACTGAGGCAGGCGTTCGCAGCACGCAAACACAGTACGCTCGCGTTCCGCAATAGTCTCGATCGTCCATACCCAAACTTCCGCGAGAACGAGAACAGAGAACGAGATAACGCTCGCGTTAGTACAACTTGGTCTAGGCCAGCCGAGGCTAGTTCAGCAACAGCTAAAACCGTGGCTTTATATTTTTTGTACCCCAGATTTTTTTTTTTTCGCGGACGCAATTTCGTTTTCGCGGAAAGCAAATTTTACTGCCGCGGAAATCAGCGTTTTCGCTGACAATTCCCATGCCTGATTCCTATTCTTTCACCAACAAAGGGAAAACGGCGCACTCCTGAGTGCACAGACCCCGACAAACATTGAACTGACCTCGATCTGCCCCTTGATCTGCACGAAAAGTTACTGGGTTCATCCTGGGACTACTTCCCATCCTTCTGCCACGTTTCATGCATCGATTCAGTAGTTTCAGCGATGAGACTTCAGTCACTGGTGACTGAAGTCTCTTTGGTTTCGGCATGTTCTGGCAGAGTCAGACACACCAACAATAGGGGTGAAAATATAACCATCTTCTTGGTGGAAGTAACCAACCTTCTACAGCTTCCATCCTTTAATTCTCCTCAAAAAAATCCTACGACTACAAGATTTCTAGCACATACTCACCTGAACCTTGACCTTCGCTGCGGAAGGTTCCAAAGTCCATGGAGGCCCCTTCACGATCATACCATCCCCGCAGCACATGGGCTTCCCGGATGTCGGGATTCATGACCAGTTGACTAGAACCCAACACGGACAGGGATCGACCTGAGGAAAAGCAGACGTCATGTATCATGGTGCTAATTCCTCAAAGGCCACCGCCAACAGTAATCACAGCGGCTTGAAAACAACAACAGACCATTCACATTAAGTGAAATTACCACACACACAAACTGCCATGACATGAGAGTTCAGGCACAGATCCATTTAGGGTCCATGAATTCTGCCTGAAGGTTTTCCTGGCTACTGATACTAATGCACAAAATTATCAACAAAATTATCAATGAATTTTTTTCTCTAGGCAGACTATCACACTTTGTTAAACTGTCTGAATTCAAGCTTCCAATACACCCAAAAGCACCCATGTGAAGTAATGGAATACCCTGTCACAAACATACATTGCATATATTACATCCAGTTCCAGAAGAAACATCCATTTGACCATTTAACAATGGAAAAAAAAAGAAAGAAAAAAGAGAACCTGATGGCAGAAGAAACATCATGAACACTCTGTGTATGAGGTTCTCCTCATCTTTTCATCCCCCTTCCCCCAACCACAAGTCCACTTTTTTCCTTTAACATACAAAGAATTTTGCAGGCTTGCTGTCCATGGTAAAAGGTGCATAACAGCGAGAGGAAAAAGCCTGTATACCTGATCTAGTTGCAAAGTGAGGCGACTGCAGGCGGAAATCTAAACAAACTTTAAATGTAATAGCGAACCGCCAAGAAAAACGTAGACAAACGAATCACAAGACAAAACACGACGCGTTTGACCTCTTAGGTCTTCTTCAGGCAAGATACACAACGCTCAGGACAACGGAAATGAACTAACAATCACATATCTTCATTCACTTCAGCACACAATGGGCGTTAAGTGAATGAAGATAAGCCATTGCTCATTCATTTTCGTTGTCCCGAGTGTTTTGTATCTTAACTGAAGAAGACCTAAAGGTCGAAAGCGTCATGTTTTGTCTTGTGTTTTGTTTGTCTACGTTTTCTTGGCGGTTCGCTATTAATCACATTTAAAATCTGTATACCTGAATCAACTCGTCTTACCTCCAAAGTCAGACAATCGTGCTCCTTTGACAGCAATCACTGGGTTCTTGCTGCCATCGAAGTTCACAGCCTGAAAGGAGCAAAAAATCATGCTCGTAAATAATACCTCAAATTCAGCAGCATTTAATGAAATTGCACGTCTCTCACCAAAACTATATTTGAAAGGTGTGCAGCTTCCAAGCTCCTGCACTCAACATTCATCCACCTGCAAAAGAGTTGGGAATGAGCAGTCGAAAAGTTCAAAACTGATTTTAAAAAAGCAACTTCCAATACATGTAATAACTGGCATCATCACGCCTTTTTTCTTTATATATTAGAAAGCATTTTATCTTCCTTCTTTTCAACATGCCATTTTTTTTTTCCCAATTAAAAACTCAAATACAGACATTTTTCATCCTTTTTGAAACTCTGTAGTGCTAAGATACTGCACAGGAAATAAGAGATCTGAATCAATCAGCGTGGCCTGTGGTCAAATGATGAAAGTGCTTCCTTGCAGTTGATGGCCATGAGATCAAACCTCTCAAGGGATCAGATATTTATGGCTTGAAAACCCCATCTGCCTACTCAGCAGTCAGCAGGTCTCTGACCAAATCAAGTTCCCAGGCCTACAGGACTGGGTTCCACTTTCAGGCATGGGAATTGACTGAAAGGGAAAACTCTGAAATCTAGGGGGGTCCGGGGGCATGCCCCCCCGGAAAATTTTTTTTTTCAAGATCAAAATCTGTGCAATCTGGGCTATCCTGACTTCATTTTTATGGATTTAAGAACGTAAAAAAAAATGAAGTAAATTAGCATTAAAACAACAAACAAAAACAATTTTCACACAAAATGTTTTTATTCAGTTCTATGAGTTTATCTCCAGCTGACTACAAAGATCACACAGGCTCAAAAAACAAACAAAACAAACAACAAAAACAAAACAACAATCAAAACAACAATCAACCAACCCAACCAATCATGAGATGGTCAGTCAGTGTTGAAACACCACGACTGGCGTAAGATACGTCTTTGTTGCAGACAATACACCGTGCAGCTCCACTGATATTTATCTTGCGAAAGCGCGTCCCAAGGCGCTCCTCTTTACTACATCTCCGATTTCCACCTCCACAACTACAAATATCCACTCCCATTTCCATTTATTTGGGCACTTGTCTTCGAACGGATCGCCGAAGTTTACCACACGACCAAGGCACGCCATGTTGAAAACTCGCCTGTTCAAAGTTTGCGCATGCGCAGAAAGACACGACATTCACAAATTTGGGCTGCCCGCGAGAGTTAATAGCTGCTGTTGCTGGCGATTCGGGTAATTGAGGCAGGCGTTCGCAGCACGCAAACACAGTACGCTCGCGTTCCGCAATAGTCTCGATCGTCCATACCCAAACTTCCGCGAGAACGAGAACAGAGAACGAGATAACGCTCGCGTTAGTATAACTTGGTCTACGCCAGCAGAGACTAGTTCAGCAACAGCTAAAACCGGTGCTTTATATTTTTTGTACCCCAGATTTTTTTTTTTCGCGGACGCAATTTCGTTTTCGCGGAAAGCAAATTTTACTGCCGCGGAAATCAGCGTTTTCGCTGACAATTCCCATGCCTGACTTTCCAAAAGGCAGTGAATCGGTTTACTGTCCTTATGGCCACTGGACTATAGAGAACCTTACCTTTTTTAAAACAAAAAATATTAAGGACAGGGAACGCTGTAAACAATATCTTTTCCGGCAACTTACTTCATTTTCAACTTTTTAGAAAACGAGAACACGACAAAACTTTACATTCACCCGAGTGCCTAGAAACAGAAAAGTACCCCAATAATATCCTGCAAATCCTGAAATTATCCAAGCACAATCTCAGCAGAATCAGAGATGACCAAAACACAATTCTGCTGTTCCAGATAACCGGTTTATTCCTCAAGAATTGCATCTCTGCTCATGTAAATCTTCCAAAATTTTCTCCATTCATCCACTACAACGAGCCTCCGTACTTACTTCGTTTCCCCACAGGGTCAGGTTGATGGCAACAGCCGACTGGTCCACAATCTGTAGGTCCCGCTTGGTGATCTCCTTCTGACTCTGTCGGCCGATCACGGTGGACGTGTCGTTACACACCTTCACCACTCCCACTACATCTGCAATCAACATTTTCACCCAGTATCAGCTAGACGGTACACAACAGACTGGAAAAAAAACAACCCACACATCTGTGATTGATTTTCAAATGGTTGCGTGAGTGCAAGCTTTGTATGAGCATGAGAATGACAAGGATTTGGGAGCATGCACACTGCCCCATTCATACTGGGTGCTCGTTTTAGGCTTTTTTGCTTCTTTTTTTTTTTTCAAATTTCCTGGTAATATCTTAAAGAAGAAACACCAAGTCAAAAAATTCACCTGTTTATGTTGTATCTTTATGAACTAAACCTTGCTCTGCAGTCTTGTTTTGCATCTTCATTTTTTTCTTTTTTTTTTAGGTGTGAAATATTATCAGCTGTCTTGCTTTATGTCTTCATTTGTCTTTTGGCTTTTTGAGTGTCGAATAAAGTGTATCTTGTATCATAATATTCATCATCTACACATCAAGGAAAGATTGGGAGAAAGGAGAAGGGGTATGGGGAGGGGATGAGTTTTTCGGGGTTTTTTTCTTTAGCTTTCAGGAGTTTCAGCATCAGTTCCCACAAGTCCTATATCCTTTTCAATTCATGTTCAACACAAATTATTGGAGATCAATGTCCAATTCAGTCCTACATCCTTTTCAATTCATGTTCAACACAAATTATTGGAGATCAATGTCCAATTCAGTCCTATATCCTTTTCAATTCATGTTCAACACAAATTATTGGAGATCAATGTCCAATTCAGTCCTACATCCTTTTCAATTCATGTTCAACACAAATTATTGGAGATCAATGTCCAATTCAGCCCTATATCCTTTTCAATTCATGTTCAACACAAATTATTGGAGATCAATGTCCAATTCAGTCCTACATCCTTTTCAATTCATGTTCAACACAAATTATTGGAGATCAATGTCCAATTCAGTCCTATATCCTTTTCAATTCATGTTCAACACAAATTATTGGAGATCAATGTCCAATTCAGTCCTAATCCTTTTCAATTCATGTTCAACACAAATTATTGGAGATCAATGTCCAATTCAGTCCTACATCCTTTTCAATTCATGTTCAACACAAATTATTGGAGATCAATGTCCAATTCAGTCCTAATCCTTTTCAATTCATGTTCAACACAAATTATTGGAGATCAATGTCCAATATGCAACAAGGTTTCCTAATTTAACAATGCTTGCCTGAACACACCCTAGCAGATGAATTGTCCAAATTAAATGCCCTCTAATTTCTTTGTCATTTTTTTTTTCTCATAATATCATTGGAAAAAATACAATAGCCTACCTCAAATTAAATTCCATACACAACTATTGAGTATAGCCAATCACTGCTTATCTGTTCATTATTTCAACAAAGAATAGTTGGCTATTGCCAATAAAGAAGTTTGCACAAATCCCACAGTTCTGTAAACCGTAAGGAGTACGTCTCATGTCCAAATTTTAATCATGCGCCGCATCTTGCATTGTTGTTGTGTTGCATTTTTGCAGATTCATTTCACACATACGACACAGCATGGGTCCTCAGAGTAACTGAGTTCCATAACACACAGTTACCAAACGATTTGCTGTTACATTATTTCAACATCAATAGTGCATCATTATGCTAATTTGAAAAATTTGCACAAATCCACCCAGTTTTGTAAGGGAAGGGAGTGCGTCTCATGTTCCAAAATTTTGTAATCATGGCGCGCGCTCGTGCGTGTGTGTGTGTGTGCATGTGTGTGTGCAGGATTCATTTTCACCTGCTACGACACAGCGATGGGTCCAGAGGTACCTGAGGTTCCAGTAACCACAGTACCAGAAGATTCTTCTGTTACAAATTACTTTCAAATCCATTGATCAGTATAATTTGGCACAAATTTATGCTCTCTCTCACCCCCAAACCCACCCCTGTGTTGTTGAAGAAACGGACACAATCTGAAGCGATTTCACACGCCAGGGCTGGCAAAAGTTGTTGCTCTTTGATGGACACACTGAACTGGGACATTAAGACACCATCCTGAAGTGCATTTACCATTTAACAATGCTGTCCCTAGATTCTCCCCCCCCCCTTTTTTTTTATTTATTATTTTACTTTGTCTTTTGGTTAGTCTGTCTTCTTTGTCATATTTCTGGCAAACATGCAGAAAATGAGCAACTAAGTTTGGGTAAACAGGTCTATTCATACTACTTTTACTGTTTTTAAAACATACACACAAACCTACATCAAAAATGTCTTATATACCCATGCGAAATGCAATTACATGCATTAAGTAACCAGACATACTTTGGGACGGTAAAAGTTTCAAGCTCAATCCCATTAAAGATGGATGGATTATGTGGACAGGGAAAACCACCATTCACCCAGCCAGAAAAAAAAGAGACTGAAACAGCATGTTTTCTTTCATTGAATAACACGCTATTTGTGCTTTCCATCTATTACTTTGACATGCAGTGGTAATCATTATGTATAAACATGCGTCTCCGATGCATAAAATTCCCATCAACACACTGGAACTCAGCCGGTGCATCACTAATACGTACCAAAATGTACTGTGTGCCACTCTATGAGTCCGTTGATAGAAATAGTAACGAATGAAAATTCAAGAAAAATGCATGACGTCAGTGGACGGCCCATAGGCACTGGGAAAGCATTTTTAATGCGGCGTCAGCTGACTGCTTAAAGGCACTCTACGGGTTAACCCGTTCACTGCCTAAAAATAGTACAAACAAAGGCTTTCCCAGTGCCAGGGAAATCTAATGATTTGGGGGTAATAATTAACAAAACATTCTAGCTCAGAAACTACAAAAGATATAAAAATGAAATAATTTTTGAAGGAAATTGAATGAAGATTTTGAATCTGGGCTTCTTTTGTTTAAATTTTGATAATAAAAAAGTATTTAGGCATTTAGATTTGGATCGATTTTTTTGCACGATCAAAAACATGTATTTACCACTACATCTTCACACCCAAACAAGAACACAAAGCAAAAAAGTTGAAAATAAAGTTTGTATTGTCACACTACACCTGTAAATGAAAGTAAAACAGTTTAGAAGTCTATCAAGACGCTCACACTCTAAGCAGACAGGTCAGCCCACGACCACGCCCCCCCTCTCCCCACCACGCCCCCTTGCTGGACTTCAACCCTCTCTTTCACCCCTCCTCTTCCCCTACCTTTCCCTCTGCTCCGTGTCACGCCACGAGCAGGCCACGCTTCCCTCTCGCGCTGACTTTCACATCACTGGCCACTGGCACACAGTGCAGAGTACACACTAGGCTGGCTGGTTCGACGCAGTCAGCTGAACACACACTGAGGTCACACAGCCCGACTCAATAACTGACGAATATGGTCGGCAATTCCATCACTATCATCATCTCACCTTCATGCTCGAGTGAGTCGTTGAATAAAAGATTATTGTCTTTGTCAAAAATCATTAGCAGAGCCTGCTCAGCTGTGTAAATACGTTGATTTGGTCGCTGCGCTTGTCGAAGGTTGCGCCACCATCTTTGCAAGCGAGACGAAGTGCTGGCTGGTCATCCAGTCAGTGATGAGAATAAATGGGCTTTCCCCTCACATGTGGTCATTTACATACTATTTTAAGACTACAGACATATAAGGCTTTCTACACACACTCTATTTGAGTCCGTTGATAGAAATAGTAATGAACGAAAATTCAAGAAAAATGCATGACGTCAGTGGAGGGCCCATAGGCACTGGGAAAGCATTTTTAATGCGGCGTCAGCTGACGGCTTAAGAATCTTCAACATAGACTACCCAGTCTATGATCGGACCACATCATATAATTCAGTCAAACCTGAAAAGCATGGCAAACCGGACTTTTCATTATCTTGATTGATAGCCCAGCTATGGCTCAAAGTGATCATCCAGCGAATGAACTGAAGTCCAACAATCCATGCAACATATACATAAGCAGCTTGGGCAATTAAAATGGCTGTGCACGCTGAAAGCATGGCCAGCCTACATAAGTTTCATCAAGGGTTTTCCATAAATTTTCATCTCTTACCTCTTGTTTGTCACCGGGCTTCCAATGATCATTGTTTGAAGGTGACTGGAAAGCAATCAATTAATAAAATATTTCAACTCTGATGGAAACAGGCTTAGTATTGGGAAATTCTGATGGACATAGCGGTGATGATACTCAAAGAGGACATCCCACATGTTTAAAATCCTGACTGTGTGTGTGCTCCATTGATTCACTTTAGTCGATAACAAACTGGAACAAAAATCTGGATTAAGTGAATACATAATGTTTAGCATGATCTGGATTGTTTTTGAATTTCATCACTTGTTCCATTTCGGTCTCATTATCTTTCTCAGAGTATGTTTACATACATAATCTTGTCAGACCATGCTTGCGTGTGTGTGCACACTTAAGCGTGTGTGTCTGTCTGTGAGCGTGTACCCATGCGCGTTGTGTGCGTGCGTGTGCGTACGTGCATGCATGTTTTCAGTACATTTTCTAGCAATCATAAAGTATAGCTCCCCTAGGTATTTTCGTAACCCCCTGACAAATCAGAAACAAGATTTGTGCACCGAGTCTGACACTCTAATATCTATGAAATAATTATCACCGACATCGATGATGCACAGCAGTAAATGATAGTCTTATTACTGCATTAGCCACACAACAAAAATCGGCCTTTCAGAGCTGTCTGTCTGCCGTTGAATGCTATGGTTTGACATGGTAAAGTATATGACGCCAAACAGAGCATTTTTGCAGACAGACTTAAGGGTGTACTCTCACTTTGAGCCACGCCAGTCTTACTATGCACCAATCTCATACCTCCCTGCATATCAAACCATCCTTTGTAGGATCTAGCATGAAATGTCACCTTTCCAAGCCTCTGTAAGCTCGACTGATGCTTGTACATATTCCTCCCCAAATGATTGAGTCTGGTGTGCGCTTCTCCATCTCGTTGATGGGAACAAAGTCAAAGGTCATGGTTGGCAGGTCATCATCGTCTTCACATCTTTCAATGATGCTGTCGTTGTTGAAGGTCATTTCATAGTCGTTTTTCAAGTTGGAATACTGTTTGTTGGCTGTCTTCAAGGCGCAGCGACTCACATAATATATCTGCAAATAAATAAATGGGAAAAAAATACAATGTTATGTTCATAAACCAATGGAGCTAGGTTTGTTAATGCATAATGTGCGTCTGTGTGTACCAGTCTGTTGTTTTGTGTGCACATAGGGGTCCCATGGGTATGCCTGAATATATGGCTAAAGGAGTGTTCATGTGTCAGCATACCATTATGTAAAACAGAAGCAGCTGTATGCATACAGATTCATAGATTCTTCTACTTTTTCTCATTTTGACAAAGAATGATTTCACCTTTTCTACTAAATTTCAATGGGGAAAATCAACTCAATGAAAGTCTTACTTTGTTGACTTCCAGCAAGTTGTAGAATTTGTCCACAGCATCATTGAAACCGGTAGCTCGGATTTCATCGGTGTCATCTAAGAAGTTGACACTGAAAAGACGACCTTCGCCTCTCGAATTACTCCAATTACGGATGCTGGATTTCTGGGTTACACGCGCCCTGATACGCCATCTGGACAGAAAAACAATAATACAATACCGAAATTATGCATACAATTTCGTGTTACTTCAAGACAGGTTTAACGGTATGTTTTTCACCCCTCTCAACAGCAGTTTACTCTGCAATAACAATACCAAATTTTGTACACTTGCTGGACACATAAATAACAAATCTAAGAGAAAGACAATGCTGTGTGAAATGACATTTCCAAGTTAACAAGAACAGTCCGGCTCATCTTGAATCACTGTTCCATTACATCAGATGTGCCCCCCCCCCCCCCCCCCCCCCCCCCCCACAAAAAAAAAAAAATCCATGCACCTAGGTTCAAGACAGTGGGACATAATCAATAAACTCCAAATCTTCCAACTTTAAAATGTAGGAGCCATGCGGCATCATCTGAAAGCATTTGTATGCCTGGGCTGGGTACGAAGTAGATAGCTGCCTGCACAGTGCCTAGCAGTGAGGTTGTGAGTAGACGGGGCAGGACAAGTAACTTTAGTTCAACACGCAAAAGTCACAGCGTGTTGCTAGTTAAGCTACCAGGTTGTAAAAAGTAAAGATGACGATCCGATATACACCAACCTGCCTGTCTCGCCACTTTCAGTAATTAATGGAGCACTGGCCAAGAAAAATACCTGAACAAATCTTTCTGTGTGTATAGTTGTTCTTAACATCATTGTAGTTCAATTCAGCCTTAGTTTTATCTCGCCTTGACCACACTTTTTCTTCTTACACACATTTTTCAAAACTTTGGATTTTTCAAATAAAATCTGGATTCTAGGACCGGATTCTGAAATAAAACTCTACCAAAACTGGGGAACACTGGCCGTTACGTAAACTCATTTTCATTTTTAGCTAAGCCAATGAACATACGCTTGAGGAAAACTACCTAATGCATGAAGACAACAGCTATGCACACACACATGCATGCAACAGAACAAAAATCATACACAATATGAAATTGAAATTCTAATCATAGTGCCTCCACATCTGACGAACAACAATCCACTCCTGCTGACCTGTTCTGGTAAGGGTCAGGGTGGCAATTTTGTGGACGCGATTAGGGTGCCAGGCCCTGACTGAGCCTTGTTCCCGCCAAAACCATTCCGCGCTGCTGGAGAAGTCGAGTTGTTACCTGGAGGAGCAAAGAGCCAATAAACGGCAGGCAATGAATAAATAAAAATGGGAAAGACCTGAACATTCTTTAATCTCTCATCTCCCACCCCCCTCTCCTTCCCCCTCACTCCCCCAATCAGTCCTTGCCCGTATGGATAAGCATATCTGATGAGGACTTTCTTCTACAAGATAGTTCGCAGATAAACGCTGAAAGGTGCATCACACAAGTTCGTTGTCTTGACTGACGCCCTACACAGTCCATCAACTGCAATGTCAAAGAGACGAACAATTTGAAAAGAGATGTTATGCTGTCGGCACACAGATTCAAGTTGTATGCTATTCACATTCATGGCCGATGTAAACCAAGAGCTCTTCATTTTATTTCAGTGGAGGTATAAGCTCTTTCAGCCTAACACCCAAATGCATACGGCTATCTGCACCCAACCTCAGTATCAGTTCAGATCTTGCACACTGAACCATTATTCCATACAAAAATAATCAGCACTGGGACAGCATTTTGAAGCAATTTCCTTCTTGTATTACCAAATGATTTGGTAAGCTTTTTCTCTTTTTGTTCTGACACTGTAAGCCAATAAAGTAGCATTATCATGAGCTAAGTTTTAAATGAAATCATAAAGACCTTTTAAAATAACTGAAAGTACAAATACAAAAGTCATATAAATACACATAGTTGGAGAACACATATTCAACTATTACACAGCCAGGTTCCATACGCATTTTATCACAAATTTAATAATGCAACCTACTGAAATAAGTACAGATGAAAACTCTATTGGAATAAGTACGGAAAAAAAAATCTACTGGAAAAGGTACTGATGAAAAAATAAGTTCAACCTCCACTTATCAAAGAACCATGCATAACCAAACAATTCCAACCCAACGAAAAGTTAACGTCTTGTAGAAGAAAAATTATTTTTGTACTTGAACACCCTTTTTATAAACCAATCCAGAGTAATGACACTCTGAGAACAGCAACCCCAACCTTTCAGCTGAACAGCCAGCTATGCCAGGCTTGGAAGGAGAACAGCAACGCCAACCTTTCAGCTGAACAGCCAACTATGCCAGGCTTGGAAGAACAGCAACCCCAACCTTTTAACTGAACAGCCAGCTATGCCAGGCTTGGCAGGAGAACAGCAACCCCAACCTTTCAACTGAACAGCCAGCTATGCCAGGCTTGGAAGGAGAACAGCAACCCCAACCTTTCAGAACAGCCAGCAATGCCAGGCTTGGAAGGAGAACAGCAACCCCAGACCTGCCTACCTCATGTTATGCTCATCAGTACTAACCACAGAGATTTTCAGTAATTTTGCATTTTCCTTCAGTAATTCCACGGACGCGTAATACACGGCGTTTTTGAACAAATAATGTGTACAAAACTCCAACTACATTTTTAACAAAAAATATAAACAGTAAAAAAGGAACAAAAACAACAAAGCAGAATTAAAATACCTTGGGATGATGGCTGATGACGGACTCAGGACAGGAGTTTCAGGTCAATTCAAAGGTGATATACTTGACAGTTTGTAACTTACACAGCAGTCACCACAGATGACACCACTGATGAAGAACCTAATGTACAACCCCCCCCCCCCCCCCCCAAAAAAAAAAAAAATGTGTGTGTGTGTGTGTGTGTGTGTGTGTTGCACTAAGCCTTGTATTGTGCCTGCTGCTTGGAGTAGATTTGAGAACAAGGAGTGCCTCAATGGTGTCCTGGTGCAGGGTAGACCTTTGGTCAGTGAGGTTCTTCTTCACACAGCTGAAGACACGCTCACATGCTGCACTGCTGTGTGGGATGGTGCAGATCCCCATCATGACCTGGGCAAGGTTCCCAAGGTCTTGGTGCTGCTGCTTCACCCCTGCCCAGAACACATCTGGAAACATCCTTTTCATTTTCGCCACTATCTTGTCAGCACAGCTCAGGACAAGTTGTTTTCGCAGATCAGCTCACACAACAGTTTTTCTGCGTTGGTGATCTTCCGTGTGTGGGTCTGACGGCTGCTCTCGCTGGATTTCGTAAACAACGATGTGATCTTCTGACTGGAGGCACTCACAGCTGTCTCTTTGTGCATTTTCCCCGAGATATGGCGCTTGCAGTCATTTGCTCCCCCATGTCCGATGGAGAAGTCTGAATTGCACACCGAGCGGTATACAAATCCAGGTCCATGTTTTTTGGATTGCAAAAGACAAGGCCAAGTCCGCGTGTATTTACTTCGGAACACTTGCTTCTTCGCCTTCTTCCGTTGTGGCACAGTGGTTTTCGAACCCTCGTCGTCGGTTTCATGCAAACGTTTAGAAGATTTCTCCGCCATTTTCACAATCGCCGGCAAAAAATCGGTTGAAACTTTGTCTTACAATGGCTGAACAAAAGGCTTCGAATGGCGCGCACAGATGTGATGGCGCGTCGTGTTGGCCCACAGCACCACATTGACCAATCGCAAGTTCCGAACCATCTGTGGTTTCGGCTTGAGTCAAGGGAAGTTACTCTGTGGTCTCGGAAAGGTCTAGCAGTCGACAATTTTTCGAGTCTGGAATTTGCGTAGTTTTTCAATTTTCTTTTCCGTAATTTCGCACGGAAAATCGTACCTCCGTAATGGGGGGTTAATTTCCGTAAGATTACGGACGATTACGGAAGGGTAGGCAGGTCTGCAACCCCAACCTTTCAACTGAACAGCCAGCTATGCCAGGCTTGGCAGGAGAACAGCAACCCCAACCTTTCAACTGAACAGCCAGCTATGCCAGGCTTGGAAGGAGAACAGCAACCCCAACCTTTCAGAACAGCCAGCTATGCCAGGCTTGGAAGGAGAACAGCAATCCCAACCTTTCAGAACAGCCAGCTATGCCAGGCTTGGAAGGAGAACAGCAATCCCAACCTTTCAGAACAGCCAGCTATGCCAGGCTTGGAAGGAGAACAGCAACCCCAACCTTTCAGAACAGCCAGCTATGCCAGGCTTGGAAGGAGAACAGCAACCCCAACCTTTCAGCTGAACAGCCAGCTATGCCGGGCTTGGAAGGAAAACAGCAACCCCAACCTTTCAGCTGAACAGCCAGCTATGCCAGGCTTGGAAGGAGAACAGCAACCCCAACCTTTCAGAACAGCCAGCTATGCCAGGCTTGCCAGGAGAACAGCAACCCCAACCTTTCAGCTGAACAGCCAGCTATGCCGGGCTTGGAAGGAAAACAGTAACCCCAACCTTTCAGAACAGCCAGCAATGCCAGGCTTGGCAGGAGAACAGCAACCCCAACCTTTCAGCTGAACAGCCAGCTATGCCAGGCTTGGCAGGAGAACAGCAACCCCAACCTTTCAGAACAGCCAGCTATGCCAGGCTTGGAAGGAGAACAGCAACCCCAACCTTTCAGAACAGCCAACTATGCCAGGCTTGGAAGGAAAACAGCAACCCCAACCTTTCAGCTGAACAGCCAGCTATGCCAGGCTTGGAAGGAGAACAGCAACCCCAACCTTTAAGCTGAACAGCCAAGTATGCCAGGCTTGGAAGGTTACACAGCCAGTAACCAGGGCTTAAATTATCGAGTCTATGTTTTGTTATAAAAGAAAAAAAAAGGGCAGTACAAAATGCACCAAAAGTGTATGCACGCACAGGTGTGTCATTTCATTCACACTGCAGTCTGTGTGCCAAGTATCTCTACATTATTCACAATGTGTCACAGACACAGTCTGTCATTTTATTCACACTGCAGTCTGTGCCAAGTATCTGTACATTATTCACAATATGTCACAGACACAGTCTGTCATTTCATTCACACTACAATCTGTGCCAAGTATCTGTACATTATTCACAATGTGTCACAGACACTGTCATTTCATTCACACTGCAGTCTGTGCTCAGTATCTGTACATTATTCACAATGTCACACACAGTCTGTCATTTCATTCACACTGCAGTCTGTGCTCAGTATCTGTACATTATTCACAATGTGTCACACACAGTCTGTCATTTCATTCACACTGCAGTCTGTGCCAAGTATCTCTACATTATTCCCAATGTGTCACTGACACAGTCTGTCATTTCATCTAAACTGCAGTCTGTGCTCAGTATCTCTACATTATTCACAATGTGTCACAGACAGTCTGTCATTTCATTCACACTGCAGTCTGTTCTAAGTATATGTACATTATTCACAACATGTCACAGACACAGTCCATTTCATTCACACTGCAGTCTGCGCTCAGTGTCTCAACATCATTCTGACTACGTCACTGAGAAAATAAAGGACTACCAAAGCAGCTTAAACTTTTAGCACCACCTGGGCGAGCTGGATTCAGAGGCTGGCGAGCAGGTGCAGGGGCTTGACGGGCCAAGTTATCTGTGAACCAAGAACAACAGGCAATGGTCATCAAACATAACACAAATCTTTCGCATCGGAATTTCTCAGCCAAAAAGTGAGGATGCTGGAGGTTCTTATGCATGGCTGTTTTGGTATCGTCAGACACCTCAGTACATATCTCATACATAACAATTTTGTCACAAGATTGTTCAACCAATCAAAGGTGGGCGAGTTACAAAACGCTCCAGAGAGCAGATAAATAGAACCGATGGTCTTTATGTCTCACGTCTATCAAAACAACTCGATGCTAGGCCAGTTTTATATTCACTGTGAGCTACTCTCACAACGGATCAAATGAAAATTCAGCCAATGTTCTGACATACAGGAACACCAAAGGGCAGCTACTCTCCAGCAGGCAATGGGTTTAAACATGACTGTGGAGTATGTAGTCACCCACGCAACTATTCCGAACTGAATAAACTTCTGAGCAACGTTATTACCAATTCAAAAATCCATGCTTTGAAATGCCCTTAAATGCAAAGGTCCATTATCAGCATTCCAACATCTTTTCTGCAGGATATATATATATATATATATATATAGAGAGAGAGAGAGAGAAGAGAGAGAGAGAGAGAGTGTTCATAAAAACACAATCTCCATTGGGTTCTTTTTTTCTTCGCTGAAACATGATTGGCAGAACCACTGCGCTTTGACCATGTTCACAGAAATGGAAAAGAAAAAGCCCTGAACTGAGAAAAAGAAGGCAGTGCTTCTGGCTGCGAGTCAGGAAGAATACATGGCACCACTCATGACTCACCTTTGACCGCTGGTGTTGGCTCTCCTTGACCTGCACAAAATGACAAGGAACAATGCTAAACACACTTTACCTCTCTCACACACACACACACTCTCTCTCTCAAACTCACACACACACAGTGGAAAAGAAACCTCACAGCCCTACAATTCTTTTAAACGACTTTTAAATGACTGTCAACCAATCTTGTTCTAATCAATTACTGAAACACTCATTTTATCTTACGTCAGTGGTCACCGAAAATTTCTCATTACCTCTTGGTCTTAACTTAACAGAGCACAAAAACAAAATAAGGAACAGAAGCTACACCAACAGGCATGCGCACACCAAGTGGGCAGGCTTACATTTCAGAGCATAAGAACGTATGTTAGCACTCTGAAAATAAATTAAGACAGAAAGACAGATAAACATCAACTCTAGTGAACTAGTGAACAGGGCACACTGGGGCACAAATCCTGTCAGGCAGGACTATTGTGTCTGCGTGAGGGACACCACGCAGCTTCGACATAAAACTGGAGGGGGGGGGGGGGGGGGGGGGGGGTTTCACCATTATCCTAACCCCATCCCTCCTCTCCCAGGTTCACAGCCATCCTAACTCACAGAACCCACCACATTTTTTTTTTTTTTAAATCTTAGACAAATACAGCTAAACGGCTTGTCAAAATAAGGATGTATTTTTTGCAAAGTCCTTACATTTCTAAAGCAGATTCACCATTATCCTAACCCCCATCCCTCCTCTCCCAGGAAGGAATTCACTGGTTCACAGCCATCATACCTCACAGAACAAACCCACATTTTTTTTTTAATCTTGGACAAATACAGCTAAACGGCTTGTCAAAATAAGGATGTATTTTTTTTGCAAAGTCCTTACATTTCTAAAGCATTTTTTTTACACAGCTTGACCTGTCCACATACAAAGAAAGGGGAAGAACTCTTCACCCACCTGTTGCGTTTGCTTTGGTCTGGTTGGGGTTTCCCAACTTCTCTCCCACCTCAGATCCCTTCTTCTGCACCGCGATATCCAGCAG
>CM031621.1:4301355-4323963 GCA_018398815.1 Conus ventricosus
CCTACAGAAACAGGAGAAAACAGGAGACAGTGACAAATGGCTGAGGGCAAAACAAAGCATTCTACAGATAAATCTCATTACAGTTTTGGAATTTTTTTCCCGCTTGAAATTCAGAATTGTGAATGTGTCATCTGGGACAGAGGGCATGACAAAAATAAGAAATATATATCTGTCCCCCAAGTTCTTATCTTAAAGATGGGGGAAAAAAGTCTTTCTCATCTTTCTTTCATCTCTATAACATTCATTGCTGTATATTACATTCTGATGACTGTTAAAATGATGACATACATTTGGAGTTTGATGACATCTTGGTCTGACTGTCATGTCCTCTGTTCCCCCACAACCTACATGCAATGTTATTTTATTGGGAAAGAGCACACCAAGCAGTAAATGTATATAGAACTAGATTTTGTTCATTCCCCTGCACCGACTACAAATAAAAACATAACATTCCGACTACAGACAAATGTATGTTCAAAATTTATACTAAAAATCATGTTAATCAGGAGATTAGCTCAAGAGGCCACGAAACTTTCCACTTGCAGTCAACAAACTTTTCTAACATGCGATATGAGTAACAATGAGAAGCCCTCCTAAGGCTGATAGATTGTACAAATCTTTATTCAGAAGTATTATATTCTGGTGACCAGCGCATTGTCAATCAGGACAGATTTTGTGCACACACACGTGTATCTAAGTCCATAAATATCTATACAGAGAAAGAGAGAAAGAGAGAGAGACAGAAAGAGAGAAAGAGAGAGAGACAGAAAGAGAGAAAGAGAGAGAGACAGAGAGAGAGATTCTTCAAAAACGAATACTGAAGAGTTCCGAAACAAAAAAATAACGAATAAGTTTTCAACATTTTCAAACGAAATCAACTAACAAAATACTAGTTTGCATCGCCATCCGTCTACCTTTCAATCAGTCAGTACATTTTAAAGAAAATGAAAATAAAACGTCAATAACATGAATGGCATTCAAAATACAACCATTATCTGAAATTGAAGAAGAAAGCCCCACATTTGTACACCTGCAATTGCTTCTTTATGTTTGCTTGTTTGTTTCTTCCCCCTCCCCCCTTCTTCCATCCTCCCAACCCCTTTTAAACACTGATTTAGTCTTTTCTTGTTTCAAAATATCCTCACTTACATAAATATCTTTGTTTAGTTTTCATGAACTTTGGACTGGACGTAGGGCTGGGAAGAAGGGAGGTAAGCACAGCTAAATCTTAAAGGTCTACTTTAGAGGTTTTCGATAATTGGTCAGCTTATGCAGAAATATGAAATGTTTGATAAATTGGTAAAATAAACATCCGATTTGCTCCCGATCACATGAAATCGATCCGCGAAAGTGGGCATTTTCACCTGTAATCAAGAAAACGGGAGGTAATCAACTAAATCTTGGCATGGCTTAACTACTCTTGGATGTGACGTCACATGATGGACTGGCCGTCAGCCGCGACCTACACAACAAGCCAACGGCGACAGAAAGCGATTCTGATGGTTCTTGCACATCTCGATCGGTATTTAATTTATCATGTAAAAGCAGTGACTATGATTGCGACAGCCAATGTAACTATGGGGATGTTTCTGCAACCAGTGCAAGGCCTTTACCTTATCAGTTTGAACGCTAAGTTCTTTTTACCACGTCAGTTCCAGCTGGACCACGGAAACGAGCTATTCAGTTCCAGCTGTACGCCCGAACACATCATTCCGAAGGCGTACGGACTTTACCGAAGTTTCGAGGGAGGCTACCGACTGACTTCTTGATGCGATCACGCGTGGACGGCGAGCGGAGATTCTCCTTCCTCAAGCCTTAACGTGTTCATTCAATTTAACAAGTGTGATCTGTCCATAGATATGAACAGAATAAACGTGCGACTATCGTACTCATCTGTACGAGCTTACCACTCCGCCCTAAAAGTATACGCGCACAATGCAGACGAAGTTTTTGATCCACTCGAACGGGCTCGGCAATTGTCGGAACAGCTCGTTTCCGTGGTCCACCTGGAACTGACGTGGTAAAAATAACTTAGTGACCCGGCATGGTTGCACCAACCGTATCCACTTCTTTCGAGTATCTGCATCAGATGGAAATGTGTGCAAAGAATATCCGTCTCCTGCTGAGCTGCTGCACACGCCTACAGCACAATATCTGCCACCCCCTCGTGACTTTTTTGGCTGTGGGGGATCGCAACTCGTGTTGATTTCACTTGGCTTTGGCTTGTTGTGTAGGTCGCGGCTGACGGCCAGTCCATCAAGTGACGTCACGGTTTTCGGTCTACCGCGCGGGGTTTGAACAGGTGTGCAAAACTCGTTTTTATCTATTAAATTCTTCCGGCGACTTTTTTTGAAAAATGAATACCATGCTGTAGTTATATGACATGTAGACCTGTTTTTAACAAATTATCGAAAATCTCTAAAGTAGACCTTTAACTACAAGCAGGAAAAGAGATGCCTTTGTATTGATGAACCCACATGATATACCACATCCTTCAATCCATTATGTACCATCACTGGAGAAAGTATAAAGAAACTGGAGGCAATATGTTGCTAGATGGTTTGTCTCGAGGATGGGGGGGGGGGGGGGGGGGGGGAGGGGGAGATTTAGTGAGAGAGGTGGTGCTGGTGCCTTTGTTCATCTCTTTGTGTTCTGCTTTTTGCTTCATTTTTAGTTTGTTTCTTCTCTATTCACTCTCTAAGTTCCCAAGTTCCACAAAAAAAAAATCCATGTTGAAGTTACCTGTATTTTAGTGTTACATGTAGTTCACTGTGGAGGAGCAAGCCTGCTCCCCTAATTCTGCTTCCCAAAAGCATGGCATAAAATAAAATCGAAGCAGACGCTTTCAAGTGTAACAGCTTGTTTGCCTGAGCAGCCAGCAACTTCTAATAACAGGAGCCCTAGTTCAAAGTTTGGCCACATGGCACGCATTAACACAGACCACAGTTATGTCCTTTATGCATGATCTCTGCACCAAACCAGTTTATCTTTTATCTTTGCCAATTTCCTCAAATCATACTCATTTTCAGTGAAATTTTGGCATGGTTTTAGCCAATCAACTGCCGGCTATCGAAGTCTTAGTTAGTCAAGTGCTTTATCCTTTATCTATGTTCCCAAAAGAAATTACGGGGGGTTCTTGTTTTTTAGTTGTTTTTTTGGGGGGGGGGTTCTTTTTTTTTTTTTTTTTTTTGGGGGGGGGGGGGGGGGGGTTGATTGACAGGAAGCTGCTTTAACAATCTGAGACACTTAAGAGACAAACATTACCATGTAAGCAATTTAAAAAAAGCACATGCCATGTGAATGCGCTCCGTAAATGTGTCAACTGTAAGTCAAAAAGGCATGTGCCTACACACGCACCCACAAACCATGTTCATACATGTTACAGAAGTTGACTGATACACACGTAACACAAAAACAGTCTTTTTTTCCCCAAGAAAACACATACTTGTCTGCCTGGATGGTGTTGCAAAGGAACCTGTTGACCTTGATGACACAATATGCATCGATTTCACCTTTTTCCACCATCGTATTCAGCTGGGTTGCCAGCATCACATCTGAAAACAAACAAAGCCTTCGCTAGTCCATTCTGGCTGTGCAGTTTTGTTTTATTCAGCCAGTGATAGTGATCTATAGTGATTGTCCTTTTTCTTTTCAGGGTCCGGTTTCTTGAAATAACCTCCCAGTACCTTTGCGTAGTTCATACTCGGTCTTCCTTCAACTTCAAGGCATCTCTTAACCCAATGCCTACCGGATCGACCGAGATCGACCGCGAAATTTCCTCCTTCTGAATACCGGATCGACCGAGATCGACCGCCGAATACTAGGTCACCGACTTTCACTTTCACTATCGCATATCCCAGAATGCAATTGCGATATAAGCGTCTTCCGGTAGGGCCGTTTCCGGACGCCATTTTGTGCTTTGTTGCAAGAAGATTGGTCGAGTAGTTTTGCTGCTGTGATTTTTCAAACTTCAGGCTTTTTTTCGTGAAAAATTTCTGCAAAAATGGCGGATCAAGATATCATGCAACTTCTGGAATCCGTTTTTGGATATGATAGTGATGAAGAGAGTGTTTTTGAGGGCTTCACTCTTGAAGAAATTTCAAAGCAAGAAGAGTCCGACATCAATCTTGACCTAGTTATCAACAATGTCGTCTGCTCAGTGATTTTGAGTCTGAAATTGATAGTGAATCGGGCGATGATGACAGTGATGTCGAATTGCCTATCGCTGCTGGACCCAGCGCCAAAAACCGGAAAATTCGGAAAACAAAGGCTGCTAGAGATTCAGTTACTGTTAACTGGAGTGACAGACTGCAAGAGGAAAGGCCAAAAAAAACTTTTGCTGGTTTTGCCAGCCAGGAAACCGAATCGGACGATGACCAAATTTTGCAGTCGGTGGGCGTGTCCCATGATTTGCCTGTGGGTGCGTCACCTTTTGATTTTTTTTAGTCTTTTGATACCAGACGAATTTTGGCAAATGTTGAGCACAGAAACAAATTTATATGCTGCACAAAAGCAAGAAGAAAAAGGTGTAGATAAACTCTGGCAGCCTACCACTCCTGATGAAATGAAATTATTCATCTATGTTCAGTTTTTGTTTGGGATCCATCGCGTACCAGAAATCAGCAACTACTGGTCCACAGATCCTTTGTTACGTGTTGCTCAGGTTGCTGATGTCATTAGTAGAAATAGATTTAACAAATTAAATCAGTACTTTCATTTGAATGACAGCAGTAAAGCTATTCCCAAAGGTCAGCCTGGCTATGACCGCTTTCAGTTTTACAACACTGTTGAATTTTTTTTTCTTCACCACAAAAGTTACCTATTCAATGTGCAGAAAACACAGATTGACTTTAAAATGTTGTTCCTGAAGGTTTCAGTACTATGTCTGGACATGGAAAATCACTATGTGCTCCTAATCCATGACATTCTGTGGTTCCAGTGAATTCAGGAAATATTCTTACAGCGCCAAGAACTCTTGACGTAAAATTAGTCTGATTCGTTTTATTTTTTTTCTTCATATACCAGTTCACTACATATGGAAAAAAATGGCTGTTTTGGATGGAGTGATGTCTTTGGCATTTTTTCATCAAATTTTGTAATTGGTGAGTAAAAATGAAATTTTTTATTGAGGTTTACTTGTGGTGGGTGTGCATGTGTTGCGGAGTTACTTCCCTTGCCATGGTATTCTCATAGGCATATAGCACAAAGTCATGCGGTAGGCAGAGGGTTAAAACAAACCTTCTTCACCTATCCAGGGTTGCATCTAGAAATTTCTAAAATGGGGGGCTTTGCCCCATTGGTATGAAAATTTGGGGGGATCTGGAACCAATAAGAGGGGCTTGAGTAAAGGAACACATATTTAGTTTTAAATTAACTTTTCACATAAAATCACATTTTCAATGAAAAAGGTTTCTTACCTTGCAAAATTTCTGCACTCCTTTTCTTCTGTAACAATGTTTACTCCTTTTCTTGAGAAAAATAATACTGTCATAATGTTCACTCCTTTTCTTGAAAAAATAACTGTCCCATTGCACACTCCTTTTCTCCAAAGTCAATACTGTCACACTGAACACTTGCAATGCGAAGTTACATGTTTTGTCTCCAGTCCATATGAAAAACAGTTATTTTACCTAAACACACATGTAGCTCCCTTAATACACACAGAAAAAAAGTCACATGAACATACATTTGGCCATCCCATGAATGGTCCACAATCAACTCTGGTTTCACTTGGCCTTTGGAAAAACTCTCCTATCCTTTTTACTCTTCCAGTGAGAGAGGGCTTTGCTGAAGTCAAACTCTCTCAGCTTGGGCCCTTCCAGCTTTATCATCATCAGCCTGTGCAGAGTGCGTTGCTCAAGGCATTATCGTAACGAAGCCAAGGCCTACTCTTCGTCCAACTGTCCATAAAATCATGTTTGCGCTGTTTGCACGGTGGTTCGGAGACACTGCTAGCACAGTTCAAGTTTTGATCTTCGGCAACTTCACAGTCTTGATCACTCGAATCTTCAAAATCACTGTTGACACGATCTATATCGCCAGCAGCCGAAGAGGAACAAGGTTGTTCGCAGGTTGCTTGTTCGTCGATTTCCAACGCCTCTATCTCAGTATCACTGTTCTCGTTTTTCTTTTCCGATGAACGCTTGAAATAATCCAGAATCGACGCCATGATTTCGCAGTACACGCTGCAAATCCAACCGGCCGGAAGTTGGTAAATTTAAGCTGAGCCCGTTGATTGGCTGAAAAGACTGAAAAGACCCAATCAAAATACTTGTTGTTCTCTGCTTTCGGAAAGTAATGCATCTCGCTTGACTCGCTGCTTACAACGCAGCTCTGTTACTTTCAGTTTCGAGCGATCTTTTCGTTTGCGGCATTTCTCAGAATTTGGGTTTTTTTTTCCCGCAGCGTGTTTGGATTTTTGCGGGCATGCCGATAATTTTGCGGGAATCCCGCAATGCCGCGCTCTAGATGCAACCCTGCCTATCAATAGTTCTTTCTTCTCCTTCCCTTGCCCATCAAATTCATTTTGCAATTAATGTGTGTGTGTGTGTGTGTGTGTAATGTGTGTGTGTGTTGTGTGTATGTGCGCACATGTGTGTGCGTGCAAGCTGTTGTGTCCGTTGTTGTGCAACAGTGTGTGTGGGATCATGTGTGGTGTGTGACTGTGTGTGTGCATGGGTGTGTTTCAATATGCACCCTTGTTGTAGATGCATGGTACTTATTGCAATATTCATCTTCCTGTTGGTTTCATTTATGTTTAACCTTTTATGTATTTGTAAGCGCTTACGACTTATGATGTAAGATAAAGCACCATAAATAATCATTATCATTATTTATTTTATTTTTTTTACATTTTTTCTTTGTCAAACCTATTTCAGACCTCTTTCAAATAAACACCCTCCCCTCCCCCAAAACTCCTGATTTCAGCAATTGTCTATTTTCCTCTGTGAGAGTCCTGATTTTTATGCAACCACTTAAAAAAAAAGTTTCTGCTGCTAAAAATAAGTTGATTAAACATGTTGAGTACATTTATTTTACATCCATATAACCAAGTCACAGTAAGCTATGCTTCTTGCCTCCGCCTCTGAAAGCACACGACCAAGTTGGATGCAGCAATGACAGTAACACTATTAAGGGGACACTCAACGACTGCCAGTAAAACACAAATAAAACAAGTTATTCATATTTTCAGCAGCAGCTAGAAAAGAAAAAAAAAAGACAATGCATGCCCATGTACTCCTCTAGCACACATTAGATACCACAATCTTTACATGATATTTTGCGAACCAAATCCATTTTGGTGACCAAACGGTCCACTCTTCATCATCATTATTTTCTACTCACGAGAATATGTTGTTTGCCCATCTGAAATCAGCAGCCTGTAGCGGTCGTTGGATCCATTCGATGCTGCGATTTTCTTCAGATTCTGGGAGAAAGCAAAACATTTTAAGACATAGATCACCTTGCTCACCGGCAAAAAAGTGCTTCATCATGCCTTCATCACCTGTCAACTAACATCAAGAACTGTGCAATGAAAAAAAAAAGAATGACAGAGACTTGTTTTTGTAATCCAAGCTGATATTATGTTACTCTTGTACATAATTACACACAGTGAATACAATCAATTTATTTTGGACAGATTTTTAGATCCTTACTATTGTATATATTAAAAATAATATGTCTATGTGAAGAAGACAGCAAGGGAGAGAGAGAAGAAGAGTGGCAAAAGCATGTATTAAGTAATGTTCTGGATGCCTTTAACTTCAATAGAAAATAAACAAAAAATAGCAAAAACATGGATGCCTTAACTTCAATAGAAAATAAACAAAAAATAGCAAAAACAGTCACAGACATTCAGATAAAAAGTAACAGAGCTGGAAATCAGGGACCTTTTAAAATTTGAACAGTCTCGGGACCTTTCAGAATGCTGTGTTCATGGTCCCAGGATCCCTAATGGAAAGCTCCGAGTTGGATTATGGAATTTTAACTGTCCAGACAGTTATTGCTTTATAACTACCTTCTTCTGAAACTTTGTGATTGTGACTTATGAAAGCAGCATCGCCTTTTTTTTTATTCCTCTCTCTCTCCTCTCTTTTTGTTGTTGTTGAGAGGAATATGGGAAAAAGGGTAGAAATGCAACGGGGAGACGGATCACCAGAAATTTCTTTGAAGCAGAACACTGTAATGAAAACCAGAGTCAGGAATATTACAAGCAAAGCAAAATCATCTGATAATGGTACACAGGTCTGTAGTTAAAAAGCAAGAGCATGCACAAAATCCTGATCTAGCTGTACAGGTCATGTAACCAACCGATTCAATTCTTTCCACCAGATAAAAATCCATTTTATACTTACAATGACTGGAGCACTGGCTGAATGTTCTGTTGGCCACCTTGAACCATAGCCTGTCAAGAAAAAAAATATCACATGACAATGATAAGCATGCTTCCAAACACCTACACCCTTTCCTTGTCAAAACACATGGTCAAAAGCATGAGAAAATTAAATAACATGAAAGCATCACACACTCACATATATTTATATACACACTAAACATGCAAGACAGCAAGGAGAGGACTAAACCACATTACTGGTAGATAACAGTGTGCATTCAAAGTGACCCGAAATAATGTGGGGGCAAAGACAAGTGGAATTGGCCACTGGGAAAATATGAGTCAGACTCCAGCTTTTTCTCTTTTTGTGGTGAGAATCCCATCTGCTCTTCCTTTCTCACCTTACAGTCCTGAAGCTGCCAAAGTTGAGAGCTGATGGTGGATTTTGAATTGTCAAGTGCATTTCATTATCAAAGACTGTACCCCTGTACAAAAGAACTGTTTGTTCAGATTTGGTACAAACTACCATCTATCTTCATCTATGTCCATAACCCATCCAAGCGTTAAGCCATTTCCATGATTTTTGTTATGTACTCAAGTTCGTTTTGCTTTCTTGCGGTTTGGTACACAAAACTTGAGACGAACTTGTATGGTCGCTGCTGTTTTGTATCTTAATTAACGGGGGGAGGAAAAAGGTCACTAAACTTTGCTGTTCTTTGTCAGCTGGTTGTGTTCATGTTTATAGTGACATCAAGTTTCCTTTGCTTAATGTAAACTGTGTCCGGCAAAGTGATAAGTTAGAGCGACAGCGTTCTTTTCCTTGTGCATTTTGGACAGGGAGTGAGAGGGCTGGAGAGGAACACGTGATGGGAGGAGGGGGGTCTGACTGTTTAGGCAATGCTAGAATGTATAATCACCTTATTATTCATGATGCAAACACTGCAACGCCCGTTTTCACTTTTATTATATAAAGTTCTGGGTATATCTTTTAATGATTTGTCCAAGAGTTGTTGAAATCAATAGGTCGCTTGACCACCAGTGTAAACTCTTCACTGCACAATAAACGTGACATGGGAAAACACTGTAAACATTTTGAGTTTGAAATGGACAATGTTTGGATAACACTGCCTTGGAACACTACTTTATACCCCCATTTCTATGAGATCTACTACACTGGAAGATCTTTTCTTTGGTGTGGATTGAATATAATGTTATTTAGTGCAAAGTGGACTTAGGGCAAAGGCAAGAGCTCGATCGAACCAAGGAATTTTCAACTTTTATCTCATCTTCGTGCCTGCCACTTTGCACAGATTAATCATGCAGACTAAATCTGCTGGGTGGTGTTGTGGATCAATAGAAGTAGCAGAGACAGCAAGCAACCAGCGCTCAGATCAGCCAGGCAAACAATCTTAAGACCAGACCAGAATCGATGTTTCTCTTCTCTTTTATATCAGCAAGGATGGTCAGCAAGCATCTGTCAGCGAGACCCGTCAGCAAGAACAACGCAAGAACTGCGCAAGAACAACCACGAACACAAAAACACACTCTCCTTTTATACATGCTCGCGTCAATTGATCGGACGACCAACACTACCACATCACCCTAACAACATAACATCGAAACAAATCAAAACGACCAAACTCTACGACATCATCCTACCAACATGACATCGAAGCAAAAATAATACTATAACAAACTATCGATAAACGCAATTATAATAATCAAATTCTAACCAAAAACTATTAAATGAAACTTAATCAAGTTTCCGATGATTTGCTTGTTTTCGTTCCTAAAACGAAATGTAAACAATAAATCATCGTAGCAACTAACCCTTTACACTGTATCAAAATTTATTTTTCCCAAATAATTGATTTCTCTTCTTCGTTGTATTTTCGTTATTGATGTAGATTTATGTTTGAACTAAAAACAGCTTAAATGTTTGCTTTTTCGATATAACTTATATTTACCTACTCCAGGGAAACATAAACTATTTTGGATCTACAATCTGATCTTATGATTAAAAGGCGTTTGACGTCATTCGTTTGTTAAGAGTGATTTTTTTCTGTAATAATGGCTGAAAAAATCGTAAATAACTTTTCTTCACTTCTCCACATTTAAAAAGATAGCATGCAACCAGACCAAAATAAAATTGAAAAAAAAATTGAGGGGGCGCAAATAGGCCGTAAGGCCTTAGGCCAAAAAGCCGGTCCCTACTACTACTACTACTGGAAAAAGGGGAAGAAAACAGAGTGAACCAATGGCATGGGGGGGACGGAGGAAAAAACTTTTTTTTTTTAGCCATACCTACTCGTCAAATCTTCAGTTTGATCCCCAAGCTCTTTCACATCACCTTACAGGCCAAAGTGCTGTGCAGCTGTGAAACTGAATATATATACGTTTTCTACTCCAACTTTCACTGTGATGTTCTGTTCCACTTCCACATCTTGCAGACCACTTGCAATACTCTCCTTGCCAAGCTTTTGCATCCCATTTCTACCATTTTTACAGGACTCCTTCACTGATGCTATAGAGGGTCCCAGAGGGGGTATAGAGAGTCCCCCATGAACAAAATTCACTAATACAGAAAATGTGCATTTCTTGCTTTTTTAATTATCGGCTTGGATAATCTGAACATTTTAGAGTAAATGAATCTCTCTCTCTATCTCTCTCTCTTTCTCACTGAAAACATTTCTTTAAAAAAAAACATGGAATCCAGACAAGATGCTGCAATGTCTTCAAAGTCTTAACATCTCTAGGAGCGCCCAACCACTGAAACAACGACATATTTTCGAGATGCGAAGCCGTGAACTTCCTTTCTGCTTCCCTTCGCCTAGGCTTGTGCCCCGCGATTGTTACAATTTGTGAGTCATCGAATTGGTTTTAATTAAGAGGCGGCAGCGCCACAGCCTGAATAGTCCCGGTCGACTGAGTAACTGTTTAGTGACGTGGGCCACAAGGCGAGCCTATCAGTGTTTACGCAGCTTCTCGGGTTACCCATACTTTCGCGGGCACACGCTGTCCTGAATTTGACGGCAGGCAATCGCGCGCGAAGCTTGTGGTGTGCTCAGCTTTGATCACTGACCGCGGCATGTTTTGGGTTTGCCTGATTTTGTAGTGGGTCCCGCAGGACTCGCTACAACGTTTTGTTAGTGCGTCCTTTTCGCTCATAGTGCGTCATGGACGCACATATGTGCGTCATTGGGAGCCCTGGCTTCCTACCCACAGCATAGTATTTTTCGTGCACCAATCTTGTGCTTAACCCAACAATGGAATGTGGAATGTTTTTCCTTGATCTAATGTCCACTCCAGCCATAACTTTGTTGCAGCATCAAAGATTCATGTGATAATTCATAGAGGGAGAGTGGGGAGCAAGTGCTGTGTGTGGTGCTTACTGTTGGTATTGCTATGAATGATCATATCGCCACAATCAACTTCGATTAGTTTGCAACAGAACTAGGTGGTTATAGTATTGATTATGATTTGTCATGACAACTGAAAATAACAGTAGTACAAAAGCTGAAAGTTGTGAAAAGCTGGAAATCTAAACCGCCACAAGCCTGAGCAGTGCTGGAATCACTTATAGTAGTAAATACACTACTGCAAGACTAGACCGACTCATGATCATGTCTTTTTATAACACATTAACATACGACAATCACAATCGATTGCGTTGCGACAGATCGAGGATTTTATCGATGACTGGATTTAGTAACAGGTCATCAATTTGTCCCGAGACCGACTCGTCAAATGCGAGTCACTGTCACATATTGTCAGCGATGAATCGTTAGTCATGCAATGCTACATTTGACAAAATGACAAGTAACAGATCTCATATATACATTTTGCATCGTTACAGAAGCTATTGTTTTCACCTCAATTGATCCTGCACTGAGAGTCATCATGGTTGCCTGAATTTCTGTCAATGAGTCGCACAACTCTTCCACTGTTGATTTCTGCTTCGGTAACACAGTTGGCGCGTTCACGAACACAATGTACGAAATGCGCACGCGCAAGAAGTCTAACCGGTGACCCTGTTGAGTCTGTCCCCCACCCGAAGATGTCACCTCAAGTCGACTTTCATTATGGTCTTCGACTTTCAGTCTTTAAACTATATCGCCGTTTGCTTGCTTTTCTTTATATAGACATCTATCATCCATATCATACACATCTGGACCTTGTTTTTCTTCACTTCATAGATCCGTATTGTGCCAAATTTATGATTAATTTTGAGGGAGTTTGAAACCTCTTTTTGTTTGGAATAGTTGATTCATGCATAACTTTTTTTTTAAATCCTAGTTTATCGCAGCGTGCATACCCAAGCTGTATGTTTGAGATGGTGTGACTCCAACATTTTGAAAACTTATTGTTTACAGTCTGATTCTAATGTCAGGGACAATACTGGATTGATATCCAAGGTCGGACTAGCGCGTTGGACAAATGCATGCTTAACTGTAACCATGAAGCTCTTTTCTTACATTTCTCGTCTTAGTCATTAATTCATTTATCCCTCAGCTCTAAATTGCGCGCAGTGTGGTCTCAAAACTTAGCAGATGTGAATGTAGCGTAATACGGACTAGTCCTCATGCAGTGATACCTTGATGAAACTGAACATGAGACTAATTCATATTGCGTTAAAGACATTGGAGTCTTTTTCTTTCTCTCTTTCTTTGTTTTTTGTTTCTTTTCTTTTCTTTTCCTTTCTTTTTTTTTTTCCCTTCAGTCAAGCCCAAAATGTCCTGACACTGTGTGCCTAGACAGATGATACATCCTGTCCTGTTAGCACACCTGGTTTCTCCTGTGTTTTGTTTGATGCAGAGTTCAGAACAATATTCATCCTACCTTTTTATTTCGTCTTCTGCCTGTGAGGACAGGTGCCATCTTTGCCCTAAATGGTGCTGACTTTACTTCGCTTTTCTTTTGGCATGTCTTTACAATCATAACAGCTTTCCTTGTGCCGTTGTTGTCTAGCTTTTTTTTTTCCGTGTCCTCACAAAGTTGTTCGATCCAGCTTTCCTTTGCACTCTTCATTTCTTCACTGATCCTCTAAATCGTAGCCCTTGTTTTTTACCTTTGCACTCTTAATTTCTTCACTGATCCTCTAAATCGAGCCCTTGTTTTTCCCAGAAACCGTAAGTCCTCTTGAGACACCATTTCTGTATGGTTTCTCGGTAAGACACGTGCATCAACGGCTGTTTGACGAGTTTGACCCGCGACAGGAGACCCATCCTCCCGCCCGATCATACTCCAGCTCTGACCCTAGTCTCTACATATGAAAGTCGACTAAATGGACAGGTATAAAACAAATGGTTGTGTTCTAAACAGTATAGATCTCAATGGTTCCCATTGCTGTCAGCGGAAGATTTAATGTTGTATTTTGATGTCTCTCCTTTTCATCCTATCTCTTTTTCCCCCCCCTCTTCCTTCTCTCCTCCCCCCCCCCCTTCCCTTCTCTCTCCCCCCCCCCCCCCCCCCCCCCCCCCCCCCACTTCCATCCTGTTTATTCATTTTCATAATGACTGAAGATTTGTTAACTGGCTTTTTTTTTTTTTTTTGTTCCTCTCATTGTTTATTCATTCATTTATTTCCATTGTTTGTTTGATCTTGTTCGATTCGTTTATTTGTTTCCATTTCTTGCTTGTATTAATTTGTCCAGTCTGGAAAAGACCAATACGTTGAGGTTTCTTTATTGTTTGCTACATTTACCCGGGGTTTCTTACGCCAACATTTTGTAAAACGTGCGGCTAATAAAAGACAGAGAAAACCACAAATTAGGCCCAGAATACTCAGAACATACCCTTTGTTGACACTCATAGCTGCACTTAGCACCAATCAAGGATCAGCCTTCACCAAAACATGTTCATCATATACTTTACCCTTTGAGCCGCATAGTGTCTGACTCTGGGGCAGATCCTTGGTTGAGTTTAAACGTCCTCACAACACGGATTATTTAGGGACAAGTTGGGTACAGCAGCAAACAGCAGTACATAGAGACAGCTATCTGGCGGATTTGGGGAACTGGAGTTTGGGTGAGGTGTGTACCTGGTTGGGAAGGAGGCACCCAGGGTAGTAGTTCCTTCTGCAGGAGCCTGGTCAAGTTGTTCATTCATATGTAGTCGGTGTTTTCTTATTCTGTCATCAGTCCCCCTACACGGGTGTCGGGGTCATCACCGTGTCCTGCCACGTATGCCCTCCCTCCAAGGCTGTCTCCATGACTACCAGGTGGCCGTCATCGTGCTGATTGGCGATGGTCCTTTGCTGCGTGGGCTGACTCAGGAAACAGCAGGACAGCGGCCACCAAGCCACGAGGAAGAATCCACGTCGACTCAGCGCCCGTGAGAGACGTTTCAACCACTCCCTTGATAATTTCCCGAGTGGAAGGGTCGGTTGTCGTTCAGGCCATGGTGAAATCGCAGAATGGCTTCGATTCCCGTTGGCATATGACTATAAAATTCTGTTACAGTTTCAGTCACTGCATGATTGAATTTATTTGTGAGGGCTTCGAGGTCTTCTTTCCAGCGTTAGTTTTGAGGAGAATTTTCCTCCTATGGCGGCTTGAAACTGACCTGTTCAGCGACATAGGATCTTTTTGACTTCTTGTTGTTTTGTTGTTGTGTTGTTGTTGCGTTGTTGTTGTTGTTGTTGTTGTTGTTGTTTATGATGTTGTTGTTGTTGTTGTCGTCGTCGTCGTCGCGTCGTAAACCCCGGCTAAAAGACTCCAGGGATCATCCAAACAGCCGAAACACTGAACACTATGGTACAAATGCATCAGTTGGGGATGAGAACAATGACGTGTGTGACCGTTTTTGATTACCCCCGCCACATGGGCAGCCACACTCCGACTTCGGGAGATTTTGGAGACTGATAATGTTATGCTAGGAGCTTGTCACAACTGAAGACAATCCCCGCATAACTATGCGAGCATAACAAACATTTTGATATAGCCTTGGTGTTCTAGCCTATGCAATTGGTCTGACACAGCCTTAAGCCAATGCGCTTTTGATGATAAAGATTACATTTCAGACGATTGTTTTTGTTCACTTGTTCTTCTAACGACTTTATAGTTCATCCCTGACAAGAACGTGGTCACTATCCCTGCCCACACCTGCGAATGTCCTTGTTTTAGCCATTTCTGTTCCCGTTTTGCAAGAATATGGTCCCGCTTGGGCATTTATCTAGCCTCAGCATTCCAGTAACCTTTAATGATGTCTTTCTAGTGGGTCTTGTTGATTACTGTTTGTTTCTGAAAAAAATATGGTCTAATCTTGGGCATTTCGTCCAACCTTGGCATACCAGTCATCCTGAATGTGAGGTTGTTTCCCCCCCCCCCCCCCCCTCCCCCCCCCCCCCCCCCCCCCCCCCCCCCCCCCCCCCCCCCCCCCCCCCCCCGCCCTTTTTTTCCGATCTTGTTGATTACTGGTTGGAGCTGAAGTAGAATTTCTCAATCTGGTCATCATTATAGTCTGATGTAGGAGCATATGTTGTTGACGTTTCCCGTAGTTACATAGATTTAAGGACAAGGTGAGGAAGCTAACCTCTCGCTTGCCCTGGCTCCCCATTTATCCGGGCTTGCCAGCGGGCATGCTATGCACACCAGGCATGGGCTGCGTTAAGACCACTTTGGAACTCATGGAGGAGAGACTTGGATGCAGAGAGGAAGAGAGCGGGATACACCTGGAGAGAATTGGGAAGGGCAGCCCAGGACAGGGCGCGCTGGAGGATTGTTGTTGATGGCCTTTGCTCCAGTGGGAGCTGATGGCTTCAACTGAACTGCAGGAGCATACATTTGAAATACCGTGATGATTTTACTTGCAGGCATATGGTTATGATCCTTCAGGAAACAGGGTAACATTGAAATACCGTGATGATTTTACTTGCAGGCATACGGTTATGATCCTGCAGGAAACAGGGTAACATTGAAATACCGTGATGATTTTATTTGCAGGCATATGGTTATGATCCTGCAGGAAACAGGGTAACATTTTAATACAGCGTTCCTGATTTTCCTGTCAACTAAAATACCATTCTGTGCACATATTTGTCTTTTTCGTCACTGTAGAACGGGGCCCGATTCTTTTATGACGTATTAGTAGGCTAAAAAGTCAAGTGTTAAAAAAAGGATAAAACTAATATGCTGACAAATTTTCAAGCCTAGAACATGCCCATCTTCTGTATGTACTTCTCCTTTGTCCTTCCATATAACGTCTCAGAGGCTGAGAATATCCAGGAGTATCTGTTTCACGAGTTACTTCACGTCTTTCTTCTTCTTCTTCTGCGTACGCAGGCTGATGCTCCTGCGGACACTCCCTATATGGACAGACAAGTATTAATCCCATCTACCCAACAAAGGGAGTGGAGTGGAGTTTCTCTGTGGTTTACCCCAAATAACACACTTTTTGCATCTACCTTGGAGGAGATTGGTGGATGGTGCAGTCATTGTTAATTCAGGCCGCGACTAATTTGGCATGATCTCTGTACCTTCTTCTTCCAATATAGTGTATTTTAGGCAATTGAATCCTGGCAGAGCCTCTCCCTCTCCAGGTAACATTTTCTTATTCGGTTTTCTCCTCTACATGCGGCAGGTAGTACTGGGTTAAGTGGCTACAAACAAACAAACAAACAAAAAACAGAGAAGAAAAATGAAAATGACTTTCCAAGACTCTGTGAAGACGTCATAGCTGCAGTGAAATTGATGAAACGTGGGATGGCTGCATGTGTCAACCGTGGAAAGGCAGTAACTGCCCCCTGCAACAAAATCTGACACACAGATGACTTTCCCACTTCATGGACTCAATCACTAATCGTCACCCTTCCCAAGAATGGAAATAGCCAACAATGCCAGAACTACCGCACTATCAGTTTGATCGCTGTGCCAGCAAAGTGATGCTCAGAATCATTCTCCATAAACTACACCCATAAGCAGACACCGTAACTGCTGAGGAACAGGCTTGGTTCTGCAAAGCCAGAAGTACCATTGAACATACCTTTGATCCATAAACTCTTTTCAAAAAGCATCCCCAATACCAGAGGGAGTTCTGCAACGTCTTCATTGACTTCAAGAAGGCATTCGTCTGGCAGTCGATGTTATGGACCATAATGAACAAGCTTGACAAGAGACAAAAGCTAGTCGACACCATTCAGCAACTGAAGTGCAAAGCAGCTAGTGCAGTGCTCATAAGGGTACTACGGGAGAGAAGTTCCATATTTCAGTTGGACTTCGGCAAGTTCTATCTCCCACACTTTTCAAAATGTTCTCTGATTACAAGGTCAGAGACGTCTAGGAATCTCACTAAAGAAAGCTTACTTCCCTTTTATCTGTCCATTTGTACCATCAAGGGCGTCGTGAGAAGAAACTCGACCCGCAGCCAATTTGAAAGCCAGTGTTGGTGTACTACCGTGGGTCATCAGGGTTCCTTTGACGCCTTTGGTCCAGGTCTTCCTTGGTCTGCCTCTGACCTTGTGACCAGAGAAGAACATGTTGTATGCATGATGGGCTGGCTGGGAAATCAGCATTCGCGAAAGGTGGTCAGGCCATTTTACCTCTCCTGTTCTATGTAATGGAAGATCAGTGTGTCCCACCATTTCCCTGATTTGTGTGTTCCTGATTGTGTCACGCTTGGTTTTTGTTGCAGTACAATAATTTTATGATCCTCAGGTCTGACCAGTGCGTTAGGCTAATGAGCAGGTCAGACGTCTGCTTAGTCGTAGCCATGAGACCCTCTTCTTAAATTATATAATCTTAATCATTGATTCATTCATCCATCAGCTATAAATCATGCACATTGTGGTCTCGAAAGTTAGCAGAGGTGGTGTAGCATATTGGACAAGTCCTCAGAAATGGGCGTTAGACACCGTTCTTCAACGCCTGGGTCCTTGTGGCCGACATGATCCAGATGGCAGACAAGACATGTCTATCTTGACCATCTCATGCCAGCACTACTAAAAGAAAAGGTGGAAGCGACTTTTTCAAACAATTCCAGTAGGCCCCCCTGCCCTGTATATGGAGGTGTTTCCTTCAACGTTCCCCATTGGTCAGCCCCCCACAGATATTGCTATTTGTGCCAGAAGAATCAGACTAGAAAATGGCACGACTAGCGGAACCTGGTCTGACAACTTTCACCCGCCCCGGAAGTTGCAAAGCCCCTGATGCCTGCTTTGGCTACACCACTAGTGCCAGGAGCAGACAGGCAGCAAGGGCTGGGAAACCACCAGTGTAATTTGATTAATGAAAGTTCAGAATTGAAAACTTTCGTTTTGACAAATAATGCTGATGTACACAAAAGCTTGCGGATATTTCGTTTCGGTTCAAAGGCACATAAGTTTTCATTTTAAGGGGCAATGAAGTCCAAACAATACTGTATAGTAACTGTTATCAAGCGCCTATGTTGCCGTTCCAGAGCTATCAGGAAGTGTACTGACCATATAAGGCTAAGCTCCAAACATATACCTGCTTTCCGAGAACTCTCTCTGTCTGCAATCAGACAGAACTCTCTCTGTCTGCAGTCGAGCCAGGAGCTTGGCCTGTATTTCTAGGTACAGTACAGGTTTTAACTCCAACCTTCCTCACCTCATTAGCCTTGTTTGGGTGAACAATTAAAGTGTCTACAAGTTAATTATAACAGCTGAAAGGGCACTGTATGTTGGAGACCGTGTGATTCGGCTTTAAGATCCCCCAAATATACATGTGTGTGTGTGTGTGTGTGTGTGTGTGTGTGTGTGTGTGTGTGTGTGTGTGTGTGTCATTATCATCATCATCCAGTTGACGTCCACAGTCATCATGTTGACTATTCTGACGTTTTTGAATGTGGGCTGACGCAGCATCTTCTCTCTCTCTCTCTCTCCTCTCTCTCTCTCTCTCTCTCTCTTCTCTTGACACGAACATGTCAAGAGTCTTTGCCTCGACTACTGTATCGGGTAAGGCGTTTCACTCCTTTATAGTGCGTGGGTAAAAGGAACCCTGTCGATACAAGGTTCGGCACTGTAGTTGCTTAAATTGCTGTTTGTGTCCTCTACGTTGATGGGTTGGAGCAGAAATCATCTGGGATCTGTCCATGCAGACCAAACCATGCTTGATCTTAAACAGCATGGTCAGTCTGGTGGTCTTTCTTCGCTGCTTTAGGAGGTGCCAGTCCAGCTGCTTGATGAGGCTGCTGACGTTGGAGGAGTTGTGAGTTTCGAGGTGATATCTGGTCAGGACCACAGGCTTTGTATATATTAAGCTTCAGCAGTAACTTCCTTATACCTTCCTCAGAGATGCTGATGTTGGTAAGCAGATCACATTCTATTACCTTCATGGGGCATTTTTTCCTGAAACTCATCAACAGTGTACGTTCTACCCTCGCTAAATACAGACTGGAACTGAGCACTCAGCACCTCCGTTTTCTCCTTGGGCTCAGACACAAGCTTGCCGTTTACTTTCAGCGGTGAGACTCCAGTCTTTGATGTGCGCTGGTGCTTGATGTACGTCCAGAATCTCTTGAGCGAGGGTGTCTCGTCAGGTGCAGTATCAGAAAGAGACTGGTTGATGTAGATCCAGTACGATCGTCGGAGTTCACGTTGGATGGTGCTTCAAAGAAGGCGGGTTTTCTGCTCTGAGCCCCTCAGACCCACTCTTCTTCATCTGTTTATATACTCTTGCTCTCCTGTTAATAAGCTTCTTCAGTTCTGGTTGTCACCCAGGGTTTGCTGGTCTTGGGGGCGGGCCTGCTTATGAGGATGTACTTCTCAACTGCAGCTGTGTAGCTCTTTGAACATGGTCCAGAGTTCTTGCGTGGAGAGGTTCCCATACTTTCCATGTTCGCTTGAAGCCCCTTCATGCTTCCCTTCATGCTACCCCAATCTGCCTTTCTATGACAGGGGGGATCCTTCGGGGGGGCTGTCTGTGCTTCTGCAAGTTGCTGTTCAGCTCACAATAAACTATGTCGTGGTCCAAATAAGCCGGGATCACCTCAAAAAGGGAGACAAGATGGGGAGTGTTGTCAGGATGAGGTTGATGAGTGTTGTCTCTCTCGTGGGTTTTTAACACCATCTGCTCTAGGCCATGGTCCCTGATCAACTCCATGCACCGTTGTGGAGGCGTGGATAGTTCGTTTGGGGCTTGAGCGTTTGCTGTGTCCAGTCCCAACGCAGAAATTAAAATCTCCTCCGATCAGGAGATGGGGTTCTGGATTGAGGCTACTCTGGTCAGTGAGTTCCGAAACGGTACAAAGCTGTTCTCATCTCCTAGTCGGCCGGTTAGTAAGAACAGAGGTAGAGTCCTCACCCCAGTGAGCTTGACAGCCACCCAGAAAAGCTCGCAGTCCGTCATCAATTCTATTGCAATAGAGCTATTTAGGTCTGCCCTGAGGGCAAGAAGTACCCCTCCACCCTCTCTGTTCCGGTCCTTCCTGTAGACGTTTGTAGGTATCTGGGAGTATTTCACTGTCACTGATATAGGAGTCCAGCCAGGTCTCCGTGCCGAAAATGACATCGTGTGTGTGTGTGTGTGTGTGAATTTAGACTTCAGATTTTGTACTGTTTGATGACTTGGGAGTCTATAAAAAAACAGGGTGAAAGTGGTCAACAAGGTGTAAGTTTTTACACATGCACAGTTTGGCTGGTGGATATTTTGGGTCGACCCCCGCTTGACTCAAACAAAAAAAATTTCAAAATGGGTGACTGACGGCGGCAAAACAAAGCAAGATAGGAATAGAGTTTGTTTAGAACTTACCGCCAATGACATTGACAAAAAAAAGCACAAGACGGGACACGATGCATTTCAACCACTCGGGTTTCATTTTCGGGACCCAAGTGGTTGAAATGCATCGTGTCTTGTCTTGTGCTTTGTTTGTCAATGTCATTGGCGGTAAGTTCTAAACAAACTCTATTCCTAATCAAAACAGAAAGTTAGCCGCTGAAAGTTAACCGCTGACGGCCTGTACGTTTAAACATTGCGTGTTTTTAAAAAACTAATTTTCTTTGATAATACAGAAAGGACGTTAAAGAGGTAATCACAGAAATGTCTGTTAACAAATGACAAGAACAGGTGACGTTGCACTCAACGTCTTTCTCCCGAAACTAAACAAAATCACTTTTGTTCTTGTTTTTACTCAAACTTACAACCCCTGAGCAACCTGTAAAACCTCAACTATGAGAGCTATTACCAGCACAATAAACTGAGGTTCACATTTATCTGTTATCATCAGGTTTTGCAGATTTTCGTAAGGTTTTTTGAATTTTTGAACGGTTTCCGTTGAGTCTATTTAGGTTTGGCTAAAAATACACACCCAAAGAAATGAAACTTGTGATTGCTTTCCCTTGAAAAATGGATGGCACGAGTCACACGCAATCGCAACCTGTTTGGTTTTAAAACCAGTTTGCTTACGGGTAGTCAAGCATAAACCAGTGTTTACGTCGTTTGAAATTTTTCATCAACTTTGGAAGCGGGGGAGGTGTATTGTGCTGAAAAGAAGATGAAGTTGATCAGCAAAATCATTGACAAAGGGGCCGGGTGAGAATAAATATGTTTTTTTCCAGTTTCTCATCGTCATGAGCTGTAGTCATCTGTTATCGCACGTTTATGAATTACAGGAATTTTTTTTTATCAATAGTGTCAGTGTCACCATTGCCATTACAGTGAAATATGTGATGATAGAGATGAAGAAGAAGATGATGGGCAATACAGTCTTAATCTAAAGTTTCATCATCTGTGTGTACTTTACTGTCACTATCATCACATATTTCACTGTTAAAGGCAATGGTGACACTGACACTAGTGATAAACAAAAAAATAATGTCTCATAATAATCGCCTGTTGATTGTGGAGACTCAACGGAAAGAAGAAGTGTCATGTTTATTTTCAGGACAGGATCATTTTCAGGATCTGTATTCAGATTTTCAAAAAGGGTTTTTTGAAAATAAGGTTTGTATGACACAGCTTCTTTTAACAATGGAAGATTTTACAGAATATATTGAGCAAAAAGCTCATTTGATGTTACTTAGACTTAGAAAAGCTTTCGACACTATACCACATTGTATGCTTTGGAGGGAAATTGAAAGGTAACTGGGATTACAGGAAATGTACTGAATTGGATCCAGGCTTTTTTGTCTGGACGAACACAAAAAGTAAGGATAAATGACGCCACTTCACAAAGATCAGATGTTTCTAAGTGGTATACCTCAGGGGAGTATCCTAGGACCCATACTTTTCACTATATTCATTTAAACGATCTTCAGAATCTGTCCAAAGCAATTGTAAGATTTTTGCTGTTGACACGAAACTGTATGGAAATTTACAATAT
>CM031621.1:4324963-4381224 GCA_018398815.1 Conus ventricosus
GATCAAAATTTTCCTGCGAAAGAATTTTGTCTAAAACAACAGTTGCACACAATTACAAAAACTGTTTCAACAAGAATCCGTGGAAGTCTGAAGAGTATATGTTTGCTGTCTGTAAGTAAAGCACACATCACATTTTGTATACATGTACTATGTAGCATGCATCTTGAGTACTTTCAACATTGTCTATAAATAAAGCACACATCACATTTTGTATACATGTACTATGTAGTAGTACTTTCATCATTGTCTATGATAAGTAAATCAAACATCACATCTTGTGTGTACTATGTAGCATGCATCTTGAGTACTTTCATCATTGTCTATGGTAAGTAAAGCACCCATCACATAGTGTTTGTACTATGTAGCATACGTCTTGAGCACTTTCAACATTGTCTATTATAAGTAAAGCACACATCACATTTTGTACGTACTATGTAGCATACGTCTTGAGCACTTTCATCATTGTCTATAAGTAAAGCACACATAACATTTTGTATATACTATGTAGCATATGTCTTGAGCACTTTCATCATTGTCTGTAAGTAAAGCACACATCACATTTTGTTTCAGGGTTCCCACTTCCTCACAGGAAAAAAATTCAAGGGTTTTTCAAGGGTTTCTAAAGGGGATATTTTAATTTTTAAGGGCAAATTTAGCCATACAGTTGGAAAAAAAAAAAGAGTGAATAATTACCTTACACATGTAATCCAGCCATGATGATAAGGTGATTACACTTCTGTAGTCTTTTCCACGCTCAATATCATATACAAAAAATAAAAAATGAAGTCTTTACACAGAAATTGAGAAATCAGAAAAAGAAAACTTTCAATCTGCTTTCCGGACCAGTATCTGACATGGGATGTCCAGCTGCTTCTGTTTCAAGTCCTTATTCAATGATTCATCAAAAAGCATATTCTCTACCGGCAGCTGCAGCTGAGCGCTCCCTCTCTGGCACACTTCAGGAGGGAGCTCAGCAAACTTTACTTTTAAAATACAGCCACTGTATGTGTTGTCGTGTGGAAGTGTGTGTGAATGGTTGGGCCTGGACTAGCCTAATGCTTGTTCTGGGGCAGGATAGGGAGCGGGGTAATCCCTCTTGAAAAGGTGAACATGGGTAGCCTTCCTGCAGTTTCCCACACTCAACTGTTTTTTTTTTTTTGGGTTTGGGTTTTGTTTTGTTTTGTGTGTGTATGTGTGTGTGTGTGTGTGTGTTGTGTGTGTGTTGTTTTTCTCGTGTGTGGGGTCTTGAGTGTGGCCGTTTATGTGTGTGTATCTGTGTGGTGTGTGTGTGTGTGGGGGAGTGTGTTGTGTCTGTGTGAAGTGTGTGGGGTTTTGGTCTTTTCCCCCGTCTCTTTTGTGTGTGGGGTGTGGTTGTCCTCTCTCTCTTTTGCCCTGTGTGGCGTGTGAAAGTCTCTCTCCCCCGTTTTGTGTGTGTGTGTGCGCGTGTCTCTCCTCTGTATGTGGGGTTTTGGGGTGGGGGTGTGTGTGTGGGTGTATTTTGTTTTGTCCCTTTGGGGTGTGTTGTGTGTCTCCTCTGGGTGTGTCGGTGTCTGTCTCCGGTGAAAGTGTTGTCCCTTTGTGTTGTGTGTGTGTGTGTGGTGTGTGTGTGGGTAGCTCCATAGGTAATTGGGGGGGAAGGGGGGGAAAGAATGCTGCCCTTTTAAACAAAAAAATTTGGTTTTTTTTTAAATTTTTTTTAAAAAGCGAAAACAAAAAGTCATTTAAAAAGTCATAGAGGGGAGACAAACCGTGACAAATTAAATTTGAAGATTTAAAAGTTTCCCAGTCTGTTATTTCACTTTTTTTTCGTTCTGAAAAGAAAAAAAAGGAAAAAAATCCCCAAAATTTGGGCAAGATATCTTTTTTTGGTTTCCCCAACCCCAAAAGGGTTCCCCCCGCAATGATTTAATGGGGGAAACAAAAGTTTCGTGCCCTTTTCCCAGCAGTTTGGGGAAAACTTTGATATGGTTGAAGGAAAGAATCGCCACAACATTTCCCGGGTTTTCAACACCTCTGCCCCCATTTGGGCTGTTATTTGTAAATTTGGGCTGCCCGATTCTTATGAGGAAAGGGGCTGACCTGAGGGTTGATGAATTTGATGTTTGGGCCGAACGAAGTCCATAAGATTAAACCTAGCAGCCTACTCGCTTTTTCCAAATTTCCCCGGTTTTTTTTTTTCCCTTTTTCCCGTGATTTTCCCACCCCCGGGTTCCCCCAAAATTCCCCGAAATAAACGGGTCTTTTTGCACATTTTAAAGGGAAAAAAAACGCATGTTTTTTTGTCCCCTGCATTCAGTAAAACCGGGGCCCTTCGATATTTTTCCTTTTTCCTTTGAAAACCACAAGGGATCAAATGCGAAATTTTCCCCTTAGGCATGATGGCAGACGCAACAGTGTTGGAAATTTTCCACCAAAGGATGAGGGAGCATGGCCTCTTTGTTGGGAAGTCGAACTGCGCTTGCGAAAAACGATAACCAACTATCGAATTGTTTCCCCCTTTGCTTGAAAAGCAGGGCCCGACACCCCAAAAACGATTCGAGGGGGCGAAAATCGATGTCCGAAGTCTTGTTCGGGGTTAGTTCTCCGTTTCGCCCTTAAAATGTTAGGGGTCATTTTTGGGTTCCGAAAACGTTTTTTTTAAAGGGGATTTAAAGGGGATGGTGGGGATTATCTGCAGTTTTAAAGGGTTTTTTTAAAAGGGGGCCTTTTGAAATTTTTTTTAAAAAAGGGTTTTCAAGGGTCTTAAGGGGCGTACGAACCCGGTGTTTGAATAGGGTGCATGCATCTACAGTATTTTCTCCCCATCACGAAAGATAATCCAAATGTGAAAATCAGCTCCTTTCACCTGGGGGGAGTGCCAACCAAAGGGGGGGGGGGGAAAAAAAACTGGAGAAAACAGGAGACGTGACAAATGGCGAGGGCAAAACAAACCCTTTCCCCCCCAAAAATTTCCCCTTTCGGGTTTTGGGAATTTTTTTCCCGCTTAAAAACCCGGAATTGTAAAATGTTTCACCCGGGGGAAGAGGGCAGGGACAAAAAAAAGAAATATATTTGCCCCCCAATTTCTTATTTTAAAAAGATGGGGGGAAAAAAGTTTTTCCCATCTTTCTTTTACCTATAACTTTCCCAATTGGCTGTTAAAACATTCTGATGACTTTTAAAAATTTTGATGCCCTAAAAGGGGGGAGTTTGTGAAAATTTTGGCCCTGACTGAAAAGTCCCTTTCCCCCAAACCCTAATCCCAATTTTAAATTTTTTTGGGAAAGGGGCAAACCAAGCAGTAAATGAATAAAAAAACTAAATTTTGTTCTTTCCCCTGAAACCGATTTACAAATAAAAACTTAACATTGGGGACTACAGACAAATTTTGTTAAAAAATTTTAAAACTAAAAATCATGTTAATAGGAGATTAGCTCAAGACCCCACAAAATTTTCCCACTTGAAAGGCCCAACAAACTTTTCAAACAGCGTTTTGAGAAACCCAATAAAGAAGCCCCCCTAAGGCTGAAAATTTGTAAAAAATCTTTATTCAGAAGTATTAAAATTCGGGGTGCCCCAGGGGGAAATTGCCCAATCGGGAAGATTTTGTGCACACCCCGGAAATTTTAAGCCAAAAAATTTTCTATACGGAAAAAAGAGAGAAAGAGAGAGGACAAAAAAGAGAAAAGAGAGAGAGACAGAAAAAAGGGGAAAAAAGGGAGAGACAGAGGAGAGTTTTTCAAAAAGGGAATTTTGCTAAAGGGTTTTTTCCGAAACAAAAAAAAAAACGAAAATTTTTTTCAACTTTTTTCAAACCGAAATCAACTAACAAAATACATTTTGGCCGCCACCCCCGTCTCCCTTTTCAATCATTTCAGTACATTTTAAAAAAAATGAAAAAAAAAACGCAAAAACATGAATGGAAAATTCAAAATACAACCATTATCTGAAATTGAAAAAGAAAGCCCCACATTTGACCTGAAAATTGCTTCTTTATGTTTGCTTGTTTGTTTCTTCCCCCCCCCCCCCTTTTTCCCATCCCCCAAACCCTTTTTTTAAAAAACATTTGATTTCCCCCTTTTTCTTGTTTCAAAATATCCCACTTACATAAATATTTTTGTTTATTTTTTCCAGGGAATTTTGGATGGACGAAGGGCGGGGAAAAAGGGGGAAAACCCAAAGCTAAATAAAAAGGGTTAATTTTTTAGAGTTTTCGAAAATTTGGGTTTCGTTTTAAAGCAGAAATATAAAAAATTTTTGTAAATTTTTGGAAAAAAAACTCCGAATTTGCCCCCGCCCACATAAACGATCCGCAAAGGGGGGCCATTTTTCACCTGTAATCAAAAAGCGGGAGGAAATTAAAACAAAAATCTTGGCATGGCTTAACTACTCTTGGTGTGACGTCACATGAGGGACTGGCCGTCACCCCGGGCGCCTCCCACAAAAAACCCAAACGGGGGGACAAAAAAGCGTTTCCCTGATGGTTCTTGCACTCTCGACCCGGTTTTTAATTACCAGTAAACCCGGGGCCTTTTATTTGCGCACCAATGTAAAATGGGGATGAAACGGAACCAGTGAAAGGGCCCCTTTACCTTAACCTTTTAAAACCCAAATTTTTTTTAAACCCACGTCAGTTCCAGCGGGCCCCAGGGGAAACGAGCAATTCATTTCCAGGTAGGGCCCCCAAACACATAAATCCGAAGGCGTACGGACTTTACCGAAGTTTCGAGGGAGGCAAACCAAAGGACTTCTTGATGCGATCACGCGGTGGACGGCGAGCGGGGGAATTCCCTTTTCCCCAAAAGCCTTAACGTGTTAAATTAAATTTTAACAAGGTGACCCTGTCCTTTAGATATGAACAAAATTAAACGGGGGCGACTATCTACTATCTGTACGAGTTTACCCCTCCCCCTAAAAGAAAACGCCACAATCCCAGACGAATTTTTTGGGATCCACGGCGGGCTCGGCAATTGTCGGAACAGCTCGTTTCCGGGGTCCACCGGGAAACTGACTTAAAAATTTAATTTTGCCCCCGGCAGGGTTTTGCACAAACCCCTTTCCCCATTTTCTTTCGAGAATCGCATCAGTGGAAATGTGGCAAAGAATTTTCCCGTCTCCTGTTTGAGCTGCTGCACACCCCTACAGCACAATACCCTCCCACCCCCTCGTGACTTTTTTGGCTGGGGGGGGGAATGAAACTGGGATTTCATTTGGGTTTTGGGTTTGTTGGTGGGCCCGCGGCGGGAGGGCCCCCAGCCCATAAATTGACGTCAGGGTTTTGGTCAAAACCGCGCGGGGTTTTAACAGGGGGTCCCAAAATTTTTTTTTTTATCTTTTAATTTTTTCCCGGGGGACTTTTTTTTGAAAAAAAATACCAGTGAGTTTAAAAGAATGTGCCGGTTTTTAAAAAATTTTTCAAAAAACCTAAAGTAGCCCCTTTAACAAACAAGCAGGAAAAGAGTTTCCTTTGTATTGATGAACCCACATGTTTTTTATACCACATCCTTCAATCCATTAGTCCATCACTGGAAAAGAAATAAAAAAAAAGGAGGAAAATAGGGTTGCTAAAATTTTTTTGTCTCGAGGATGGGGGGGGGGGGGGGGGGGGGGGGGGGGGGGGGGGGGGAGGGGGAGATTTAGGGGAGAGGGGTTTGGGGGTCCCTTTGTTCATCCCCTTTGTGTTCTGTTTTTTGGTTTCATTTTTTTTTTGTTTTCTTTTTAAAACCCCACTCTTAAGTTCCCAAGTTCCAAAAAAAAAAAATTCCATTTAAAGGGTTACCTGTTTTTTAGGGGTTACATGAAAATTCACTGGGAGGAGAAAACCCGCCCCCCTAATTGGTTTCCCCCAAAAAGCAGGGCATAAAAAAACGAAGCAACGCTTTCAAGTGAAAACAGCTTGTTTGGAGCAGCCAGCAACTTCTAAAAACGGGGCCCCTAGTTCAAAGTTTGGCCCCCATGGAAAACGCATTAACACAGCCCCACAGTTATGTTTTTTAATGCATGCTCTGCAAAAAACCAGTTTTTTTAAAAACTTCCCAATTTCCTCAAATCATACCCCATTTTCAGTAAAAATTTTTGGGCAAGGTTTTTTAACCCAAAATCAACGCCGGCTTCGAAGCTTAGTTAGTCAAGGGGCAAAAACCTTTTTATCTATGTTCCCAAAAGAAATTAGGGGGTTTTTTCTTGTTTTTTGGGTTTTTTTTTTGGGGGGGGGGGTTTTCCCTTTTTTTTTTTTTTTTTTGGGGGGGGGGGGGGGGGGGGGGGGGGGGTTTGATTGCCGGGGAAGCTGCTTTAAAAATTTCTGAGACACTTAAGAGCCCAAACCCTTTAACCATGTAAGAAATTTTAAAAAAAAAGAAACATGCCATGGAATGCACCCGAAAATGTTTAAACCCTGTAAAGTCAAAAAGGCAGGGCCCCTACAAACGCCCCCAAAAACCCGGTTCTACATTTTTACAGAAGTTAAATGATACACAGAAAACACAAAAAAAAAAGGTTTTTTTTTTCCCCCAAAGGGAAAAAAAATTTACTTGTCGGGCCGGAGGGTGTTCCCAAAGGGAAACCTTTTAAACCTTGATAACAATTTTGCACGTTTTTCCCCTTTTTTTCCACCATCGTATTCAGGGGGGTTTTCCCCAGCATCACATCAAAAAACAAACAAACCCTTTCGCTATTCCTTTCGGCTGTGCAGTTTTTTTAAAAATTCAGCCAGTGATAGTAAATTATAGTGATTGTCCTTTTTTTTTTTCGGGGGCCCCTTTTTTCTTAAAATTAACCCCCAGTACCTTTGCGTAGTTCATACCCCGGTCCCCTTCAACTTCAAGATCTAAAAACCCCAAATGCCTCCCGGATCGACCGAAAACAAACCGAAATTTCCCCTTTCTGAATCCCGGATCGACCGAAAAGGGACCGCCCGAAAACTAGGTCACCGACTTTCACTTTCACTTCGCATATCCAAAAGAAATTGCGATATAAGCGATTTCCCGGTTTAGGGGCCGTTTCCGGACCCCCTTTTTGTGTTTTTGTTGCAAGGTTTGGGGCGATAGTTTTGCTGCTGTGATTTTTCAAATTTCAGGCTTTTTTCGTGAAAAATTTTTTTCAAAAAGGGCCCGGATCAAGTTATCATGCAACTTCGGGAAAACCGTTTTTGGATAGATAGTGATAAGAGGGGTGTTTTTGGGGGGCTTCACCCTTGAAAGAAATTTCAAAGCAAGAAGACCCCCGAAAACAAATTTTGGGGCCCTATTTACCCCAAAAATTGTTCGTCTGCCAGTAAATTTTGAGTCTAAAAAATTGGGAAAAGTGAATGGGGCCCATGTTTTGCAGTAAAGCCCGAATTGCCTATCCTGCGGGGACCCAGCCCCAAAAAAACCGGGGAAAATTGGGAAAAACCAAAAGGCTGCTAAAAGATTCAGTTACTTTTTAACTGGAGTGACAGACTGCAAGAGGAAAGGCCAAAAAAAAACTTTTGTTTGGGTTTTTGCCAGCCGGGGAAACCGAATCGGACGACCCCCCAAAATTTTGCAGTCGGTGGGGGTTTTTTTGCCCCATAAAATTTGCCTGTGGGTGCGTCACCTTTTTTTTTTTTTAAATCTTTTAAAAAACCAAACCCAAATTTTTGGCAAAGGGGGGGAAAACAGAAAAATTTTTAAAAAGCCCCCCAAAAAAAGCAAAAAGAAAAAGGTTTTTAGAAAAAATCGGGCAGCCTACCACCCCCGTTGAAATGAAATTTTTCCCATCTATTTTTCAGTTTATTTTTGGGGAAATCCATCGCGTCCCAAAAATCAGCAACTACGGGGCCCAAACAGACCCCTTTTTTAAAGGGTGTTGCTCAGTTGTTTGATTTTTTTGTAAAAATTTAGATTTAAAAAAATTTTAAAATTTTTCAGAAACTTTCATTTGAATGCCAGCAGTAAAGCAACCCCCCAAAAGGTCAGCCGGGCTATGCCGTTTTAAGTTTTTACAAAAAGTTTTTTTTTTTTTCCCACAAAAGTTACCTATTAATGTCCCGAAAACACAGATTGACTTTAAAATGTTGTTCTGGGGTTTTCAGTACTTTGTCGGGGGACGGGGGAAAATAAACAAAGTGCCCCAAATTTCCAAAAAAATTTTCTGGGGTTTTCCAGGGGAAAAATTCAGGAAAATTTTCCCGGCCAAAACTCTTGAGTAAAAAAAACCTGATCGTTTTATTTTTTTTTTTCATAAAACCAAATTCCCTACTATGGAAAAAAAGGGTTTGTTTTGGAGGGAGGAGGGTTTTTGGGCCATTTTTTACAAAAAATTTTGTAATTGGGGGAGTAAAAAAAAATTTTTTAAATTGGGTTTATTTGTGGTGGGGGTGATGTGTGGCGGAGTTACTTCCCTTCCATGGAAATTCTATGGGATCTAGCCCCAAAGTCATGGGGGTGGGCAGGGGGTTAAAAAAAAACCTTTTTTTCACCAAACCGGGGTTTTCATTTTAAAATTTCTAAAAGGGGGGCCCTTTGCCCCCATTGGAAATAAAAAATTGGGGGGGGGATCTGGAACCAAAAAGGGGGGGGCCCTTGGAAAAGGGAAAACACATATTTAGTTTTTAAAAAATTTTTTCCCCAAAAATCACTTTTTTCAATAAAAAAGGTTTTCTTCCCCTTGCAAAATTTCTGCACTCCTTTTTTTCTGAAAAAAGGGTTTACTCCTTTTTTTGGGGAAAAAAATATACTTTTCAAAATGTTCATTTCCTTTCTTAAAAAAAAACGCCCCCCTTTGCACACTCCTTTTCCCCAAAAAAGTCAATACGGGCCCCACACTAAAACACTTCCCAATGCGAAGTTAAAATTTTTTTGTCTCCAGCCCAAATATGAAAAACGTTAAAAAAAACCCTAAACACACAGGTAGCCCCTTTAATACACACAAAAAAAAAAGTCACTTAAAACATCCCTTTGGGGCCCCCCCATAAGGTCCCCCAAACCCAACTCTGGTTTCCGGGCCCTTTTTGGAAAAACTCTCCTATCCTTTTTAAACTCTTCCAGGGGAAGAGGGCTTTTCCCTGAAGTCAACTCTCCAGTTTGGGCCCCCCTTCCCAAGAAAAAAATCATCATCAGCCTGTGCAGAGTGCGTTGCCCGGGAAATTATCGTAACAAAGGGCCCAAAGGGCCCCAACTCTTCTTTCCCCAAAAAACTGTCCATAAAAACATGTTTGCGCTGTTTGCCCGGTGGTTCGGAGACACTGCTAGAAACAGTTAATTTTGATCTTGGGCAACCAAAAAGTCTTGATCACTCAAAACCCTTAAAAATCCCGTTGACACGACTAAAATCGCCAGCCCAAAAGGGGAAAAAGGGGTTGGGTTCGCAGGTTGCTTGTTCGTCGTTTCCAACGCCCTTTCAGTATCCCTGTTCTCTTTTTTTTTTTTCCGATGAACCTTGAAATAATCCAGAATCTCGACCCCCAATAAATTTCGCAGTACACGCTGAAAACCCAAAAACCCGGCCGGAATTTGGGGTTAAATTTAAGCTGGGGCCCGTTGATTGGCTAAAAAGGGACAAAAAGGGACCCAATAAAAATCCTTGTTGTTTCTCTGTTTTCCCGGAAAAAAATAATGCATCTGCTTGACTCGCTGCTTTCAACGCGGGCCCCTGTTACTTTTCAGTTACGAGCGACCCTTTTCGTTTGCGGCTTTTTCTCAAAATTTTTGGGTTTTTTTTTCCCGCAGCGTGTTTGGATTTTTGGGGGGAAATCCCGGGAAAATTTTTGGGGGAAAATCCCGCAATGCCGCGCTCTAGAGAAACCCCTTGCCTATCAATATTCTTTCTTCCCCTTTCCCTTGCCCATAAAATTCCCTTTTGAAATTAATGTGTGTGTGTGGTGTGTGTGTAAGGGTGTGGGGTGTTTTGTGTGTATGTGCCCCACATGTGTGTGGTGAAAGCTGTTTTTCCGTTGTTGGGGCAACAGTGTGTGTGGGATAAAGTGGGGGGGTTGTGTCCCGGGGTTTTGGCATGGGTGGGGTTTAAATTTTTGCACCCTTGTTTGTAGATGAAATGGAACTTATTGCAATATTCATTTTCCCTTTTGGGTTTAAATTTTTTAAACCCTTTTATGAAAATTTGTAACCCGCTACGATTTAAATGATGAAAAGATAAACCCCCCTAAATAATCTTTTCCATTTTTTAATTTTTTTTTTTTTTTAAAACTTTTTTTCTTTGTCAAAAAAAAAAAATTTTCAACCTCTTTCAAATAAACCCCCTCCCCCCCCCCAAAAACCTCCTGATTTCGCAATTGTCTATTTTCCTCTGTGGGGAGTCCTGATTTTTATCAACCACTTAAAAAAAATTTTCGCCCCAAAAAATAATTTGGAAAAAAACATTTTGAGTAAAATTTTATTTTACATCCATATAACCAAGTCACAGTAAAATTTTCTTTTTTGCCTCCGCCCCCTGAAAGCACAGACCAAGTTGGACCCAGCAATGACAGAAAACACTTTTAAGGGGACCTAAACGACGCCAGTAAAACACAAAAAAAAAACCCAAAGTTTTTCATATTTTCGCAGCGCTAGAAAGAAAAAAAAAAGAAAAAATGCATCCCTTTGTATCCCTCCACACATTGGGATACCACAATCTTTACATGATTTTTTCCCAACCAAATCCATTTGGGGGCCCCAAAGGTCCACTCTTCTAAACATTTTTTTTTCTACTCCCGAGAAATATGTTTTTTGCCCATTGAAACACAGCCTGTAGGGCCCTTTGGGAAAACCCCCCTTTCGTTTGCTGCGTTTTTTTTCCAGATTTGGGGGGGAAAAGAAAAAACCTTTTAAGACAAAAATCCCTTGCCCCCGGAAAAAAAAGTGCTTCATCATCCCTTTCCCAACCACCGTAAACCCTAACATCAAAAACGTCCCAATGAAAAAAAAAAGAATAAACAGGACTTGTTTTTGTAACCCAAAGGCTGATATTTATTTTACCCCTTTTTACATAATTACCACAGTAAAATAAAAACAATTTTTTTTGGAAAGTTTTTTAGACCCTTTTAACATGGTATATATTAAAAATAATATTGTCAAAATGTGAAAAAGGGAAAAGAAAGGGGAGAAAAGAAAAGGGGAAGGGGTGGAAAAAGCATGTTTAAGAAATTTCGGGTCCCTTTAAACTTCAATAGAAAAAAAAACAAAAAATAGCAAAAACATGGATCCCGTTAATTCAATGAAAAAAAAAAAAAAAAATAGAAAAAAACAGCCCACAAATTTCAGATAAAAAGTAAACGAGCGGGAAAACCCGGGCCCTTTAAAAAAATTTTGGGAACAGTCTCGGGCCCCTTTCGGGAATGGCTGTGTTCATGGCCCCCAGGCCCCCAAATGGAAAGCTCCGAGTTGGATTAGGGAAATTTTTAAAACTGCCCAGACAGTTATTTTTTTTAATAACTCCCTTTTTTCCTGAAACTTTGTGATTGTGATTTAAATGAAAGCAGCATCGCCTTTTTTTTTATTCCTTCTCTTCTCTTCTTTTTTTTTTTTGTTGAGGGGGAAAATAGGGGAAAAAAGGGGTTTGGAAATGAAAGGGGGAAGAGGGGCCCCAAAATTTTTGAAGCAGAACCTGAAATAAAAACCCAAGTCAGGAAAATTCCCAAGCAAAGCAAAATCATTGAAAATGGTACACAGGTCTGTTTTAAAAAGCAAGAGCTTTGCACAAAATCCTGATCTGTGTACAGGTCATGTAAAAACCGATTCAATTTTTTCCCCCGAAAAAAAACCATTTTATATTTACAATGCTGGGAGAAAGGCGAATTTTTCTTTTGGGCCCAAATTAAAACCATACCCGTCAAGAAAAAAAATATCCCCAGGACAATAAATTAAGCATGCCCCCCAAAACACCTAAAAAACCCTTTTCCCCTTGTCAAAAAAACCTGGTAAAAAAGCTTTGAAAAAAATTAAATAACATAAAAGGCATCACCCCCCACACATATATTTAAATACACACTAAACATGCAAAACCGCAAGGGGGAGGGACAAAAACCACATTACTGGTAGATTCCCAGTGGGGGCATTCAAATTTACCCAAATAATGGGGGGGGCCCAAAAAATTGGAAAGGGGGAACAGGGAAAAAATTTGAGTCAGACTCCAGCTTTTTTTTCTTTTTTGTGGTGAAACCCCTTGCTCTTCCTTTCTCCCCTTTAACGGGTCCTAAAGCTGAAAAAAGTTGAAGCTGATGGGGGGAAATTTTAAAAATTGTCAAGTGCTTTCATTTTTCAAAGACTGAACCCCTTACAAAAGAACTTTTTTGTTCAGATTTGGTAAAACTCCCCTTTATCTTAAATCTATGCCCTTTCCCCATCCAAGCTTTAAAAGCCTTTTTCCATGATTTTTGTTTGTACTCAAGTTCGTTTTGTTTTTCCCTTTGGGGTTTTGGGGTACCCCAAAACTTAAAGACGAACTTGAAAAGGCCCTGCTGTTTTGAAACTTAAATTTTACGGGGGGGGGAAAAAAAAGGCCCAACAAAAACTTTGCTTTTCTTTGTCAGGGGTTTGGGGTTCATTTTTAAGGGACATAAATTTTTCCCTTTTGTTTAATGAAAACTGTGCCCGGAAAAAGTGAAAGTTAGAGCGCCCGCGTTTTTTTCCCTTTGGGCTTTTTGGGGCAGGGAGTGATAGGGCTGGAGGGGAAAACAGTGATGGGAGGGGGGGGGGTCTGACTGTTTGGGGCAATGCTGGGAATGTAAAATAAAACCTTTAAATTTTTCATGTTTGCAAACACTGCAACGCCCGTTTTTCCCCCTTTTTTATATTAAAATTCTGGGTAATCTTTTAAAGATTTTTCCCCAAAATTTGTTGAAATCCAATTTGGTCGCTTGACCACCCGTGTAAACTTTTTCACTGCACAATAAAAATGACGGGAAAAAAACGTAAAAAAATTTTTTAGTTTTTAAAAGGGCAAAGTTTGGATAACAAAATGCCTTTTGGGAAAACTACTTTATACCCCCCTTTCAAAGAGAATTAAATACACTGGAAAATCTTTTCTTTGGTTTGGGGGATTGAATTTAATGTTTTTATTGGGGAAAAATGGGTTAAAGGGGAAAGGCAAGAGCTCGATCGAACCCAAAGGAAATTTTTAACTTTTAAACTCCTCTTTGTGCCCCGCCACTTTGCACAGATTAAACATGGGAGACAAAAACTGTTGGGGGGTGTTGTGGATCAATTTGAAGTAGCAGAGACAGCAAGCAAACCCCGCTCAAAACAGCCAGGCAAAAAATTTAAGACCGACCAGAATCGATGTTTCTTTCTCTTTTATAACAGCAAGGGTGGCAGCCCAAACATCTGTCAGCGGACCCCTCAGCAAAAAACAACGCAAGAACTGCGCAAAAAAACAAAACCCCGAAAACCAAAAAAAACCCCCTCTCCTTTTATACATGCTCGGTCCAAAAGATTTGGACGGGCCAACACTACCCCCCACCCAAACAACTAAAATCCCAAAAAAATCAAAAGACCCCAAAAATTTCGAAAATCATCCTACCCCAAAATGACTTTGAAGCAAAAAAAAATACTATAACAAATATCGATAAAAGCAATTTTAATAATAAATTTTAACCAAAAACCCATTAAATGAAACTTAAAACAAGTTTCCCATGAAATTTTCTTTTTCTTCGGGCCTAAAACGAAATGTAAACAATAAATTTTCGTTTCAACAAAACCCCAAAACACTGTTTTCAAAATTTTTATTTCCCAAAAAAAGATTTTTCTTCTTCGTTGTTTTTTTCGTTTTTGATGTAGAAATTTTTGTTTGAACAAAAAAAAGCTTAAAAGTTTGCTTTTTTCGATTTAAAAAATTATATTTCCCAAAATTTCCCGGAAACATAAACTATTTTGGAAACTACAAAAACGAAACTTTAAAAGATTTTTTAAAAGGGGTTTGACGTCAATTTGTTTGGGTTTAAAGGGATTTCTTTGTAATTAAAGGCTGAAAAAATCGTAAATAAAATTTTCTTCACTTCTCCCCATTTATAAGATAGCATGCAACCAGAAAAAAAATAAAATTGAAAAAAAATTTAGGGGGGGGGAAAAAGGGGCCCTTAAGGGGCCTTTGGCCAAAAAGCCGGTCCCACTAATACTACTACTGGACAAGAGGATTTGAAAAAAGAGTGCCAATGGCAGGGAGGGGCGGAGGGGAGAAAAATTTTTTTTTTTAAACCATACTCTTTTCGTCAAATTTCAGTTTTTATCACAAGCCTTTCACATCACCTTACAGGCCAAAGTGCTGTGCAGCTGTGAAAATGAAAATATAACGTTTTTCTACCCAACTTTTTCTGTGATGTTCTGTTCCACCCTTTCCCCATCTTGCAACCACTTGCAATTTCCTCCTTGCCAAGTTCTGCAACCCATTTCTACCCTTTTACAGGGGGCTCCTTCATGAAGCTTTTAGAGGGTCCCAGAGGGGGGGATAGAGAGTCCCCCCAAAAAAAATTCACTAAAACAGAAAAAAGTGGGTATTTCCCTTTCTTTTTTAATTTTCGGGTTGATAATCGAACATTTTAGAGTAAATGAATTTTTCCCCTTTTCTATTTCCCCCTCTTTTTCCCCTGAAAAAAATTTTTTGAAAAAAAAACATGGGGGAAACCAGACAAGGGTGCTGCAAAGTCTTTAAAGTCTTAACCTTCTAGGGGGGCCCAACCACTAAACAACGACAAAATTTTCGAGATGCGAAAGCCTGAACCCTTTCTGCTTCGTTCGCCTAGGTTGTGCCGCCCATTTTTACCCAAATTTTTGGGGGTTTATCGAAATTTTTTTTAATTTAAAAGGCGGCAGGGGCCACAGCCTGGAAAAAGTCACCGGTCCACTGGTAACTGTTTAGTGACGTGGGCCCCCAAGGCGGCCTAAACAGGGGTTTTCGCAGTTCTTTGGCTTCCCAACTTTCGCGGGGGGACACGCTTTTTCCCGAAATTTTACGGGGGCAATCGCGCGCGAAGCTTGTGGTGGCTCAGCTTTGAAACATGACCGCGGCATGTTTGGGGGTTTTTCCGGGATTTTGTAGGGGTCCCCCAGGACTCGCTACAAGTTTTGTTAGTGGGGTCCTTTTCGCTCAATTCGTCATGGACGCAAAATATGTCGTCATTGGGGGGCCCTGGGTTTCCCCCCACAAACATAGTATTTTTCGTTTCACCAACTTGGCCCAAAACCCAAAAAATGGAATGTGAATGTTTTTCCTTGGGTCTAATGTCCACTCCAGCCATAACTTTTTTTGGCACATCAAAAATTCATGGTAATTCATAGAGGGAGGGGTGGGGAGCAAGTGCTGTGTGTGGTGCTTAAATGTTGGTAAATTTCTATGAATGTTTATATGGGCCCCAATCAAATTCGATTTGTTTGCCAAAAGAACCCAGGTGGTTATAGTATTGGGAAAAGATTTGTCATGACAACTGAAAAAAAAAAAGTATCAAAAGCTGAAAAATTGTGAAAAGTGGAAATCTAAACCGCCAAAAAGCCTGAGCAGTGCTGGGAAAAAAAAACACTTTTTAGTATAAAAACCTACTGCAAGACTAGACCGACTCATAACATTCTTTTTAAAAACACATTTAACAAAAGACAATCACAATCGATTGCGTTTTCGACAGACCAGGGGTTTTATCGATGATGGATTTAGTAACAGTCCTCAATTTGTCCCCAACCGACTCGTCAAATGCGAGTCACTGTACATATTGTCACGATGAAAACCCTTTTGATTTCAATGTAAAATTTTCCCCCCAAAAGAAAAAGTAACAAATCTCAAAAATCATTTTGCATCGGGTTTCAGAATCAATTTTTTTCACCCCAATTGGTCCGCAGGGGATTTAAACATGGGTTTCCCGAATTTCCCCGTCAATGGTCGCACAACTCTTCCACTGTTTATTTCCCGCTTCGGTAACACAGTTGGCGCTTTTACGAACCCCAATGTACGAAATGCGCACGCGCAAGAAGGGCTAACGGTGGGCCCCCGTTGGTCGTCCCCCACCCGAAGATGGGCACCTCAAGTCGACTTTCATTTGGTCTTTGCTTTCAGTCCCTTTTAAAATATATTTGGGCCCTTTGCTTGCTTTTCTTTATAAAAGACTCTATTTTCCAAATTAAACAAAAATCGGACCTTGTTTTTTTCACCCTTTTGAAACCGTATTGGCCAAATTTTTGATAAAATTTTTAGGGGGGTTTTAAACCCCCTTTTTGTTTGGAATAGTTGATTCATGCATAAATTTTTTTTTAAAATCCCATTTATTTGCAGCGTTTCATTTCCCAAACCGTATTTTGGGGATTGGGGGTGACTCCCAAAAATTTTGAAAAAAAATTATTGTTTTTCAGTCTAATTTTTAATGGCCGGGCAATCGGGTTGATATCCAAAAGGGCGGGCAAACGCGTTGGACAAAGCCCGCTTAACTGTACCCAAAGAAGCTCCCTTTTTTTACAAATTTTTCGTTTTTTAGTCATTAATTTTATTTTAATTTCCCCCACTCTTTAAAATTTCCGCAGTGTGGTCTCAAAAAACATTGCAGATGTGAAGAAACGTTTTACGGACTAGCCTCCTTTCAGTGATACCTTGATGAAACTGAACATGAGACTAATTTATATTGCGTTAAACCTTGGAGTTTTTTTTCTTTCTCTCTTTCTTTGATTTTTTTTTCTTTTCTTTTTTTTTCCCTTTTTTTTTTTTTTTCCCCCCTTTAGCAAGCCCCAAAATTTTTGACACTGTGTGCCCTTTGGGCAGATGGGTAAAATCCTGTCCTGTTAGCACACCGGATTTCCCTGTGTTTTGTTTTATGCAGAGTTCAGAACAATAATTTATCCTACCCCTTTTTTTTTCGTCTTCTGCCTGTGAGGACAGGTGCCAAACTTTGCCCTAAAAGGTTTCTGACTTTAAATTCGCTTTTTTTTTTGGGATGTCTTTTCAAAAAAAAAACAGCTTTCCCTTTTGCCCCTTTTTGTCTAAACTTTTTTTTTTCCCGTTTGGGGGGGTTCCCCCCCCCCCCACCAAAAATTGTTTGATCCCCGCTTTTCCCTTTTCACCTTCATTTCTTCACTGGGCCTCTAAATGTAGCCCTTTTTTTTTACCTTTGCACTCCCCAATTTTTTTCCCCTGTCCTCTAAATCGAAACCCTTTTTTTTTTCCCAGAACCCTAAATCCTCTTTTAACAAACCCTTTCTTAAAAGGTTTTTCCCGGAAGGGCAGTGCATCAACGGCTGTTTGAAAGATTTGGGCCCGCGACAGGGACCCCTCCCCCCGCCCCCATCATACTCCACCTGACCCCAGTTTTCCACATAGAAAGTCGACAAAAAAGGGCAAAGTATAAAAAAAATGGTTGTTTCTAAACAGGGATAAAAACTCAATGGTTTTCCCCCTTTTCGTCAGCGGAAAAATTTAAAAATTTTTTATTTTTTAAAAAAAACTCTCCTTTTTCCATCCTTCACCCCCCCCTTTCTCCCCCCCCCCCCCTTTCCCCTTTCTCTCCCCCCCCCCCCCCCCCCCCCCCCCCCCCCCCCCCCCCCCCCCACTTCCATCCGTTTATTAAATTTTTTAATGACTGAAGATTTGTTTTAAATGGGTTTTTTTTTTTTTTTTGTTCCTTTTTCATTGTTTTTTCATTCATTTATTTCCAAATTTTTTTGTTTTATCTTGTTTGATTCCCCTTTTTTGTTTCCATTTTTGCTTTTATTAAATTTTTTCCAGTCTGGAGAAGGGCCAATACGTTGAGGTTTTTTTTATTGTTTTTCCCACATTTACCCGGGGGTTTTTACCCAACATTTTGTCAAAAGTGCGGCTAATAAAAAGACTAGAGTAAAACCCCCAATTTGGCCCGAAAACTCAAAAACATATCCTGGGGGTTTACCCCTCATAGCTGGCACTTAAGGACCCAAACAGAGGATCAGCCTTTTACCAAAAAAATGTTTTATCCTATTTCTTTACCCTTTGAGCCGGGATAGTGTTTTACTTGAGGGAGATCCTTGGGTTTTTTTTTAAAAGTCCCACAACACGGAAAATTTTTTGGGAAGTTGGGGAAACCGGCCAAAAAAGCAGTACATAGAGGGCCCGGGTATCTGGCGGAGTTGGAAGTGGGATTTGGGTGGTGTGTACCTGGTTGGGAAAGGGGGCACCCCGGGAAAAATTTGTTTCCTTTTTCAGGACCCCGGGTCAAGTTGTTCATTCATATGTAGCGGGGGTTTTCTTATTCGTCTCAGTCCCCCTACACGGGTGTCGGGGTCAAACACCTGTCCTGCCCCGTAGCCCCCCCTCCAAGGCTGTCTCCATGGGTTTCCAGGGGCCCTCATGTGCCCGATTTGGGGGATGGTCCTTTTTTGCGTGGGGGTGTCTCAGGGGAAAAACCGGGGCAGCGGCCCCCAAGCCACGAGGAAAATCCACTTTGACTCAGCGCCCCTGAGAGACGTTTCAAAAACCCCCCCTTGTAATTTCCCGGTGGGAAGGGCCCGGTTGTCTTTTAGGGGCCCTGGTAAATCGCAGAATGGCTTCGATTCCCGTTGGGGATAAGCTTTTTAAATTTTGGGTTTCAGTTTCAGTCACGCATGATTGAATTTATTTGTGAGGGCCGAGGTCTTCTTTCCCCCGCGTTAGTTGTTTAGGGAATTTTCCTCCTAAAGGGGGCTTGAAAAAATGATGTTTGCGACATAGGGTCTTTTTTGACTTCTTGTTGGGTTTTTGTTGTTTATGTTGTTTTGCGTTGTTGTTTTTTGTTGTTGTTTTGTTGTTGATGATGTTGTTTTTGGTTGTCCCTCGTCGTCGTCGGTCGTAACCCCGGGGTAAAAGATCCAGGGAAACATCCAAACAGGGCCCAAAAAAACTTGGGGAAAACTATGGTACAAATGCAACAGTTGGGGATGAGAACATGACGTGTGTGACCTTTTTTTTTCCCCCCCCACATGGGCAGCCACACCCGACTTCGGGAGATTTTGGAGGGCCCGATAATGTTAAACAGGAGCTTGTCACAACTGGGAAAACAATTCCCCCCATAAATATGCCGAAACATAACAACATTTTGATATAGCCTTGGTTCAAGGGCCCAAAAACAAATTGGGCTGACACACCTTAAGCCCCAAAGCGCTTTTGATGTATAAAGATTCCCTTTCAGACAAAGGTTTTTGTTCCATTGGGTTTTTCTAACGGGGTTTAAAAAGTTCATCCCTGACAAAAACGTGGTCACTATTTTTGCCCCCACCTCGAATGTCCCTTTTTTTAAAACCATTTCTGTTTTTCCCGTTTTGGGAAGAATATGGTCCCGTTTGGGCATTTTTTTCTAACCTCAGCATTCCAGTAACCTTTAATGAAGTCTTTTTTAGTGGGGGCTTTTTTGATTAAATTTTTGTTTCTGAAAAAAAATATGGCCCATCTTTGGGGGTTTCGTTTTTCCCAAAAATTTGGGAACCAGCAACCTTAATGTGAGGTTGTTTCCCCCCCCCCCCCCCCCCTCCCCCCCCCCCCCCCCCCCCCCCCCCCCCCCCCCCCCCCCCCCCCCCCCCCCCCCCCCCCCCCCCCCCCTTTTTTTTCCGATCTTTTTGATTACTGTTTTTAGCTGAAGGGAGAATTTCCCCAATCGGTCATTCAATAGGTTTTGAAAGTAGGACATATGTTGTTGACCCTTTCTGTAGTTACATAGATTTAAGGGGCAAGGGGAGGGAAACTAACCTCCGCTTGCCCTGGCCCCCATTTATCCGGGCTTGCCGCGGGGATGCTATGCACCCCCAGGGATGGGCTGCCGTTAAGACCACTTTGGGGAAATCAGGGGAAGCCCTTTGGAAAGAGAGAGGGAAAAGAGCGGATAACCCCCTGGAAAAGAAAATTGGGGAAAGGGGAGCCCAGGCCGGGGGCGCTGGAGGGTTGTTTGTTGAAGGGGCCCTTTTCTCCAAAGGGGCTGATGGGTTTTTAACCCGAACCCGCAGGAGCCCTAATTTGAAAAAACCCTGAAAGATTTTACTTTCAGGCTATGGTTTAAAGAACCTTCAAGGGAAAAAGGGGGAAACCTTGAAAAACCGTATGGGTTTTTTTGGGAGGCCAAAACGGGTTTTGATCCGCAGGAAACCCGGGGGAAACATTGAAATAAACCCTGATTTTTAAAAAGGGGGCATATGGGGTTTTGATCCTGCCCGGAAACAGGGTAACATTTTAATAAGCGTTCCGATTTTTTCCCTTTACCCAAAATAAACCCTTTTGTGCACATATTTTTTCTTTTTCGTCACTGTAGGAAAAAGGCCCGATTCTTTTTAAAAAGTTTAGTAGGCTAAAAATGTCCCCAAAGGTTAAAAAAAAGGTAAAACTATTCCCGACAAATTTTTCAAGCCCAGAACATGCCCTTTCCGTATTTTACTTTCCTTTTTCCTTTCCCTATAACGTCCCCCGAGGCTGAGAAAAATGCCGGAGTAACTGTTTTCACGAGTTAAATTCACGTCCCTTTTTTCCCTTTTTTTCTGCGTACGCAGGCTGAAGGGGTCCCGCGGACACTCCCCATATGGACAGAAAAAGTATTAATCCCATTTTAAACCCCAAAAAAGGGGGTGGAGTGGAGTTTCTCTGTGGTTTAACCCCCAAAAAAAAAACAAATTTTTGCATTTACCCGGAGGAAATTTTGGGGGTTGGGGCAGTATTTTTAAATTTAGGGCCCCCCCACTAAAATTTTGGGATGACCTGTACCTTCTTCTTTCCCCCATAGTGTTTTTTTGCAATTGAAAACCCCGGAGAGCCTCTCCCCTCCAGGAAAAATTTTTTTATTTTGGTTTTTTCCCCCTACATGCGGCAGGGATAAATGGGTTTAAGTGGTACAAACAAACAAACAAACAAAAAACAGAGAAAAAAATGAAAAAGGGCTTTCCAAGACTCTGTGAAGACTTTATAGCGCAGGAAATTTATGAAAAATGGGATGGCTGCATGTGCCCAAACCGGGGAAAGGCAGTAAAATTTCCCCCTGCAAAAAAAATGACCCCCCACGATGGGGCTTTCCCCCTTCATGGACTCAAACACTAATTTTCACCCTTTTCCCCAAAAAATGGAAATAGCCCAAAAATGCCAGAAAAATCCCCCCATATCATTTTTTTCGCTGTGCCCGCAAAAATAAGGGTCAAAACAAATTTCCATAAAAATCCCCCCCCAAAACAGACAAACCCTAAAAGCCCGAGGAAACGGCTTGGTTCAGCAAAGCCCGAAGTTCCATTGAACATACCTTTGATCCATAAACTCTTTTCAAAAAGCATCCCCAATACCAGAGGGAGTTCTGCAACGTCTTCATTGACTTCAAGAAGGCATTCGTCTGGCAGTCGATGTTATGGACCATAATGAACAAGCTTGACAAGAGACAAAAGCTAGTCGACACCATTCAGCAACTGAAGTGCAAAGCAGCTAGTGCAGTGCTCATAAGGGTACTACGGGAGAGAAGTTCCATATTTCAGTTGGACTTCGGCAAGTTCTATCTCCCACACTTTTCAAAATGTTCTCTGATTACAAGGTCAGAGACGTCTAGGAATCTCACTAAAGAAAGCTTACTTCCCTTTTATCTGTCCATTTGTACCATCAAGGGCGTCGTGAGAAGAAACTCGACCCGCAGCCAATTTGAAAGCCAGTGTTGGTGTACTACCGTGGGTCATCAGGGTTCCTTTGACGCCTTTGGTCCAGGTCTTCCTTGGTCTGCCTCTGACCTTGTGACCAGAGAAGAACATGTTGTATGCATGATGGGCTGGCTGGGAAATCAGCATTCGCGAAAGGTGGTCAGGCCATTTTACCCTCTCCTGTTCTATGTAATGGAAGATCAGTGTTGTCCCACCATTTCCTGATTTGTGTGTTCCTGATTGTGTCACGCTTGGTTTTTGTTGCAGTACAATAATTTTATGATCCTCAGGTCTGACCAGTGCGTTAGGCTAATGAGCAGGTCAGACGTCTGCTTAGTCGTAGCCATGAGACCCTCTTCTTAAATTATATAATCTTAATCATTGATTCATTCATCCATCAGCTATAAATCATGCACATTGTGGTCTCGAAAGTTAGCAGAGGTGGTGTAGCATATATGGACAAGTCCTCAGAAATGGGCGTTAGACACCGTTCTTCAACGCCTGGGTCCTTGTGGCCGACATGATCCAGATGGCAGACAAGACATGTCTATCTTGACCATCTCATGCCAGCACTACTAAAAGAAAAGGTGGAAGCGACTTTTTCAAACAATTCCAGTAGGCCCCCTGCCCTGTATATGGAGGTGTTTCCTTCAACGTTCCCCATTGGTCAGCCCCCACAGATATTGCTATTTGTGCCAGAAGAATCAGACTAGAAAATGGCACGACTAGCGGAACCTGGTCTGACAACTTTACCCGCCCCGGAAGTTGCAAAGCCCCTGATGCCTGCTTTGGCTACACCACTAGTGCCAGGAGCAGACAGGCAGCAAGGGCTGGGAAACCACCAGTGTAATTTGATTAATGAAAGTTCAGAATTGAAAACTTTCGTTTTGACAAATAATGCTGATGTACACAAAAGCTTGCGGATATTTCGTTTCGGTTCAAAGGCACATAAGTTTTCATTTTAAGGGGCAATGAGTCCAAACAATACTGTATAGTAACTGTTATCAAGCGCCTATGTTGCCGTTCCAGAGCTATCAGGAAGTGTACTGACCATATAAGGCTAAGCTCCAAACATATACCTGCTTTCCGAGAACTCTCTCTGTCTGCAATCAGACAGAACTCTCTCTGTCTGCAGTCGAGCCAGGAGCTTGGCCTGTATTTCTAGGTACAGTACAGGTTTTAACTCCAACCTTCCTCACCTCATTAGCCTTGTTTGGGTGAACAATTAAAGTGTCTACAAGTTAATTATAACAGCTGAAAGGGCACTGTATGTTGGAGACCGTGTGATTCGGCTTTAAGATCCCCCAAATATACATGTGTGTGTGTTGTGTGTGTGTTGTGTGTGTGTGTGTGTGTGTGTGTGTGTGTGTGTGTCATTATCATCATCATCCAGTTGACGTCCACAGTCATCATGTTGACTATTCTGACGTTTTTGAATGTGGGCTGACGCAGCATCTCTCTCTCTCTCTCTCTCTCTCTCTCTCTCTCTCTCTCTCTCTCTCTTCTCTCTTGACACGAACATGTCAAGAGTCTTTGCCTCGACTACTGTATCGGGTAAGGCGTTTCACTCCTTTATAGTGCGTGGGTAAAAGGAACCCTGTCGATACAAGGTTCGGCACTGTAGTTGCTTAAATTGCTGTTTGTGTCCTCTACGTTGATGGGTTGGAGCAGGAATCATCTGGGGTCTGTCCATGCAGACCAAACCATGCTTGATCTTAAACAGCATGGTCAGTCTGGTGGTCTTTCTTCGCTGCTTTAGGAGGTGCCAGTCCAGCTGCTTGATGAGGCTGCTGACGTTGGAGGAGTTGTGAGTTTCGAGGTGATATCTGGTCAGGACCACAGGCTTTGTATATATTAAGCTTCAGCAGTAACTCCTTATACCTTCCTCAGAGATGCTGATGTTGGTAAGCAGATCACATTCTATTACCTTCATGGGGCATTTTTTCCTGAAACTCATCAACAGTGTACGTTCTACCCTCGCTAAATACAGACTGGAACTGAGCACTCAGCACCTCCGTTTTCTCCTTGGGCTCAGACACAAGCTTGCCGTTTACTTTCAGCGGTGAGACTCCAGTCTTTGATGTGCGCTGGTGCTTGATGTACGTCCAGAATCTCTTGAGCGAGGGTGTCTCGTCAGGTGCAGTATCAGTAAGAGACTGGTTGATGTAGAATCCAGTACGATCGTCGGAGTTCACGTTGGATGGTGCTTCAAAGAAGGCGGGATTCTGCTCTGAGCACCTCAGACCCACTCTTCTTCATCTGTTTATATACTCTTGCTCTCCTGTTAATAAGCTTCTTCAGTTCTGGTGTCACCCAGGGTTTGCTGGTCTTGGGGCGGGCCTGCTTATGAGGGATGTACTTCTCAACTGCAGCTGTGTAGGCCTCTTTGAACATGGTCCAGAGTTCTTGCGTGGAGAGGTTCCCACTACTTTCCATGTTCGCTTGAAGCTCCTTCATGCTTGCCTTCATGCTATCCCAATCTGCCTTTCTATACAGGGGGGATCCTTCGAGGGGGCTGTCTGTGCTTCTGCAAGTTGCTGTTCAGCTCACAATAAACTATGTCGTGGTCCGATAAGCCTGGGATCACCTCAACAAGGGAGACAAGATGGGGAGTGTTTGTCAGGATGAGGTTGAGAGTGTTGTCTCCTCTCGTGGGTTGTAACACCATCTGCTCTAGGCCATGGTCCCTGATCAACTCCATGCACTCGTTGTGGAGGCGTGGATAGTTCGATTGGGCTTGAGCGTTTGCTGTGTCCAGTCCCAGACGCAGAAATTAAAATCTCCTCGATCAGGAGATGGGCGTTCTGGATTGAGGCTACTCTGGTCAGTGAGTTCCGAAACGGTACAAAGCTGTTCTCATCTCCTATGTCCGGCCGGGTAGTAAGAACAGAGGTAGAGTCCTCACGCCAGTGAGCTTGACAGCCACCCAGATAAGCTCGCAGTCCGTCATCAATTCTATTGCAATAGAGCTATTTAGGTCTGACCTGACGGCAAGAAGTACTCCTCCACCCTCTCTGTTTCCGGTCCTTCCTGTAGACGCTGTAGGTATCTGGGAGTATTTCACTGTCACTGATATAGGAGTCCAGCCAGGTCTCCGTGCCGAAAATGACATCGTGTGTGTGTGTGTGTGTGTGAATTTAGACTTCAGATTTTGTACTGTTTGATGACATTGGGAGTCTATACAAAACAGGAGTGAAAGTGGTCAACAAGGTGTAAGTTTCTACACATGCACAGTATGGCTGGTGGATATTTTGGGGTCGACACCGCCTTGACTCAAAACAGAAAAATTTCAAAATGGAGTGACTGACGGCGGCGAACGAAGCAAGATAGGAATAGAGTTTGTTTAGACTTACCGCCAATGACATTGACAAACAAAGCACAGACAAGACACGATGCATTTCAACCACTCAGGATCATTTTCAGACCCAAGTGGTTGAAATGCATCGTGTCTTGTCTTGTGCTTTGTTTGTCAATGTCATTGGCGGTAAGTTCTAAACAAACTCTATTCCTAATCAAAACAGAAAGTTAGCCGCTGAAAGTTAACCGCTGACGGCCTGTACGTTTAAACATTGCGTGTTTTTAAAAACTAATTTTCTTTGATAATACAGAAAGGACGTTAAACCAGGCAGCGAGGAGGCTGCCTGGTTTTTGGAGCTCCCGTTTTAAATTCATTGTTACATCTTTTACGCCTTGCATCTTTTACTCATACGAGTATCCGTGAATTTTAATAATCAGCACTGTTAGCTGTTGGTAATTTAACGCTTATTTCTTTTCTTTTTCTTAACGAAATTGTGTTTTAAACCCTTTCAGGTAAGGTGAGTCTTATTTGGCTTTTCAAGATGGCTCCCGGCGTGTTGTTCCTCGGCTTCGTTAAAAGTTTTCTATTTTTCCTTGCTGTTTCCACATGTGACAGGAACAACATATTCCTAGCACTCAGTTTAATTTTGAAATTTTAGATGTTGATGTAACGCTTTTAGTTCCATTTTTGCAGGTTTTAAAACTTTGTGCAACCTGAACCATGTTAGTCTCCTGTGTGCACCTGTGCCGAGTACTGTTCTTACGTCTATTACTAGGCCCAGATTTGAACCCTGATTTCAATTAAAATTAGAAATAGTACAGTGATAAGGAATTGTTTGATTAAAAGAGTTAGACATAGAGGAGTTAAATTATGGTTTTTAAGCCTTGCCTATCAGGAGACATTGAACTCAATCCTGGTCCGTCCACCAAAGTAAAATATCCATGCGGAGTTTGCAATTTGAGAGTCACAGGGAAACATAAAGCAGTTGCCTGTGACGTCTGCAATTCATGGTATCACACTAAAGTATGTTAATGAATTCAGCAGTTTATGAAGCATGTGCAATATGATATATCATGGACTTGTTTTACCTGCGGGCTTCCAAACTTTAGTTCAAGACTTTTTGAGGATTCTATTGAAAATTGCAGCTCAGAAAGCAACCGTTTTGACCCTATCTCACCAGACCGATCCCCAAAAGAAAACTTGAAATTTTTGTCCTAAGTCAGCATCCACCCCTGATTCTAAAACTGATAAAATCCCAAATCATAAAGTGCAACTGAACCCTAAATCATTAAGAGAAAAAGATAAACTAAATGCATAGTCGTAAATTTTCAATCTCTTATTAAGAAAAGGAAGAACTCAGTAATTTAGTCACTGAAAAAAACATTGATGTTGTAATTGGAACAGAAACTTGGCTAGAAACTGGAAACATCCAGTAGTGAACTTTTAATGGAGGATTTTGATATTTATAGAAAGGACAGACTTGGAAAAAGAGGTGGGGGAGTCTTGATTGCCATTAGGAAGAATTTAGCCAGTGAGTTTTTTTATCAAGGCAAAAATAGTGAAAGTTATTTTGTAGATTAATTTTAAGAATAAGAGACCTGTCATTGTTGGATCAGTTTACAGACCTCCAGACTCAGATGAAAATGTATGTTTGTCTATTTGCAGAGACATTTCTAATATTGTTTTGGCCAATAGGAAGGCAATATTATGGATTGGTGGAGACTTTAATTTACCAGATATTGATTGGGGTGAAGATGCCATACTTGGTAATCAATACAGTAAAAATATTAATACTCAGTTTTTGATGCCACAAAGACCTTGGATTAGTACAGTCAGTTGAATCACCAACTCGTGGTAAGGCATTCCCTGGATTATTTTTTACCAATTGTCCAGGCGCTTTAGGCAATCAGGATATTAATTTTGCGGGCCTGGGTGATCATGACATAGTTCTTTTAGAGAGTAATTTCAAACCTTTCGAAGAAAACCCCTAAACGTACCATCAGACTCTGGAACCAAGCAGATTTACCAAAATTGCGCAGGGATACTCATAATTTCAGTCGTCTTTTTTTGAGGTCCCATAGTGTTAAAGATAATGTCAGTGATCTTTGGAAGTGATAAAAACTAATTTGGAATTTATTATGGATGACAACATACCTACTAAAATAACTTCAAGCAAGAACCACCAGCCATGGATTACTACTAAAACTAAACGTTGTTGAGAAGGAAACATCGTTTCTTTAAGAAATTGAAACTACATCCTAAATTCAGAAAGATTACTGGTTAGGTATAAACATATTAAAGAAGGTGTCGAAGAGAATGTAGACTTGCTCACTCCAATTATGTTAATTCGATGATTTCGGAAGGTGATCATCAAAACAAGAAATTATGGTCTTACATAAGGAGTAAGAGACAGGACAACATTGGGATTCCAGACCTGAGAAATAACCAGAATAACCTAATACAGGACCTGAAGGGAAAGCAAACTTACTAAACAAGCAGTTTTGTTCAGTTTTCTCAAATCCCAAACCTTTAATTAACGTTAGACTAAAGGATGATGATAAACTCCCTGAAATGCAAAACATCAAAGTAAACAAAGCAGGAGTATTTAAGTTACTGACCAATATCAATGAAAACAAAGCTACTGGTCCCGATGGCGTTCCTGGCAAGCTCTTAAAATTATGTGCCAATGAATTGAGTGAGGTATACCAATTACTTTACCAAGCTTCACTGGACCAGGGAGTAATACCTGATGAGTGGCGAGATGCGAGCATTGTTCCCTTATTTAAAAAGGGTGACAAAACAAAAGCAGAGAATTATAGACCTGTATCTCTTACATCCATATCAGCTAAATTACTTGAACACATAATATATAGTAGCATAATGGACCATTTTGACAAATATGATTTCTTAAATAACGCCCAGCATGGTTTTAGACAGCGAAGGAGTTGTGAGACTCAACTATTTAAAAACTCTCAATGATTTTAGTAACTGTCTTAACAACAGACAGCAAATAGATGCAATTTATTAGATTTTTCTAAAGCCTTTGATAAGGTTGACCATGAGGCCTGCTGCTTAAATTAGAACACATTGGCATTGGCGGTTCTTTACTAAAATGGGCTAGATCATTCCTCGTTGGGAGAACGCAGAAAGTTGTTGTGGAAGGTCGTCATCCCATTGTAAACCAGTCTTGTCGGGTGTACCACAGGGAACTGTTCTGGGCCCTTGTTTTTCTTAATTTATATAAATGACATAAATAGAAATCTCTCTCCTGGAACTACTATAAGGCTTTTTGCAGATGACAGTTTAGTATATAGAACAATCAGAAGCAAGAATGATACCGCATTCTACAAGAAGATCTAAACGCTTTACAAGAGTGGGAAAGAACTTGGAAAATGGAATTTCATCCTCAAAAGTGCCAAGTGTTGCGTATATGTAACAAACGCTCACTAATTAGATCAGATTATTCTATTCATAATACTATTCTTAAAGAAACTAATGCTGCAAAATATTTAGGCGTGATTTATAGATAGTCGTCTCAAATGGAAAGAACATTACAATTTAGTATGTAAGAAAGCAATAAAAATCTTAGCTTTCTTACACAGGAATATCAATGACTGCCCCCCAAAAGGTTAAAGACGACTGCTACAAAACACTGGTTAGACAGTACTGGAATATGGTTGCTCAGTTTGGGATCCTTACCATCTAAAGGACATTGATAACCTTGAAAAGATTCAGAAGAGAGAGCAGCACGGTTCGTAACAGGAACCACATCAGAGAAAAGGGAATACTAGGAAGAACATGAGGAAATTAGAATGGAAACCCTTAGAAGAGAGAAGAGCTTTTATTAAAAATTAACACTTTTTCAAAGGCAGAGCTAAAGTAATTGATATTCCAATGGAACAACTAGTATTGAATAAGAGTAGCACCAGGAGTGGCGGTCAGTGTTATACCATACCTGCATCAAATATTGACAGCCACTTACATTCTTTTTATCCCAGTTCTGTACGGCTGTGGAACTCACTGCCGGGGGCCATCAAGATTGCCACAAATGCAATCTCTTTTAAAAAACAAATTGATACAACAAATTTTGAGATCTGCATATTGATGTTATTTCTATTTTTTACTTCCCCAATATTTTACTGTTAACTGGGCCTGAATTTGGCCATTGCTTTTAACTTCTTGAATATCGAGTGCGACCCCTTGTTGCCAAAATTTGCTCCAGGGGCCAACAGTCTGAGTCGCATTATTTATGTTTTTTTATTTTACTTTTTAACATGCGCGCTGTGACTACTCGTTTTTGAGTGAACCAGTATTTTAGGAAGAAGGAAGAAGAAGTAATCACAGAAATGTCTGTTAACAAATGACAAAACAGGTGACGTTGCACTCAACGTCTTTTCTCCCGAAACTAAACAAAATCACTTTTGTTCTTGTTTTACTCAAACATTACAACCCCCTGAGCAACCCTGTAAAACCTCAACTATGAGAGCTATTACCAGCACAATAATCTGAGGTTCACATTTATCTGTTATCATCAGGTTTTGCAGATTTTCGTAAGGTTTTGTGAATTTTTGAACGGTTCCGTTGAGTCTATTTAGGTTTGGCTAAAAATACACACCCAAAGAAATGAAACTTGTGATTGCTTTCCCTTGAAAAATGGATGGCACGAGTCACACGCAATCGCAACTGTTTGGTTTAAACCAGTTTGCTTACGGGTAGTCAAGCAGGTAAACACAGTGTTTACGTCGTTTGAAAATTTTTCATCAACTTGGAAGCGGGGCAGGTGTATTGTGCTGAAAAGAAGATGAAGTTGATCAGCAAAATCATTGACAAAGGGGCCGGGTGAGAATAAATATGTTATTTTCCAGTTTCTTCATCGTCATGAGCTGTAGATCATCTGTTATCGCCAGTTTATGAATTACAGGACTTTTTGTTTATCACTAGTGTCAGTGTCACCATTGCATTACAGTGAAATATGTGATGATAGAGATGAAGAAGAAGATGATTGACAATACAGTCCTCTAATCTAAAGTTTCATCATCAGTGTGTACTTTACTGTCACTCATCACATATTTCACTGTAATGGCAATGGTGACACTGACACTAGTGATAAACAAAAAAATAATAGTCTCATAATAATCAGCCTGTTGATTGTGGAGACTCAACGGAAGAAGAAGAGTGTCATGATCATTTTCAGGACAGGATCATTTTCAGGATCTGTATTCAGATTGTCAACACGGGTTTAGAAAATAAGGTCTTGTATGACACAGCTTCTTTAACAAATGGAAGATTTTACAGAAATATTGAGCATAAAGCATCATTTGATGTCTACTTAGACTTCAGAAAAGCTTTCGACACTATACCACATTGTATGCTTCTGGAGAAGTTGAAAGGTAACTGGGATTACAGGAAATGTACTGAATTGGATCCAGGCTTTTTTGTCTGGACGAACACAAAAAGTAAGGATAAATGACGCCACTTCACAAAGATCAGATGTACTAAGTGGTATACTCAAGGCAGTATCCTAGGACCCATACTTTTCACTATATTCATAAACGATCTTCCAGAATCTGTCCAAAGCAATTGTAAGATTTTGCTGATGACACGAAACTGTATGGAAATTCTACCATCATACAAAAATACATTCATTCAAGAATGGTCTATGAATGGAACTTACATTTCTACATCCAAATGTAGTGTTATGCACTGTGTAAAACAAACCCAAATCATAAATATTATATGAAGGTAAAATGGACAAGAAAATGAAATAAATGAGTGTGAGGAAGAAAAGATCTTGGTGTTATTTTTACCCACTACTTTCTTTCGATGTACATATCAATAAAATCATCAATAAAGCGAACCAAATGATAGGACTGATAAAGAGAACTTTCACATACTTGAATAAAGATATATTTTTGAAATTGTACAAAAGGTCTGGTACGGCCGCACTTAGAATATGGAAATATCATTTGATATCCCTTACTCAAAAGGCAGTCAAAGGCAGTAGAGAAAGTACAAAGAAGGGCTACAAAGTACTACGGAAATGCAAAATATGAATTATGAACAACGGCTAAGATACTTCAACTTACACTCCTTAAAAGGTAGACGTATCCGCGGTGATCTGATCGAAGTCTATAAAATATTTAACAATATGGTGGATGTACAAATAGAGGATTTTTTAAAATTATATACTGATAGTATTACAAGGAAGCCAGATGGGGAAAATCTTCATTGAACACTGTCAGACTAATAAACGTAAAATGTTTTTTGGAAAAAGAATAACACATCTTTGGAATGATCTACCAACTAACATCAAGTTTGCACAATCTACTAACTCATTTAAAAATCTCCTTGATGCGGATCTTAAATTAACTAAATTGTTATTTGAATTTGATTAACAAACCAATATGCGCATATGCAACAAACCAATTCAGAATACTAAACAATACATGGATGGGGATTCAAGAAAGGCCGCGAGGCCTAGGCTACGTATATCAGCTTGTCCCCTTACTACTACTACTACTGTGATGAGTAATCTTAGGCTAAATCCTTGATCAATCATGGCGCAATTGCCCGTAGACCTCCTGCGTGGTTTTACACCATAGACATTTTTGTGTTGTTTCTAGATCAACTTTATTGAAGTCCATTTTGAAAACAAAGATAAGAATTTATTCGTCAAAGCTTCAAAAGCACTGTGTTTCACAGCTGCTTTCAACCTTACATGATTGGATGGTAAACTGGATGACAACATACCAGTTGATGCAGTTTATTTAGAGTTGCAGAAACCCTTTGATACTGTACCACATAAAAGACTTATAAACTAAACTAGAACTAGAAGGCTAGATGGAATAGGTGGAGACATACTGTCATGGATTACTGATTTTCTAAGTAATAGACAACAATAAATGAATGATCATCCTCAAGATCGTGGGCACCAAAGGAAAGAAGAAGAAGAGAACAATATGGTAAAGTTGGGAATCAAGTTTCTGAGCTTGGGAAAGTTACTAATGGGGTCCCCCAAGGTAGTGTCCTGAGACCAGGGTTGCACATCCACGTCGGACATCGGACATAGACCGATTGCACATGCAAAATGTCCGATATAACTGGCAGTGAAGAGGACAAATGTCCCATTACTTTGCCGAAAACGCGGTCACTGTCCGATAGCTTTCCGATGCTCACGGACATGGCACCGGCCCGCATAATTATTTGAGTCCGACCGTCGTACAGAACTCCAGTCTGTAACTTTAGTGTAAGCCCAGTGAATCACTAGGCCTATTACTAGTCCCGTGTGCCACTGGCACTAAGCTTAGTGGCGAGCTGTGGCGGTCTATTTTTAGCTCGTTGGCTTGCAACTCTGCCTCCCTGACTCACAGAGGCTAGCGAGCCAGCGAGGTACACGGCTCGCAGCTGAGAGGTCGCAGCCAGCTTGTGTCAGGGTTATTTTTAGCGTAGAGCGGCTAAAGAGCGATAAGCCTTTCCTACTTGTTACGTGTTGTAGGCCATTACATGTAGGCACATGTTGCTGAAGCGGAGACTGGAAAGGAATCCTTGCTCCACGACGCCTGCCTAAGCGTGCAACATTTATCACTATCAGACTGTATCAGACCGTGACGATGCCACCCAAAAAGAAACTCAAGAAAGACGCAGGTCAGAAGACTTTGGCAACTTTTTTGTCACCTGCAAATCGGGACAGTAGATCTACAGAGAGTGCCGACACATCTAGTGCTGTGGACGCAAGTGAAAATGACGTGACCAGCACTAGGCCTAGTGCCAGCAGCGAAGAAACCGGCGGCAAAAAACAAAGGACATTTGTCAAGTCGTGGTTAACACTGTTTCCTTGGCTTCGTCATACAAATTCGGCGATGTTTTGCGAAATGTGCGTGGAGGCGAAATTTGTGAATTCCTTTACACAGGATGGCTGCACATAATTTCCGAAAGAGTGCACTGATAGAGCACGCAGAAACAAAGGACCACCAGACCGCTATCCAGGTGCCAGCGCTGGAGAGGGAGGTGATACACACCAAGCAGCTGACAGACAGGAGAAAGGAGCGGCTGTTGCTGTCAAAGCAATGCACTGGCTGGTCACAGAGTCACTGCCTACCAGTAAATTTTCATCACTGATGGGCACAATGCAAGATCTCCAGGTGCCCAACACAAACGAACTGATCATTTCTGAGAGCACTCAGTACAACTCCAGGAGATCTGCACAGGAATTTCTTGAGGCAATGTCGGACGTTGTGGAGGAGGACATAAAAAAAGAACTTGACAGTGCAGAAGCTGTGACCGTCCATACAGCTGCAGATGTAGAAAGAGGGTTCAGCACTCAGAATTTGATTTGACAAGTCAAAGGAACAGACTGACAGCAGAAAAACCAGGCCATGCTGATGAGGGTGCAAATGGAAGGACAAGTGATGTCAAGGGGGAATCAGAATGGGTGTTCAGGGTGACAGAAAAGTGGGGAGAGAAAAGGAAAAGAATGCTCTTCAACCAAAAAGACGACTCCAAATGAATCAATATTGTACTTGAATACTAGCATTACTAGCAATGAATAGTGATTTAGGAAAGACACTTCCTCTGTGTGTGTGACTGTGTGTGTGTGTGTGGACTAGTAATAGTATGTTTACCAAACATGGCTTCCCACTCTAGGAATATAGTCAGCTTTTGTAATACCATTTTTGTGTGCATAAAAACTTAATATACATTCAGTCTGGCTTGCGTTCAAAATGTCCGATTGATTTTGTTATGAAGAGGACAAATGTCCTATTACTTCAGGGTGGTCCAGGACATTTGTCCTATAGATACTGCTAAGGATGTAAAAACCCTGTGAGACCCACCTGTTTATGTACTACATAAATGATATGCCTGATGTTGTTAGTAGTCTTGTCAAAATCATTGCTGACAATACAAACATTTAACACCCCCCATAGACTCAGTTGATATTTCCACAGAATTACAGAAGAGTATTGATGAACTTGTTGCATTGGACAAATGCCTGCAGATTAAATTTAACAATACAAAGTGTAAAGTTCTTCATGCAGGTAAAAATAACCCCAGGTATGATTATTATATGGAAGGTGTAATGCTCAAAGAGACTAATGCTGAAAAAGATCTAGGAGTGATGATAGACCCTGATTTATCATTTGATAAACACATTAATGAAACCATTAAAAGAGCAAATAGACTAGCAGGGATGGTAAGTTGGCAATATTCATTGCAAAGATAGTGAAGTAATGGTTCCATTATTTAAAACATTAGTCAGACTGTTATTGAATATGGCAATGCTGTATGGACTACAAATTTGAAAAACACAGTAATCCCATCGAAGATATTCAGAGAAGATCTACAAAAAAGATTAGTGGTCTGCACAAGTATTCATATGAACAAAGGCTTCAGTTTTTAAGAGTACCAAGTTTGGAATGCAGGCGCTTACGTGGCAACATTGTTGAAACTTTCAAACTTACACAGATTTTATGACATTAAAACCACTGGGACACTATTTCAGTTGAATGCAGAATCTACAACTAGAGGGCACCTGTTCAAACTAAACAAAAAAATGTTACCAGAACTTCAAAAGCAAACAAATTTTTTCACTAACAGAATTGTTAATACTTGGAATAAATTACCAGTCAATGTTGTTGAAGCAGAAACTGTTAACACTTTCAAAAACCGTCTTGATAAACACTGGGTACACCTTATGTTTCAAACAAATATTGACTTGCATTGATTCAAAATTTAAAACCGCGCACGCGCTTTATAAAAGTGCGAGAGAAAAAAAAATATTTCTTGCATTAACCCTATAATAATCCACATTGAGCAGGCTAAAGGTTGGAAATGCCTAAAATGCCACTGATATGAATCTTATATGATAAAAGACATAAAGCATGTGCCTATTTAGAACAAACTGTTTAGAGATCGGTCAGTAGAATTGCATTTTCTTCTCGGCAGCATCAGTAGCCCCACTCTCTACAAAAGGCGCATGTATGTGTGTGTGTGTGTGTTGTTTGTTTGTCTGTGTGTTTATGATTTTGTAATGGGTATCTACGTCAGCATGTGCACATAGCTTGCTGTGATGTCTGTCTGAAATACTTTGACAAGACCTGTGTTCTGCTCCCTGAAGAGCTCTGAACATTTATCCATTCGATGCAACTTGGAAATGGTATAAGTTTGAAGAAGTCAAATGTCCTATTCTGTCTGAGAAACCGACAAAATTGGTTCCGTGGATATAGTAAGTAACACTGACAGAATATGAAGATCATGAATAATCATGAAATTGGACTAAACATGTACTTTCCTTGAACCTGATGTTTTGATTGGTTTGATTTCTTTGGAAACATGTTCTCAAAATTTAAACGATAAACCTGTGCCTTTACTTGCATTTTTTTTTTTAGGTCAGTGACTCTGGTGGCTGAAGAGGCAGAAGACATGTGGCATGCCTACAACCTGGTTACCGTGGTGACACACTTCGCTCCACCACCATCAGGTTCTTACCAGTGTCACAGAACTTTAGTTACAAACACAAAGTTGATGTTACTTTATCGTTAGATTTGGCATTTTAGAGCCCAACACCACCAGGATATATGTGAGCTGAGTCTGTGAGTGTGTGCTTGTCTTTTTGTCTTGTGTACTTTTTTTTTTTAACCTGGTTCCCAATGCAGTGCTGGTGTAAGGTTGGGGCTCACCTTTTCTCAGACATTATAAAAGTGTGACGTCAACGTAAATTATGATGTCAACTTAACCCTTTCACCGCCATAGGCGCCTTTTGGCGACGACAGGGCAGAGCGCCGACGTCGCCATTTGGCGACAAAGTAGGGTGACCTAACTCCTGATACTCTCACGATCCTGGTTCATGAGGTAAAAAGCCAGCAATAAACGTCTTAGTTGGGGGATGGTCTGGCCGGTGCTCACAGCCATTTGCTTTGTCAGAACACTATTCAGTTCAGTGTTTTATCGACTTTATTCTGATTGTTTTTTCCATTCACTAGACAATCACCACCAAGCACTTTACATACCGACCTTGCCGTAAAATTACCAGCATCAAGTGCTGGGAATATTGAATAGACGATCAGTTGTTCCTATACAGATGAAAAGACCCAGATAGTAACAAGGAAATAACGATAATGGGGGCTTGACCGAATTATTGCAACGTGAAGTTTTTGGACTGTGGCCAATATTTTGGAGAGGGGGCAATGCTGACGAGAGAAAGACTAGACGCCCACTCACTACCCTGTGCCCCAGTGTTTTTGGTTGAGCCAGCCAGCACTGACTGACTGTTCACTGACTGACTGATGGTTATGTGAAGGTTCGTTTTGTGCTCACATAGGTACATGGGCTCACACACACACACACACACACACACACACACACACACACACACCACACCACACACAGCACGGAACACATAAAACACACACACACACACACACACACACAACACACACACACCACACACACAACACACACAAACACACAAAACACCCCCACACACACACACAAAACACACACACACACACAACACACACACATACACACACACATACACACACACAACACCACACACACCACAAAACACACACAAAACACACTTATGCAAACACACACATGCAGCTATAATATGGTGCAGAGAATGTTAAGAAGGTGCCTAAGCTCTAACTAGTGCTTTGAGTAATTGCGCAGGTCAGATGTCTGCTAAGTCACACCCTTGGAACCATTGTCTTACTTCCTTTGACTTCATTGTTTATCATTTAAATCCATGAAGGATCAACTATAAATCCTGCGCTTGTACTCTTGTAGCTTTGCAGATGTGGTGTAGTGTATTAATTAAACTGACCTGCATGCAATGTAGGTTAATGAAACTGATATTGAAGTGTGCTGTTTGAAGTATCTGTGTCCAGTGTGCATGTTTTCATGTTGATTTGAATCATTTCGTTTTTTGCTTGCTAAAAGGGAGTGAATCATATTTTGGGAAACATACCAACTTGCTCTAATAAACATACGCTGTGCTCAGGATGACACAAATTCCCTCTTAATTTGTTGCAGAAAAGTGACCACCGAGTCTTCAACAGGGAGCACTAATGCCAGCAAAGTGCGGACAACTCTCACCATCCGAGTGGAAAAACATTGATTTTGAACACACCAGGCCTGTGTTCTGAGGGTGAAAGGTCGAAAACGTCTGTGAAAATCAGTATGTGAAGGTAAAGGGGAAAAAAGAGTGGCTGGAAAATGTAAGGTTGAAATCAAAAAAAAGGGGAAAACAACAGCGTTGTTTCTGCGTAATTCCTAGACTTTATGTGGGATTTTAAGACGATACTTTTTGTCACGACCGACCCCTGAGTCTGCCCTGACAGGATCGGCCCTAGGTGGGAGTGAAGGAGTGACTGACCTCACACGCTCCGCAAGAGACCACACAATAAAGATTACGATACAACACCCCATTTATTCACACCAGCAAAATAAACATTCCAACACACGCACCATGCACGATCACAATAAAGCACTCCAACGCAAAACAAAAAGCACAACACGACAAGCACTCCACCGCACACAACATGCACAATCACGATCAAGCACTTCCAACGCACACAAATGCACAATCGCAATCAAGCACTCCCACACCCACAACATGCACGATTATAAATAAATATTTCCAGTATTGACCCTTTCTCACACCACGGAGTGCGTCCACATCCCTGCCCCTGTCAAGTCCGCAGGAGCACCCTGTCGCACTAGGTGCTCCGAGCCGGGTTGGGTTCTCGCAGGGAGTCGCCCAAAGCCGACACCCTCGACTCCCAAGCGGCAGTGAAGAGCGTGTCCCGGGGGGGGGGGGGGGGGGGGGACGTAGCTGTTACTGGAGGTCCTGGAGGGGGGCCCCAGGCCGCCAGTCGAGACGGCGGCTCCCCTAGCAGTCCACGTCCCGACCAAGGCTTGGGCCTCGACCACGCGTGGCACCATCTCGTCCGTGTCTCAGCCAGAACGTGGCCTCGACCACCCTGGCACCATCCCAGTTCGTGCTCCAGGTGAAGCCCCCGGAGGGGGAGGACTTCTGGAGGAGAGTCGGAGAGGAGGAAAAGAAGAAGGAAGGAGGAAGAAGAAGGGTACTGGAACCCTGCCGTCAGTACCGCCCTGACCATTGCTGTAAAGTCTTAGCCCCTGCATGATGGGCAGGGAAGTGATTCAACGCACACAGTAATCCATTAATCAAGTTTTTCCTCACACGATGCAGGTAAAAGACTGCATTAAATCAACGGGTTATAAAACAAATATGAATTTATCCCCCGCCCTTCTCTCACTCACGCTTAACGTTTTCTTCCTTAGGAAATAACAACACAGCGACCATCGCTTAATAACGCCACCACATTTGCAAATAATAATTCAATGGAAACAACTGTCCATTTCATAAACACATTTCAAAATAACACAAATCTCAACCACGCATCCGAACGACAAATCATCGCACGCACGCTCGTGAACATAAAACTCGCTCTCCATGCACACCAAACAGACGTGGCCGAAGGATAAAAGCCCGGCGAATGTGACAGGGGCGGACGAGCGAGACCAAGCAAGTTCCAACCCTGAATCACCGGGTTCTCCCCCCTTCCCCCACCGACAAACCGCATCACCAGATACATAAACAGGAGAAAGAATTTGGAAATAATTTAGAATGGCCGGGTTAAAGATTGAATTAACCAGAGAAAAGGTCTCACACAATATTCCTCTTACAATTTCGAAAACAAAAGAAAATTGCGCAAAAGTGAAGACTAAGGCCGGCTAACAACAACAATCAAAACAAACAGCCCACGAAACTGATGCTTACCAGCTACCCGTGGGTGACCCCGAAGAGGCGGGTCAAAGGACTCTCTCTACCCTCTGTCCATCGAGAGGACAGAGCGAAAAAGGGGAAACAGAAAAAAATGATGTCCCTCTCCTACGGGCCGACTGCAGGAATTGAAAGTACTGACTGTACTCTCGACGATAAGGTAAAAAAACCAGGACTGAGCAGGCGCCCCCAGGGGGACATCTTCCGCTCGAGTGAAGACTAACCTCCCTCACAATGGCGGCCCAACCCATGCTGCGTCACAGAGTGAGCAAAAACTTCAAACTAAAAGAAACGAAGCACGTGCGACGGGTAAAAAGACAGCGAGAGGCCGATAGACAGAAATTTTCGAGAAAGGAAACCGGCCACCCGTGAACTTGCGGGATGAAAAGCACGGGCGGTGGAATTAGAGAGAGAGAGAGAGAAAGCAAACCGAAGTTGAGCTGAACCACACCAAGGGGCAACTGCACCACAAGCCACCCAAAGGGGACGGCTACACGACAAACAGCAACGAAAAATAAACAAATAAGAAAATCCGCCACCCTAGGTGGTGTCGAACTCGTAGGCCTCGTGACAGACTCGTGACAAACCCCCCTTCTAAAAGCATCTGTTTCCAGATACAGTGCTCCTTTGAACCTTGTCGCATGTGCAACTTCACAACAATGGGACCGAACCCAACTCCCTGTGATCGACGAGAAACGATGAATCCAATACAAACTTTCCCGATAGAATCACACGGAAATACATAATACTACATTTATCAAACAACTAAGCAAACCTTCCAACCATGAAAGTAACAATCCGAACCTTTGGGTGTTTCACTACCGTTAACCTCACTAAAAGTGACAACTGTCACTACACCTGATAAGAACCAAAAAGGGGAAAATAACCCGGGTTGAGGGAGGTGTCCCTCTGACTGATTTCCCAATGTCTAACTACGGAGCTCGGCTAAGATAGTCAGCATCCGAAATTACAGAACCCTTGATATGACGGAAAGTGAACGCATGACTCTGCAGCTCCACTGCCCAACCCATGAGTCGACGACTGACTGGCCGATCCGGTCCAGGTACTGGAGAGGATGATTAAATCGCCTCCAGCACAAACTCACGCCGTACAAGTAGGGATAAAATTTCCCGGGATGCCCCACACGACTGCTAAACACTCTTGTCAATCGTGTGGTACCTAGTCTCGCGTCAGTGAGTTTTTTGCTCGCATAAGCAACGGTTGGAGCCCCTTCCCCTGATCTTGAAGCAACACAGCCCCAATCCCCACCGCAGAAGCATCAGTCCGCGGGACAAAAGGGAGACTAGGATCGGGGAAAGGGGCCAGGACTGGGCGAGTAGTGAGAGCCGTTTTCAAGGGCGTCAAAAGCCTGTTGGCAACTCTCATCCCAAATCAGACGTTCTGGCTTTTCCCTTTGGCCCAGGTCAGTGAGGGGCAAGGCAACCTTTGCGAATCATGGAGAACTTGCGGTAGTATCCCCGCAATCCAAGGAATGACCGCAATTCCCTTTTGGTACCAGGAGGTTTGGCACTTGCAACTTTGGTCACCTTGTCCTCCTCAGGACAATCAAACCCCGCCGCAAATGATGCCCCAGAAAGGAAATCTCGTCCTGACCAACTGACATTTGGAAGGACGAGCCGACATCTGAACCTCGCGCAACAAGGAACAGACACGGAGGAGCGAAACTGCGAGCTCCAACCCAAACCGAGCTGAGTAGCAGGTCGTCCATGAAATTGTTCAAATCTGGCGTATCGAGCGGGAGAAGCAACGTCGCATAAACGCGACTGAAAATTGCTCCACTTTTTTGAGGCCAAAAGGCATCACGTTCCACTGGAACTGTCCTTCAGGCGTCGTGAATCCGTTTTGGGTTTGTCCCTCTGCCCCGGGGAATCGCCAGTATCCCTTCGCGAGATCGAATTTGGAGAAATAGTTGGCCCGACTCAGCTGACGAAGATTTGGTCGACATCCGGCATAGGTTCAGCATCGAACCGGAGAACCTTATTCAGTCGACAAAATCGACGCAGAACCTAAATTTGCCATCCTTCTTCTTTACCAGAAGATGGGGATGAGTAGGGAGAACTCGCACTTCAATGACCCCCAACCTCAACAGGGCCTGCACCTCCTGCTGGATGACAGAACGCCTGAGAGTGAGGCAGAGGGACTGTTTTGACCCTAACTGGGGTCTCGGTGTCAATGCCAGTGTACATTCGCCCAGGGTACTGTGCAGGGGCCGATCTGTAAGTACGTCCTGGAACTCCTGGCACAAGCCGTGCAGTTGGTCAGTCTGTGCTGAGGAGAGGTTAGACCCGAAGCAAACATCCTGCCACGACTCTTTCCTAAACAGAGAACGGGGGGGATTGTCCTGAGCCACCACACGGCGTGCTCATCGCCACTCCCACAACGACAGGGTGAAGCCTGCCTGGCACTGAGTTCGTCGTACGATGCCTTCAAGAGGTTGGCATGATACGGGCGTTTTTTGCCTCGCACGCGAATCCTATATCCCAGTCACCCACCCGACGCAGACTACAAAAGGGCCCTCCAAGCAAGTTGCAACTTGTTCTTCTTTTGGGGAAGGAGAAGCAACACCTCATCACCCGGCTCAAACCAGCTTTCCCAACACTGCGTCGGTCGAAAACAAAGCCTTGTATTTGGGTTTTTGGCCGACGCAAGTGTTGCTGAGCAAGCTGGCAAGTGTCAGCGATGCGGTTGCGCAGATCGACCACGTAACACTTTCTTCCTTAACCCCCGGGTTTCCCCACATCGTCAGGTCCACATCTGCTTCAGGATGCTGGTGGGTCCTCGTACTGTTCGCCCATACAGATTCAAACGGGGAAAACCGCATGCTTTCCTGCGGAACCTCCCTGTAGGCGAACAGTACAGCAGGAACAAAGCGATCCCACTCACGAGGTTGCTCTGCACAGAGGCGACGCAACATCTGCTTCAACGTCCCATTGAAACGCTCGACAAGGCCATTGCCTGCGCATGATAGGGCGACGTTTTCTCCTTATGAACATTAAGCAAGTGTTCACCTCCTTTATGATATCCGGACAGAAACTGGGTCCCCTTTTCCGACAGGATCTTTTTGGGCACGCCAGTGCGCGTCCAAAATCTCCAAGAGCCTCAGCAACCGTAGGGCATCGATAGTCCTAATGGGACGGCCTCTGATACCGAGTCGCGTAGTCCACCACTACCAAGATGTAAGCGGTGAAACCCCATCGGATGGTGGCTTAATGGGCCCCACCAGGTCGACCCCAACCTTGCGAATGGTTCCCCAACAGTGGCAAATGATCCCAGGGGAACACGCCTCAAGCGCCCCTTAGGCGTTGTCCGTTTTGGGAGGTATCGCAACTGCGGCAGTACTGCCTAACCTGTGAGTTTCATCCCTGGCCCAGAGAAATCCTGCCTAACCCCGCTCGAGAGTTTCCCCTTGGGGCCCATAGACCTGCCATGGGGGAACGTTGGCCTGCCGGGGGACAGACTCTCTCAGGCTTTGGGAACCACGAGCTGCTTGGCCCACACGATCTGCCTGGGTAAAAACCCTAAAAAAAGGGTCCCCCCCGTGGAGCTTAAGCTCACCTTGGCATGTCGGGCAACTGAGCAGGACGACCTACCAGTTGTCGCCGGCGTTGGACATCCAAGTCCCTGGGCCCTTAAGACGGACCATGGTAACAGGATCGGGCCCTGGCCAGAACCTCTCAGAGATCGGCTGGAGGACGGGACGCAATTCCTGGTTCCTGCTTTTTAGCTTTGGCGCGTGTGGTGACCCACACACGCCTGTACGGGGAGATCCGTAACACGGGCTGACTGCGTCCGTTTAGCAAAGGTGACAGTATTCCCTAAAGAGAAGGAATACATAGGTCGCTTCCACCGCAATGGCCCATACTTTTGCCACAGAAGTAGGGGTCGAGATAGGAATAAGTACAGAAGGACGGGTGGAGGTAAAACCAAACCTCCAACCCGCACACATCATAACTAGCGCCCCGCCGGCCTCAGGGAAACCAAATTCTTACCACAAAGATCGTTGATGCTCCCGAATCCCTGATGGTGTCGACCAAGGAGGAACCCACAACAGAGAGAAACCTGGGCACTCTGAATCACCAGAAGCTGGATGGAACCCCACGTTTCTGAGGCACAGGACGTTGGAAAGGAACCAGCCCCACGACCACCCAGCGGCTTTAGGGCAATCCTTCCTAATGTGGCCAGGACGACCACAAAGAAAAAACAGTCGGGGCGCTGAATCCCCGATGAACTGCCTGCCTTGTTCCCCCCACTAGCAGTTGTCGGCACCTTATTGCTACCAAATCTGTGGGGGGCTTCCCCTCCGTATCTGGGCGATGCCCAAAGCCCTGCGAGCTTCAGCAAACACCTCCAGCTGTGTGAATCGCAGCCGCGAAATCCTGAGGTGCTGTCTCGCCTATCCGGATCCCAACCTGGGACACAGTGTTGGTGAGCTTTCAATGAGGATCAATCCTCCAGCTCCCAATACTAACTGACGCCAGTACCCTACGTCTTGCGCAGCCTATCACCAAACTGCAACGAAGGTCTCATCATTTTTCTTCTTCATGGACCTAAACTTCCTCCTTAGGTCTCTGGGGTAAGGGGAAACGCTTACGCAGACCAACTGCATGTCGCATAAACGCACCTTTATTTAGATGAGCACACACTCCCTTGCAGCACCAGATAATCCAGAAAAAAGGTGCATACCTTTTGCTCCTCAGACAATTGTATGAACAAGCAACCTTGTCGAAATGCTCTAAGAACATATCAATGTCCTCACTAGGTCTGAACTCTGGAAGCTTTAACTTTTGGGGCCCCTAACTCTATCACCTGCCTGGGGATTAACCGCCTGGTTTACAGAAGCGGGAGGCCGCGAAAAAAGTTGTTCCATCTCCTCCCCACGCAGAGCCTCCATCCTGTCCCAGTTCTTCCCTACGGAGGGCTTCCTGCCTGTCAGCCTCTTCCCTACGCCGATCCTCCTGTCTGGCACCTCCTCTCTACGCTGAGCAGCCTCCTCTCACCTGAGCCTCCTGTCTAGCAGCCTCCTCCCACGCTGAGCCTCCTGTTTACAGCCTCCTCCCTACGCTGAATAGCCTCTTCCTTATGCATAACCTCCTGTCTGTCCATCTCCTCTCTACGCAAAAACCTCCATCCTATCCAGCTCTTCCCTACGAGCCTTGCCTCTTCCCTACGTTCTTCCCCACTAGGGCTTCCTGCCTAGCAGCCTCTTCCACTACGCTGCCGCTCCAGAAACAAAGACAGAGGTGATAAACCTGAGCGGGGTTCACCACTCCCGACACGGGAGGATGATCCGTCTGCCCCCTCCCTTGGGTCTCGACTTTCCCATAAGGAAAGTCTTCTGGGCATGCCCCTTAAAGAGGGAACCTGGAGAGGAAAGGTTTCGGTCTCTGCGACTCAACAAAGCCCACAGTTGCTTCGCTATACCTGACGCTTCCGAGCGGAAGTGCCAGTCGGGGTCTCAACAGGGAGACCCCCCAGCGAAGAGGTAGTAAAGTACTCACTGGACTACCTGCTACAGCACTGGAATAGGTAGAAGTTACCGTAGTCGAAGTACTGGGACTAATAGTTAGGGACTACATAACATTTGAATACCCTCTTCTTTCGACCCCACTCGCCATACCACCAAACGCCGGACGTCGCCATGACAACAATATCCTACAGTTTTCCAAATACAGGGGAAAAACAATTCCACTAGGAAAAAAAAACAAATAATTTAGGGCGTGTGTATATGTGTTATGTGTGTGTGTGCGTGGGGTGCGGACAAGTTCCGGCTGCTCCCACCCCTGGCAACACCGCGCTCTACAGCACAGCAAAAGTGCGGGGGGGCTTCACCGAAAAAAAAAAACAAAAAAAAACTAGTCCGGCTGCCCCCAACTCTGGCAACACCGCGCTCTACAGCACGAGCAACAGTGCGGGGGGGCTGGCCGGGAAAAAAAAAACAAAACAAAAACCTAGCAAAAAAAGAAATCCGAGAGGAAAAAAAAAAAACACTAGCGTCCGATACAACCCCCGTACTCAACAACCCGGTAGAGAAAAAAAAACAAACAAGAATTGGCTAAATACAAAACAGGAATGGAAGACTGAGCGGCAACAGAAGGGCAAGACTTACGGCCGTTTCCTGCGTGAGGGACCCGCGGAAGGAGGTCGGAGCGGGCGACTCCCCTTGGTCTCACCTCGACTCCCGAGTCACACCGGATTTTCCCTCAGGCCACCAAAAAGACTCCCTTCACTCTAGAGTCACCCAGCCAACCACCCACGAACAAACACGACAACTGACTAAACATAAAACAAAACAGACAAAACTAAACGGTACTTCTGCGAAACGAGAGAGAGACAGCCAGAGCCCTTCACATCCCGGACGAGCCCCCACAAAATTGTCACGACCGACCCTGGAGGTCTGCCCTGACAGGATCGGTCTAGTGGAGTGAAGGGGGTGACTGACCTCACACGCTCCGCAAGAGACCACACAATAAAGATTACGATACAACACCCCATTTATTCACACCAGCAAAATAAACATTCCAACACACGCACCATGCACGATCACAATAAAGCACTCCCAACGCACACAACATGCACAATTCACGATCAAGCACTCCAACGCACACAAAATGCACAAAACACGATCAAGCACTCCAACGCACACAACATGCACAATCGCAATCAAGCACTCCCACACCCACAACAAAGCACGATTATAAATAAATATTTCCAGTATTTACCCTTTCTCCACACCACGGATGCGTCCACATTTCCCCGCCCCTGTCCAATCCGCAGGGAGCACCCTGTCGCACTAGGTGGGTCCGAGCCGGGTTGGTTCTCGCAGGGAGTCGCCCAAAGCCGACACCCCTCACTCCCAAGCGGCAGTGAAGAGCGTGTCCCGGGGGGGGGGGGGGGGGGGGGACGTAGCTGTTACTGGAGTCCTGGGCGGGGTCCAGGGCCCGGGCCCGTCCGAGACGGGGGGCTCCCCTAGCAGTCCACGGGCCCGACCAAGGCGTTGCCTCGACCAGCGCGTGGCACCATCTCGTCGTGGTCTCAGCCAGAACGTGGCCTCGACCACACGTGCAAACCCTCCAGTTCGTGCCCAGGTGAAGCCCCCGGGAGGGGGAGGACGTAGCTGGGGGGAGAGTCGGAGAGGGGGAAAAGAAGAAGGAAGGAAAGGGAAAGGGAAAAGGGTACTGGAACCCGCCGTCAGTACCGCTACCATTGCGGCAAAGTCTTAGCCACTTTTCATGATGGGCGAGGGGAAGTGTAATTCAACGCACACATTTAAAACCATTGAATCAAGTCTTCTCACAAAAGTGCAGGTAAAAACTGCATTTAAAACAACAGGTTATAAAAAAAAATATGAATTATCCCGCCCTTCTCTCACTCACGCTTAACGTTTTCCTTCCTTTGGAAATAATCAACACAGCGACCCCTCGCTAAAATAACTGCCACCACATTGCAAATAATAATTCAATGGCACAACTGTCACATTTCATAAACACATTTCAAAATAACACAAATCTCCAACCACGCATCCGAACGACAAATCAAAGCGCACCAACCGCTCGTGAACATAAAACTCGCTCTCCTTGCACCACAAACAGACGGTGGCCGAAGGATAAAAGTCCGGCGAATGTACAGGGGCGGACAGCGAGACCAAGCAAGTTCCAACCCTGAATCACCAGGTTCTCTCCCTTCCCCACCGACTACCGCATCACCAGATACATAAACAGGAGAAAGAATTTTTGGAAATAATTAAAAAATGGCCAGGTTTAAAAATTTAATTAACCAAGAAAAGGTCTCACACAATATTCCTCTTACAATTTCGAAAAAAAAAAGAAAATTGCGCAAAAATGAAGACTAAGCCGGGTAACAACAACAAATCAAAACAAACAGAAACCCCGAAACGATGCTTACCAGCTACCCGTGGGTGACCCCGAAGAGGCGGTCAAAGGACTCTCTCTAACCCTCGTCCATCGAGAGGACAGAGGCGAAGAGGGGGAAACAGAAGAAATGATGTCCCCTCCTACAGGCCCCACTGCAGGGAAATTTAAAGTACTGACTGTACTCCCGACGATAAGGTAAAGAACCAGGACTGGAGCAGGGCCCCCCAGAGACATCTTTCCCCTCGAGTGAAGAGCTAACCTCCCTCACAATGGCGGCCAACATGCCATGCTGCGTACACAGAGTGAGCATACACAAACTAAAGAAACGAAGCACGTGCGACAGGTAAAAAGACAGCGAGAGCCCCATAGACAGAAAGTTCGAGAGAAAGGTACCGCCACCCGTGAACTTGCAGGATGAATAGCACGGGCGGTGGAATTAAGAGAGAGAGAGAGAAAGCAAACCGAAGTTGAGCTGAAACCACACCAAGGTGCAACTGCACCACAAGCCCCCTAAGGGGCGGCTACACACAACAGCAACGACAATAAACAAATAAGTAATTCCGCCACCCTAGGGGGGTCGAACCCTCGTAGGCCTCGTGACAAACTCGTGACACTTTCTTCTCAATTCTGAACAGGGATCGTATATTCAGAAGTGCCCATGCAGTTTCGGCTTACTTATACTGGCTGGTATATATTACTTAGGATAATGGTCAGGGTCTGTGTCTACACAGATATCATCCAGTTAGGGTATCAATCTGCACACACCACAATACGATCTAGCTCTATGTGCTCGCGTATTGTTTCATTTACATTTTTCGTAGATTAAGCATAAAGCTCCAAACAACCCTTCACCATCATATGCTGTCCCTTGTCAAACCATTGCAGCAGACATGAAAATTTTTAGAGACCCAGGTTTGGTGCCAATGCCTGTGACCCAGCTACTTTCTGCTAAACCAAGTATGACCAAGATGAGGGGGATGGGTGGTGGGGGGAGGGGGATGGGGGGGGAAGTAACTCACCAAACTTACAGTGAGCATGATTCTTAGATTGCGGATGCATCTTCCAGTTCTTCTGCATCTGTTCCAGTCTGTTTTTTTTATTGCAATGGTGACAAGTTATGATAATTTTTTTTTCTTTTTAAAAAATGGGATTTAAAACATTGCTTGTGTTTTCGTTTCAGATGGGGCATATCACACTCTTGACCTGGAGCTGAATCGACCCTTCAACGCTGACAAACAGGAGTGGGACAGTGTGGCGCTTGAACGCATTGGTATTGCCTTCCTTTTGTCTATATATCAGACTCACTGTTCTTCTCTCCTTGTAGATCTTTCATCTTTTCATTTTGTTGCCAGATGCGACCAGTGACTTTCTCTGTGTCATTGGTTTTTCTCTGTGTCCAGTGTCTTTATTGTGCTGGAGAAGCGAGAAATTTTTGTGTTAGAGCAGTTTTCATTACAATTGGCAAAATATGACTGTTTTAAAGCTGAAGCATCTTTGGAGTAATTAGCTGTTAAGCCTCTGAAGATACTGGCAAGCTTGTTTACACTTACACATTGCTAGCAGTGATATGATCAACTTCCACTTAGTTTTTGGGGTGAACACACCACCACGCCACAGCACGCACGCACGCACGCACGCACACACCACCACCACCCACACACAAAACACACACACACACACACACCCCACCACAATGACGTACATACAGGCTTGTAAATACTGTGTAACACATTGCACATACTCGTTAAGTTAGAGCTGTTATTAACAAATAGCAGAATCATTCCTACTGTCCCCTATGAGGACGTTTCATGAGATTTCCCATCTTTGTTTTGCCGCTTGTGTGCATGTCCGTGTGTGTGTGTTGAAGCGTTTGGTTGTCAGTAATTTCTGTAATTGTTTTTTTTTTTTATTCATATGTCTGTGATAGGTGTGTGTGGTGTGTGTGTGTTTGTGTGTGTGTGTGTGTGTGTGTGTGTGTGTGCGTGCGTGCGTGTGTTGTGCGGTGTGCATGCGTGCGTGCACATGCGTGCGACGCGCACGTGCGCGCGGGTAAGCATTGTTAAAATGTAAATGACCAGGAACCCAAAATGCGAATGTGAACAGTGGCAGCATGGCCTGTGACCCCACGCAGAAAAGCCGACCTGGGGGCCATCGTCATGCAGGAGGGCATCGCCCATGTCTGCCTGGTCACCAACAACATGACCCTCGTGCGCGCCAAGATTGAAACCAACATCCCCAGGAAGAGAAAGGGCTGTGTGACCACACACCAAGGTAGCGTGTCGCCGACGTTCTCTCCTATCCCCACGACAGCTAGCCCTTGTCTACTTGACATTTTACTGGTTGGTTTTTATATGATGTTAAAAACAACCCAGTGCTTTTTTTTGTTGGTTTTTAAAAAATTTGATCCGGGAAAAATACCAAAAACAAAATAACTGGTATGATAATTTTTTTCCCCGGGAATTTTTCCGAAAAAAAATTTATTTTTTTTTTAATATTTTTAAAAAAAAATAAATTTTAAATTTTTTAATTTTTAAATCAAAAAAAAATTTATTTTTTTAAATAAATAAATTAAAAAAAATAAATTTTTTATCTAAAAAATTTTTTTTTTTAAATTTTTTAACCGCGGTACACGAGACTAAGTTTTTTTTATTTTCCCCTCGAAATCGACATTTTGGGTGCGTTCTTTGGTTTCCTTGCTTATTTTCACAAAGGAAAACTACGTGAAGGATGGGGGTAAGGGCGAAATTAAGAAGGTTCGTTTTTCGTTTCCCCATCTCCCGGAGGCCAGGCTCTTGCTATACCCCCCGTTTAAACCTCCTCCCTCCGCCCTTTCCCCCAAAGGGGTTCACTTCAACCCCAGCTGGGTTCGGGTTTGGGACAGCGGCGCTTTCTCGCAACCCACTTTTTGTGGCGGTGATGGGGCTCAGCTGCTTGGGCCTTTCCGCCCCTTTGCCCCAAAACGGTGAGCGACTCAGCTGCGGTTTGTGCACCCTTTAGGCATCCTGTGTCCATTTCGCTCCCCGGTTTTCTACTGCGCACAATTTCGTTTCCATGGCAGAATCAAGATGCACGGGCCCTCTACGGGGGCCCCGGGCAATGAGGAAACTATTCGCCCCCTCCCCTTCTCGCTCGTGGCGATCCAAGGGAACAACTCCTGCTCAAGGGGGTTGATCTTTTTTCGGCCCCGGGGTTTCCCTTCCCCCGCCTCATGTGTCTGCTCCCCTTTTGGGCAACCCCGGGTTTCGCCCCTTTTCCCGCACCCCTCGGGGGCCGGGCCATTACCCCCCATTTTCTGGGGGGGCCACACCACACTCTCAGCCCCCCCTACAGGGGGTCGGGGCCCCTTTTCCTTGGGCGCCATGGGCCCAATGGCAAACCCCCCCGACCATGGGCTTTCACCCCCCTCCCGGGGTTTCCCTGGGGCCGGGTTTTTGCCCAGCCCTCCACCAGTGCGGGGCCTCTCCTCCCGGGCCCCCTGGGCCCCCCCGGGACTGACCCCCCTCCCGGAAAATGTCGGGGGAATCAGGATCCCCCCCACCGGGGCTTTCGCCGCGCACCGTTTTCCCCGGGGCGGCCACCCCATGGGTCGGGGATCCGACCGGGGGGATTTGGGTCAGAGGAAGGGACCAGTCACCCGGGTTCTTATTCCTTCCAGGACCGGTGGCTTTTCTGGCTCCCTTGTCCGGAGGCTGGTCATCCTTCAGGGTCAAGCCCCCCCCCCTTGGGCAGGGGAACCCCCCGGGACCCTCCCCCATTGGCAGTAGGCCCCCTCCTTCTGCTAAAGGTCGGTCGTGGGGGCCATTGCTGGGGGCCCAAATAAGAGTCGGGGCAGACACAGACCCCCCCTCCCGGTTTGTCCCATTTTCCCCTAGCGCTGGGCGTGGGGGGAAGTCTTAAAAAGGGGGGCTTCCATTTGAAAACTTTTCAAAAAAATTCCCCCAAAACCACCCCCCCCCTCCGGAAAACCCCTCCTTTAGGATCAAAATCACAAGTAGGCGGGTGTTTAGGTCCCCCCGATAAGTCTGCGGGGAGGGTTTTTGGGGCTTCTATTTAAATTTTTCTAGGGGACATTTCCCTTAAAAAACCCCTTTTTCAAAATTCCTTCCCCCCTCCCCATCCCCCCCCCCCTTTCCCTGTTTCTCTTAAATTTAATATCGTTGGGTTTTAAGAAAGAATGGAAGGAAGATCGGGTTTTTTGAATTTTCTACCCCCGTTCCCCTTTGCCCCGGCCCCCCAGAGCCCCAGTCCGTCAGGGCTCTTTGGGAAACAGTACGACCATTTCCAGGCCAATTGGGGCCCTCCCCCCAAACGGTCCCCCCCCCCCCGTTCAAAAGCAACGCCCCCTTTTCCATAGGGGGCCCCCTCTAACCCCAAGGGACGACGGTCATTTACCCACCCGAGGCAGAAACCCCAAGGTTCCCTCGGGCTGGCCCGGGGGGGCCCGAAAGCCCCCACCCTAGCAGCCCCCCCGCTTCCCCACGGGATAAGGGGTCCGGGGCGCTGTCCAGCACCCTCATGCCCGGGGGAAAGCGCCCCCCGCAAGCCCTTGGGTTGGGGGGAAAGGTCGGGGTTTGCTTCCGGTGAGTAAAGCTCCTCTAAAACCCCCTTTCCCCCCCCCCCCCCCCCTTTTCCTCCCCTCGGGATCTGGGGGCCTCTGGCCTTAACCAGGGGCCCTTTCCCCGTGTTGCCAGGGGCCCACAGAGGAAGTCCCTTCCATTCCTCCCCGGGGTTTTTGGCCGCTTTTTTGGGGGTTCCCAAGCTTCTAGGGGGAGACCGTTTAGATCTCTCGCCCTTGAAAGGTTTCTTTTCGTCCCCCCCTTTTTTTTGGAGGGAAAAACCCCCCATGCAATCCCGATCCCATCATCCCGCGAGGGGGGGGTATCCTCGACTTAAATGCGTATTCCATCTTTTGATCCCCCCAAAGGGGACGGGGAAATACCTCCCTTCGTGGGGGAAAACCCGTTTTTCAGTTCAGGCCTTTTCCCTTTGGACTAGCCCCCCCCTTTGGGGTTTTTCCAAAGGGACTGGGGGGAAACTTGCTTGCTTTTCGGGAAAAGGGAATTCGTCGAACCATCTAGACTTTGGGCTTCTTCTTGCCCATCCACACCATGCCCCCCACAACCCACGGGTTTTTAACCCTCGCACAGCGGGTTTTGTTCGCACGAGGAGAAGTCCGATCTCACCCGTCGCAGCATTTTCATTTGGGGCAGTCCTTTCCACACCCCCCGCTGGGGTCTCCCCCACCCCCCAGCGCCTAGTTCGCCCCCCCCTCTTGGCCCACCTCCTTTCCTTGGTCAGCCCAGCCAGGAAGCGGGGCCTCTCTTCTGGTCGAGGGAGCCCTTTGGGCCCCCTTATCCCCCCTGGGCGTCTGCAAAAAACGCCGGTTTTCACCCTTTTTGCTTTTGGTCTCAGCAGGGCAGCCCATGGGACCTTCCGTCCCTCTTGGTCAGGGGTTTCCCAAATCAGGGGTCCATGGCACTCCCCCCTCAGCGGGGATCCCACCCTCCCCCTCCCCCCAAGGGAGGCCCTTTTTCCGGCGCGCCCCCATCCGGGGGGGGTGCCCACGCAGCCTTGGGGGCCCCCGGGGCAATGGCCCCCGGGAGAGGGGGCCCTGGATATAAATCGGCTAAGGGAAAGCCGTTTCCAAACCCCCAAAGGAGTTTTTCCTTCCAAAAGGAAAACACATTCCCCAAACCCCCGAAAAACACACTGTGGTGTTTATATCAACAAGCAGGGGGGGTCTTCTCACCCCTTTCCCGAGGGCAACTTTTCGGGTGCAACACAACAACCCGGGATCTCGGCCAAACATTTCCGGGGAAATCAACATTCTCCGACCCCTCGCAGGCGCACGGGGCTTCCCTCAAAATGGACCCTCCCTCGTCCGGGAACCTCCGGGGGTATTTCAAACCAAGTAACCTTTCCCACCGATCAACCCCCTCTCCGCTGTTGTCTCCCCTTTCCCGGGCCCCCCGGCACGTGGGGGGGCCCCTTTCCCTCCCTTTGGGTCCCCCCTGCGGGCTATGCCTTTCCCCCCGTTCCCCTTTTGGGAAAATTTTCTCCGAAAGGGCAAAAGATGCACCACCTTATTTTTGTGCTCCACGGGCCGGCCCAACGGGGTTTGGGAACTTTACACCTTCCCTCCTCCGATACCGCTCCCCTTTAAAAGCAAAATCCCTCTTTCACCGCGTAGGCTTTTCCCCCGGGAAAAACCAAACGTGCTGATCTTCCGCCTCTACTGTCACGCCTTCTGCACAAGGCGCCTCCCCACAAAATGGGCCTTTTTGGAACATGCCCCGGGTCGGGGCCCCAAACGCTATAGTGCCACGGATGGCTGGGCCCTTTGTCCAGCCCCCCTTTTCACCTCATTCTCCCTTTTCATCCCAATTTGGGGAACTACCTACCCTTTTTTTCACAGAGAGAAAACTTTTAGCCTCCTCTTTTTGGTTCAAGGGCGGCTATTTCCACCACTATCCCCAGTTTTGGGGCCCCTCCTTTGGGAGCCCTCTTTTCGGGCTGGGCGAGGAGGGCCCTACAGGGGGCCCGATACCCCCCCGTACCCGGGGGGATCTTTTTTTATCCCTCCCCCCTCCTCCCCCCTTACGGTCCTCCGGGATGTTCCTGAAATTCCTTTCTTCAAAAAGCCTTTTTCCTTTCCCTGGCCTCAGGGGGGGCCTGCAGTGAAGTCCACGCCCTTATGGGGTGCCTGGGGGCGTCGCCTCCGAACGGTCTCGATATTTTGCCTCCTCCCGGGTTTTTTGCGAAAAACCATTGCCCGGTTCTTTTCCCCTTATCTCCATTTCCTTCACTTCTATTCCGCCCCCGGGGCGACGAGACCGCACCTCTGTCCGGTGCGGCTCTGGGGATATAGGGAAAGCACGAAACCTTTTTCCTCAAGCAGCGCCCCCTGTTTCTCTCTTTCAACGAAAATTTTAAAGGGGACAAGGGGCTCTTTAATCTCCGATGGCTGGGGAAGTCATTAAAGTGCGTACGCAGACCCGGGGAAGGGGGTTTGGCTGTTTTTTTTACCTAGACCTCATGAGATTGGGGATGGGGGTCTTCGCTGCAGTAGCCATAATCCACATTCAAGTGTGTTGATGCCGCATATTTGGGGGTCCCCTGGCCCTTTACCCCAATTCTACCTGCGCGCGTTTCCGTCTCAGATGGGGCGGGGGCATCGCACATGTTGGGGCCAACACCCATCTCCCCCAACCTCCGCTCTTCTCCTCCTCCCGGGGGTAACCGGTGAGCCTCCTTCCAGGGATCGACCGCATTTGTGAGCACGTATGTTGTGTAATTTAAAAAGGAAATTTTTTTTTCAAAATTCGTTTAAACTAACTACTTACCGTGGCCAGCGAACCCCCCTACCTCCCCCCTTCCTGGTTCCATCCACGGCGCCGCAATTAAGCAACTTGGCCCCGAGGGGGCCCGCCCATTTTTAGCGGCACCCAACCACCCTTCCCCCCCGTTCACTCCCACCTCTCCCACCCCCTCCATCCCTCCCGCATCGCCCGCCCGCGCTGCTTTTTTCCCAGCTTATCTTTAGTGGGGAGGTACACGCAGCGCTGAAACGGCTGCATCCGTGGCGAGGGAACCGTGCCGTCGGGAAATTTTAGGGGAAGTTTCCCCCCCAAAAAGTGGGTTTTAAAAAAACTGACCACTTGCATGCGGTCACGTGATATGGCCCTTTTCAGCGGGGCTATAAACAACATTACAAATTTCCCTACGCTGGGCCGACAAGGGGGAAAAAAAGAAAAAGGAGAAAGAAGAGCAAAAAGCACGCACAGAAGAGAAAAGAAGAACAGACAACAGACAGACAAAGAGAGGACAGATAGAGGGCAAAAGAAACACACACAACACAACACACACACACACCCACACACACAACAACACAACCCCAAAAACACACACACACCACAACACACCCCTAATATCCTTTATGTGGAAAAAACTTTTAAATTTAAACAACAACAACACACAAAAAACCCCCTTAAAGACACATCTTTTCCCCCGACGATTTAAAAAAATTTTCCCCTTTCAATGGCGCGGTTTCAGTGTTGGTGTTTAACGCCTCGGGTTTTGTCTGCTGTGTAGTTTTTTCCCCCGGGAAAAATCACACACACCACACACAACCCAAAAAAGGGAGAGAGAGAGAGAGAGAGAGAGAGGAGAGAGAGGGGGGGGGGTTGTGTGTGTGGTGGTGTTTTGTGTGGTGGGTTGTTGTTTTGGGGTGAGAAAGAGAAGATTTAATACTTCGTAAAAACTTTCGAGACATGCCCCACGTACCGGGGAAAACCGTATTTGTTACGGGAAAAAAAAAAATCGAGGTTTGTTCCGGACGTTACGGGCGGGATCGCGTGTTCCGGAAAAAAAAAAAAAAAAAAAAAAAAAAAAGAAGTCAAAAAGTGGACAATTTTTCCAGGGGACAAACCCGGGGACGGGTTTGGGCGCTGAATTGAACGCATGGGTGCCACACGCCTATCCCTCCGAAAAATACCGAACGGGCCAGATTCAGACAAATGGCCCCGACTTCAAACATGGGTACAGAAGACTGCGAAGCGAGTGTGCAACAGATGATATGAACCTCAAAATGGGGCCCCAGCGGGAGCCCGAAAAAAACAAGATCGCCGCGGAACCTTTCGTAAAAAAATACAGGGGGGGTGGGCTTTTACAAGAAGACGGGGAAAAGGGGGAAAAATATGCGGTGCACGGGGTTTGCCAGCTTCTCCTCGCAATGGCGGCCAAGTGACGTCGTCGCATGTCGAATCCAAAAAACACAAGGACTTTTAGAATCTTTTGGTCACACTTCAAATTTCTGGTTTTTCACCATTCTCGACCACAAAACGAATCAACGATGAATGATCGCGCCGAAATAAAGCTCGTCGACCTTGTTGCTGAACTGAAACTGCCTTTTACCGTTTTTTGGGTACTTTTTTCAAAACGTTAATGATGTTTTAAAAACTGATGTGGGAAAGAATTTCAGTGGGCAGGATAAAGGGGGCGCCCTTATAAAAAAAATGCGGCAAAACAATAGAAACCCCGGACTATCGACCTGGAAAAGCCTACTACATCTCGAAATCCACAGTGAAAACCTTTTAGACATGCAATGTAATAGTGTAAAAAAAGGGAAGTTTTTTTCTGCCTGAAAAAGGGGGTTTTTCAGAATTGTTATGGTGTTTGTGGTTAAAGTGTGGGTTTTTGGGGGAACCACACGCGCGGGGGTTGTGCACAAAAGGGAAAGGGTTTAGTGTTCCAAAAATTTTTTAAATTTTTTAATTTGTTCCTGATTTTTTTTAAAAATCTGTTCCTATAGTAAGATTTTGGGGAGGGAGGGCGGGTTACGCACGTTGGGTGCCAAAACGTTGTCAACCCATTTACCAGACCGACTAAAACACAATTTCTAGCCAACACATTTGTTTGGGGTTTTCATGCTTTTTTTTTTTTTGCTGGAGGGTTTTTTTGGGAAAAACATTTTTTTCTTTTTAAAATTTTTTCCCCTAAAAAAAAACAGGATTTTGGTTTTTTTTTTCCCCCCCCCCCCCCCCCCCCCCCCCCCTTTTTTTTTTTTTTTTTTTTTTTTTTTTTTTTTTTTTTGCATTTGTTTTTGCTTTGTTGATTTAAATGCTTTTTTAAAAAAATTTTTTTTTTTAAAACCCTAAAAACAATTTTGAAAACCCCCCGGGAAAAATTTTTTGGGGTTTTTTCATTGGTTTTCCCCCCAAATGTTTTTTTTACCCCCCCCCCCCCTAAAAAGG
>CM031621.1:4381324-4396047 GCA_018398815.1 Conus ventricosus
ATATTGCTGATGGGGATTGTATTGCTCAGAACAATCAGAAACGGTCTGTAGATATTGTGATGGGGATTGTATTGCTCAGAACAATCAGAAACGGTCTGTAGATATTGCTGATGGGGATTGTATTGCTCAGAACAATCAGAAACGGTCTGTAGATATTGCTGATGGGGATTGTATTGCTCAGAACAATCAGAAACAGTCTGTAGATATTGCTGATGGGGATTGTATTGCTCAGAACAATCAGAAACAGTCTGTAGATATTGCTGATGGGGATTGTATTGCTCAGAACAATCAGAAACGGTCTGTAGATATTGCTGATGGGGATTGTATTGCTCAGAACAATCAGAAACGGTCTGTAGATATTGCTGATGGGGATTGTATTTTTTTAAAACTTTTGTTGGTTTTCTTTTTTCTTTTGTTGTGTTTTTCGTTTTTAATATTTCCGCCTCTGAACCATCAGAAATACATTGCAAGTGATGCTGATTTTTTTTTTCTATTCAAATACTTTGGCCTATGAACTGTAAGTATTTTTAATTTTGTTTTCTCTTTAAGTGTCTTAACCACCAAACATTCAGTCTGAAACAGATTATAAATGTTGCTGTGTTTTCTCCTTTTAAATGTTTTACCTGGGAATAACCTGTAACAGACTTGGAGGTGTTTTCGATTCTTTTCTCATGAAAGGTGGTGGGAGGTTTGAGACACCAACGTCTTGACCGTTCTGGCCTTGCAGGCTGACACAAACCCTATCCGCAAAATGGTATCAGAAGTCAATTCTCACAGATTACACTATTTATCAACATTGAATATTAATCTGCTTTTTGCTTTCATTTCAGTGATCTTAAGATGCAGGTTAAATTTTCTTTTCATACAGAAAACAAGTTGCACAACGTAACAGTTTTTAGAAGAATTTTTTTTAATTTATATCTAAAAAGAAAAAAAAAGAAATTTGAACTCTTTATAAGGAAAGAAAAAAAGAAGAAATATCCGACAGTTTTTATGACTGAATAATGGCTATTTCATTCTGAGTGAATTCTTTCATCGCAGTTAAAGTTTGTTTGCTGTGGGATATTACTTGTCCCGTGTAATTTCTTGTCTCTGTGGTGTTTGTAATGGAGCAGGTGTGTGGATGATCCTGTTTGATGTTGATGTTGATGTGGTGTCGTGTCACAGGCCTCACTGGAATGTGCCATTGATTACGCATTCAAGCGACAGAGTTTTGGCATGCCTATCGTCAAAATGCAGACCATTCAGGTGAGGTCCTCCGCCGTGCCTGTGACACAGGAAGTGTCGTCATGTTGTTGTCCACAAGACACTCGGATTCAGAGGGATTATTATCGGGATGGCAAAATTGGCACTTAACTTCATCAGCCCCGACTGACTGGTGGTTGTGGTGGGTGTTGGTGTTTCCTGAGTTGTCCTCACTGGTTGAGTGATGGGTGTTCAGCACAGACTTGTAAATGGGGAGCAGGTCATAGCCACAGTCTCTGTTCAAAATTTCCCAAGGTAAGATCTTTATCAGACTCTTGAGTCGGAACACACAGAAATATGAACAACCCGGAGTCGGAAAGTGTCTTTGCTCAAAATCTTTTTTTGTTGTTTTTGATTCATGGAAAATCTGTGACAAATTTCACAGTATCGGTCAGTGCTGACTGACAAACGTTTCAAAAGAAATGATGTTTGATGTATGTAGACTTGACAGCTATTTTTTGTAAAATGATTTTAAAGAATAGTAATAAGACAAAAAGCAAACACGTGTAATGTTCATCGAGCTTTGATCCCTGGCAACCATAATTTACCGCAGCAGTATCTTCACAACCAAAACTTCGTAGTTCTGTTCTGCTGAACTGGAAGAAAAGACGAGAATGTCGCCAAACAGGTGACCATCAGGAATATTTTCCTGTCTTGGTTCTGGCAAGGTTTCTATGTCTTTGAAGAAGGTGACAGCTTGGGAGAACAGCTTGCTTTTACAAGGGTTTCATGAGTGTAGGAAAAGTTGACAATATTCGCAGCTCATGGCCAAGAAAATCATAACGCAGAAATGTGTTGCAGAATTGGAAATAGATCAAACTGAATTACAGGGCTGCTACATTGTTTACTATTGGTTTGAGAAATGTGTTGCAGAATTGGAAATAGATCAAACTGAATTGCAGGGCTGGTACATTGTTTACTGTTGGTTGCTTACCATTAGTAGAAGTTTTGAGTTCTTTCTCTTGACTTATGTTCATATTTCCTGTTATTCTTCATCTGTCTGCAACAAATCCACAGTGCCTAGAGTCTAATGGTTAGGTGATATTCAGCTTGAAAAAGAAGACTAATCACAGATCAGAAGAATTGATTGAAAAGAAGAAAGGTGGCGGAGTGGTTAAGAGGTTCGCCTGCCAATCCAACGTGTGAGAAGTGCGTGGGTTCGAGCCTTTCTCACCCTTTCTTTCCCAGTTTGAATGACAAATCGAACTGAACGTCAAGTCCATCGGATGGGGACTATAAGCAAGCCAGACCCGTGTGCCTTCCTGGCCCCCTGCACATGTTAAAGAACCCACGGCAGTTGAAAATCGAAAAGAGCAGGGGGGGGTCCCCGCTGCCCTGGCAAAATTGATGTAGATTGAAGATAGCTGCCTGGTATTTCTTACTAAGCCACAAAAATTGTCACTTACTGTTATCGTGTTGCCATCGTGTACCGGTGGAAATGGAGGACATATAAACATCGCATGCATCCTATGTGAGAAACTGGAGGAATAAATGAGATAAATGACAATGAGTGACTGATATTTGAATGGTACGGGAACGACGGAATGAGCGCCAGTAGGCTGCTCTTCGGCCGGCTCTACCTGGGTAGGCAGCCCGTTGAGTGAGTGAGGTAGTGTTTATTGTAAAGCGCTTAGAGCTTGGTCTGTGACCGAGGATAGGCGCTATATATAAATACCCAATATAATAATATAATAAACAAGTACTCATGCTCCTTTTTGCTTCATATGCTGAGGGAAGACAACTAGACATAACTTTTTGTTCCTCACTTTCTGTGAAGTTCGCATTCATTGTGAGAGTTGTGGTTACTGGCAAAGTCCCGATGTGTGGTGTGATGTGGGGATGTGGTTACAGGCAAAGTCCTGATGTGTGGTGTGATGTGGGGTTGTGGTTAGCGTTCATTGTGAGAGTTGTGGTTACTGGCAAAGAGTTGTGGTTACTGGCAAAGTCCCGATGTGTGGTGTGATGTGGGGTTGTGGTTAGCATTCATTGTGAGAGTTGTGGTTACTGGCAAAGAGTTGTGGTTAGCTTTCATTGTGAGAGTTTTGGTTACTGACAAAGTCCCGATGTGTGGGGTTGTGGTTAGCTTTCATTGTGAGAGTTGTGGTTACTGGCAAAGAGTTGTGGTTAGTGGCAAGTCCCGATGTGTGGGTGTGATGTGGGGTTGTGGTTAGCTTTCATTGTGAGAGTTGTGGTTACTGGCAAAGAGTTGTGGTTAGTGGCAAAGTCCCGATGTGTGGTGTGATGTGGGGTTGTGGTTAGCTTTCATTGTGAGAGTTGTGGTTACTGGCAAAGAGTTGTGGTTAGTGGCAAAGTCCGATGTGTGGTGTGATGTGGGGATGTGGTTACTGGCAAAGTCCCGATGTGTGGTGTGATGTGGGGGTTGCAGACCAAGCTGGCCGACATGGAGACCAGGTTACAGAGCGCCCGCTCCTGACTGGCATGCGCCTTGCTGAAGGATGCCGGCAAACCCTTCTCCAAGGTCAGTGATGAGCCCTTGCCATGCCATCTGGCTTACCTCCCTGCTTTTGAGTGACAGTCTGCTGCTAGCAGTGCACACTAATGTCAAGTCGTTTCATGGCTTGCTGTTCTAAACTAATGGTATCCGACTGGCCAAGGCATCAATATTTGTGCTTCGTTTGCATGCTGTATGCCTGTTTGCATGGCTGAAAACGCTGTTGTGTTTAAAAATGTATTTTGTGGTTGCAAACTGGCTCTCTCCTCTTCCAACTCGATGAATAGGTTGGAAAACATTGGGGGGGGGGGGGGGGGGGGGGGGGGGGGGAATTGCATGCTCAGAAGTCACACAAGCTTAAGACAGAAAGAAAAAAAAAGTGGTGGAGAGGGGGGGTGGGAGGGGGGGGGGCACACCCACCCTCAACCGACCACAGAACAGATGAAGGACAAAGTCTGACATGACCTACTACCTTGTTCTGTCTTCCCTGAGCAAAAGCACAGAGTGGGTGAAGTTGTGACCCCCCTGTCCACAGTCAGGACTTTCTGTTCCTGTCTTCCCTGAGCAAAACCGCAGAGTGGTGTGAAAGTTTCGGCCCCTCCCTGTCCACAGTCAGGACTTTCTGCAGGCTGTTCATACCGGCAACTGTGGCCTAAGGCTGGAGTGGATGATTGAGAGGAGCAGAGGTTGGTGGAGGGGGGGGGGGGGGGGCTGTAAGGTGAGGAGGTGAAGGGGACAGGTGATGGGTTTAGTGTGTGTAGGGCAGGGATTGAAGGGGGGGGGGGGGCTGTAAGGTGAGGAGGTGAAGGGGACAGGTGATGGGTTTAGTGTGTGTAGGGCAGGGATTGAAGGGGGGGGGGGGCTGTAAGGTGAGGAGGTGAAGGGGACAGGTGATGGGTTTAGTGTGTGTTAGGGCAGGGATTGAAGGGGGGGGGGGGCTGTAAGGTGAGGAGGTGAAGGGGACAGGTGATGGGTTTAGTGTGTGTAGGGCAGGGATTGGGGGGGGGGGGGGGGGGGCTGTAAGGTGAGGAGGTGAAGGGGACAGGTGATGGGTTTAGTGTGTGTAGGCAGGGATTGAAGGGGGGGGGGGGGGGGGCTGTAAGGTGAGGAGGTGAAGGGGACAGGTGATGGGTTTAGTGTGTGTAGGGCAGGGATTGGGGGGGGGGGGGGGGGGGCTCTGTAAGGTGAGGAGGTGAAGGGGACAGGTGATGGGTTTAGTGTGTAGGGCAGGGATTGGGGGGGGGGGGGGGGGGGGGGGGGGGGGGCTGTAAGGTGAGGAGGTGAAGGGACAGGTGATGGGTTTAGTGTGTGTAGGCAGGGATTGGGGGGGGGAGGGCTGTAAGGTGAGGAGGTGAAGGGGACAGGTGATGGGTTTAGTGTGTGTAGGGCAGGGGTTGAAGGGGGGGGGGGGGGTGTAAGGTGAGGAGGTGAAGGGGACAGGTGATGGGTTAGTGTGTGTAGGGCAGGGGTTGAAGGGGGGGGGGGGGGGCTGTAGGTGAGGAGGTGAAGGGGACAGGTGATGGGTTTAGTGTGTGTAGGGCAGGGGTTGAAGGGGGGGGGGGGGGGCTTGTAAGGTGAGGAGGTGAAGGGGACAGGTGATGGGTTTAGTGTGTGTAGGGCAGGGGTTGAAGGGGGGGGGGGGGCTGTAAGGTGAGGAGGTGGAAGGGGACAGGTGATGGGTTTAGTGTGTGTAGGGCAGGGGTTGAAGGGGGGGGGGGGGGGGGGGCTGTAAGGTGAGGAGGTGAAGGGGACAGGTGATGGGTTTAGTGTTGTGTGGGGCAGGGGTTGAAGGGGGGGGGGGGGGGGGCTGTAAGGTGAGGAGGTGAAGGGGACAGGTGATGGGTTTAGTGTGTGTAGGGCAGGGATTGAAGGGGGGGGGGGGGGGGGGCTGTAAGGTGAGGGTTGAAGGGGACGGGTGATGGGTTTAGTGTGTGTAGGGCAGGGATTGAAGGGGGGGGGGGGGCTGTAAGGTGAGGGTTGAAGGGGACGGGTGATGGGTTTAGTGTGTGTAGGGCAGGGAGAGACGAGAAGACGTGAGCTTCACCATTTTGCAACAAGTTGTAACAAGAGGGTCGGAGATCACTATCATTCATAGCACAGCCTGACGTGGCATTGTGAACTGCGGAGAAGTTGTAGTAGAAGCATTCTTAGTGTGGTCTGAAGCTTCCTTTCTCATAATCCCTGGTATCCACAGTCATTTGGCTTGTAAGCAGCCTGAAAAAGAAATGAAAAACTGAAATTGCCGGATCAGGTTCATCAACAGACAGGTGGAGGGAGGGTGAAGGTGGATTTTATATACAGGGAAGGGTGGTGGTGGAAGGTAGACGGTATGACCTTGGCCTTGATCAGATTGGTGTTGATCTGTAAGCACTTGTGTCTGTTCCTACAGTGTAATTTCAAACTGTTTGTACTTCCTACCTTGAGAAAGAGAGAGGGAATGGTGGGACGGCAGGTTTGGCAAATGGCTAGTGCATGTGAAGGCAGGTGGACTTAAGATCTCCGAGGAAGCGTGTGTGTGGATTATTTACTGGAGGTGGGTGGGTCTGCCGTTCCTGATCATGATCACAGTGTGCAAGAGGACCCCGTTACATATAAATGCAGCATTTGGCAGCCTTCAAAGAATGGTAAGGTCATGGTATACCTCTTGGTATGAGATGATCATGTGCTAGGCCTTGTTTGTCTGTGTGTTTGCATGTATCAAATCGACAGACATTGTGTAGGTCATGCATCCCTTCGCATGACCTCTCGCCTCTAATCTCTTCTCCCCGCTCCCCTCTCCCCCCCAACAAGTTTGTGGTGAGTGTAAGTGATTACATCGAACAGAAGCTCTGCTGCTGCTTCCTTCTCTTCTGCTGAACATTTCAGGCCGATTCTGTCAGATCCTGTGATTAAGTTCTGCTGAACATTTCAGGCCGATTCTGTCGGATCCTGTGATTGAGTTCCGCTGAACATTTCACGCCGATTCTGTCGGATCCTGTGATTTAAGTTCTGCTGAACATTTCAGGCCGATTCTGTCGGATCCTGTGATTGAGTTCCGTTGAACATTTCAGGCCAATTCTGCCAGATCCTGTGATGAAGTTCTGCTGAACATTTCAGGCCGATTCTGTCAGATCCTGTGATTGAATTCTGCTGAACATTTCAGGCCTATTCTGTCAGATCTGTGATGAAGTTCTGCTGAACATTTCAGGCGATTCTGTCAGATCCTGTGGTTAAGTTCTGCTGAACATTTCAGGCCGATTCTGTCAGATCCTGTGATTAAGTTCTGCTGAACATTTCAGGCTGATTCTGTCAGATCCTGTGATTAAGTTCTGCTGAACATTTCAGGCCGATTCTGTCGGATCCTGTGATTGAGTTCGCTGAACATTTCACGCCGATTCTGTCGGATCCTGTGATTAAGTTCTGCTGAACATTTCAGGCGATTCTGTCGGATCCTGTGATTGAGTTCCGCTGAACATTTCAGGCCAATTCTGCCAGATCCTGTGATGAAGTTCTGCTGAACATTTCAGGCCGATTCTGTCAGATCTGTGATTGAATTCTGCTGAACATTTCAGGCCGATTCTGTCGGATCTGTGATTAAGTTCTGCTGAACATTTCAGGCCGATTCTGTCAGATACTGTGGTTAAGTTTGCTGAACATTTCAGGCGGTTCTGTCAGATCCTGTGATTAAGTTCTGCTGAACATTTCAGGCCGGTTCCGTCAGATCCTGTGATTAAGTTCTGCTGAACATTTCAGGCTGGTTCTGTCAGATCCTGTGATTAAGTTACCGCCTGAACATTTCAGGCCGGTTCCGTCAGATCCTGTGATGAAGTTCTGCTGAACATTTCAGGCTGGTTCTGTCAGATCCTGTGGTTAAGTTCTGCTGAACATTTCAGGCCGATTCTGTCAGATCCTGTGATTAAGTTCTGCTGTTACCGGCCACTCCCCAACAAACTGTTTGGCTACTGTAGATGCTCCAGTAGAAACTGTTCAGCCAGAATGTGTTGTAGGTGTCCATTTAGACGGCGGATCTACATCTTTGTGCATTTTGTTGCATCTTGTCATGGGTGAAAGCCACCTCTATAAAACACCAAGCCGCACGTCAATGCTGTAGTCTTCAAAAGTTTATCTTAAACACATCAAAACTAAAGGTAAGACAAGGTTAGTGTTGCATATTGCCCAGCCGACCACGATTCGCCACAGGGGCAAGTAAGACTTTTGTAGGCCTTTGAAGATGAAACTGAAATTTTATTAAATGAAGTTAAAGTTTTATCAAGACATGGAGATCGTTTTTAATAAAAAGCAAAAAACAGAAACAAATCAGTTAGCTTATTAGTTTCTGAATTGTGTGCATTTAAACTCAAGATGGTTATACTGTGATGGTAGTTGGAATTACGTTAGAACAAGGTTCAGTTCAACTTGAACTGAGGCTGGAGACTTACCCTGATTTTTTGCATGCAGCATCAGGTATGTAGAAACAGGCAGGATTTTGCATGATGACATCTCAGCAGTTTCTGTACTGATACTGCAAGATCCACTCCTTTTGGCAGTGGTGCATTCAGACAATCGGTGCCTTTCAAGTCCCTGTTAGTTTGACAACTGTAAGGGTACAAGATATTTATGTTAAGAATGAGAAGGTTGAAAGGTATTAGTGTAATTGGGAGCGAGAAATTTAAAACATGACCAGTTGACACTTAATACATGCTTTAATCTTTTTTTTTAAATCAAGATGTAGTTTGTGTGTGTGTGTGTGTTGCTGTGCGATGCATGCACGCGTGTTGTTGTGTGTGTTGTGTGTGTGTGTGTGCATGCATGCGTGGAAGCATGCATGTGATTCTTTTTTAGGAATACCCAAAGGACATTTTTCATTGTTGTTGTTTTTATTCAGGAAGCAGCGTGGCAAAGTTGGCCGCTCTGAAACAGCTACATACAACGCTCATCAGGTATGAGAACATGCTCCTTTTTTGAAGTTATAGCCAATATTTCTATATGTCCTTTTCAGCTTTTTATCAAAGTAATCTATTGCTAAAATTGTGCGTGAAATGATTCCGAACTCTGGATTTTTCTGTTCATTTCATTATTCATTCAGATGCTGTGTTTCCGTTCATGTAAACATCATTTCTCTACACCTTTCTGTTGTTTGGGATAGTGTGTAAGGTAACAACTTCCTTTTTTTTGTATCATTCAGACAGCTAGAAGCAGGAAATTAAGTTTTTATGCTCACCAGCCTCTGTGGCAAAGTGGTTAGCGTCGCGGACTCCCGGCTGGTAGGTCGTGGGTTGAATCCATCAGAGTCTTGTGGGTTTTTTCTGCCCGACGGCTCCTACCCAGAGTTGAGTTTGCTGCGGACTCAATTGGGAAGATGGGACCACACAGTCGAGTTTCATCCACTTAATGGATGCGTTTCTGAGAGTGTTGCTCAAATTTCATGACCAACACTGCAGGTGCCTGTATCTCTCGGGCCTGGTTGACGCCAGGTATATTATGAAAGGAAGCGTAGAGTACAGCCCTGTCATGTAGTCTCAGACCGAAATGGAAATCCGTAGCATCATCTTAATCATCCTCATTCCCATTGATCAGCATTAAAAAAAAATGTCTCAAATTTTCTTCTTCTTCTTCCTAAAATACTGGTTCACTCAAAAACGAGTAGGTCACCAGCGCCCTTCATGCCCTGCTCTCATGGTGACCTCAATTTCGATGTCCTCTCCACGTCTGTGGCCTTGGTTTGGTTCCGTCGGGGTCACCGGTATCGGTTAGTCCATGGTGGCTGTCGTTGGACGGACGTGGTGGCGCCCTCCGGAGGGAGAGCTCACTCACGCCGGCTCCGCGACAAAGCAATTATTGTCGTCAGTAGGGGGCTTAGTAGGTGGTGTCCTGCGTATGTTAGATCAGAACAGGCATCACTGAACACCACCGAAGTGACTCGGCAGCAGTGCAGTGTCTCCTCCGGTGGGTTGCCTCTTGACGACTTGATATTGACTGCCCCCTGTGGATTGCTGGTGCCGGGGCTGCGGCAGGGCCGGCCGGGCTGTGGCTGTGGACGGGGTGTGTCGGAATGAGCGGTGTGGGTGCACTGCCTCTGAGGTGGCGCAGAGGTTGGGACAGAAAAAAAAATTAAAAAAAAAAAAAAAAGTTTTTATTGCTCTAGATAGCTGTCAGTCGTAAGGGTTGCTTCTCCAATGATGATCTGATCAGAATGTCAGGTCTGGTGTCATCAGTGTTTTTAGTCATTGTTGTATGGAGTTGCACTGGGCTTCATCATAGCACTATTTTTCTGTGTGAACTTCAGGACGCTTTCCCCAGGACGCTGCAAGTAATATGGGGGCACTCTTTTTTTTTTTCATCCATGTTTTTGTTTACCTATCAAACCAGGGTTGTTGGGGGGGGCGGGGGGTTCTTCAGAATTTTCCCAACGACACTGTCCTCATTGTCATAGATTCTTTAACATGCGCTGAGTGCATTCTAAACTCTTGGACTTCAGTTCATCATCATGCTGTAAAGACTAGGTCTCTGACGACTGTTAACTGGTGTGCCCAAATGCCCTTTGGGTCATTTTTGGTCTGTGCCAGAAGAGCATTCAGGACACCTAGCTAGGAAAGGAACTTGCCCAGACCTTGCTTTCTTCCAGGTACACTCAATTTTGCCAAATAATTTTAAGGATTAATATTGTCTTTTTATGTGTGTGTGTTTTCTTTTCATCCAGAAAAAAAAGCTGTGCAAGAATGAATTACGTGTGAGAGTTTGTGAAGTCATCAGAATTCTGGTAATGTATCATAACTCATGAAACTTTGAAATGTTGATACACGATCGATGTGTAGTAACTAAATGATTTGTTAACCTCTCGGTACAAGTTTTAAAGACAGAGTTTTAATGGAGTGCCCCTTCCGTTCATGCAGACCAGTCCATCATGGCTAGGCAGGAGAGGCTGCTGAGGCTGTGAGCTGAGAAGGGTGGAAAGGGTAAGAGGCTGTAAGCTGAGAAGGGTGGGAAAGGGTTAGAGGCTGCTGAGGCTGTAAACTGAGAAGGGGGAAAGGGTAAGAGGCTGTAAGCTGAGAAGGGTGGAAAGGGTTAGAGGCTGCTGAGGCTGTAAACTGAGAAGGGTGGAAAGGGTAAGAGGCTGTAAGCTGAGAAGGGTGGAAAGGGTTAGAGGCTGCTGAGGCTGTGAGCTGAGAAGGGTGGAAAGGGTTAGAGGCTGCTGAGGCTGTGAGCTGAGAAGGGTGGAAAGGGTTAGAGGCTGTGAGGCTGTGAGCTGAGAAGGGTGGAAGGGTTAGAGGCTGCTGAGGCTGTAAGCTGAGAAGGGTGGAAAGGGGTAGAGGCTGTAAACTGAGAAGGGTGGAAAGGGTTAGAGGCTGTAAACTGAGAAGGGTGGAAAGGGGTTTGAGGCTGTAAACTGAGAAGGGTGGAAAGGGGTAGAGGCTGTAAACTAAGAAGGGTGGAAAGGGGTAGAGGCTGTAAGCTGAGAAGGGTGGAAAGGGTTAGAGGCTGCTGAGGCTGTAAACTGAGAAGGGTGGAAAGGGTTAGAGGCTGTAAACTGAGAAGGGTGGAAAGGGTTTGAGGCTGTAACTAAGAAGGGTGGAAAGGGTTATATCACTAGTGTGGTAAATGAATCTCTCACTTCTGGTTGTTTCCCACCTGCACTGAAAGCTGCTGTTGTCCGACCTCTTTTGAAGAAACCCTCTCTTGACCTGAAAACCTAAAAAATTATCGACCTGTCTCCAACTTGTCTTTTCTTTCAAAGATAATTGAAAAGATAGCACTTCTCCAACTCCAAAACCGCCTTGACCAAAACAACTTGCTCTATTCGTTGCAGTCCGCCTATCGCACTGGACACAGTTACAGAAACTGCTCTGCTGAAATAATAAACGATCTTCTCTCTGCTCTGGATAATGGTCGGGTTTCACTGCTTTCTCTTCTTGACTTGCCCGCTGCCTTTGATACCATTGATCACTCCACCTCCTCACTAGACTTCAACTTTACTTTTGGCATCTCTTCTCAAGCTTTGGCATGGTTTTATTCTTACCTTTCTGGTCGAACCCAAACTGTCTCTGTCAATGGTTTTTCTTCAAGCTCTGCTGACTTGAATTATGGTGTTCCCCAAGGCTCTGTCCTTGGTCCCATTCTGTTTGTTCTATATACCCAACCCATCTCTGACATTGTAGCCCATCATGACATTTCACACACTGCTTCTCTGATGACAATCAAATGTACATTTCTGGTGACTCTCTCTCCTCTCCTCCATCATTGATCGCTCACAGCTCTGCATCTCTGACATAAAGGCATGGATGACTTGCAACAAACTTCAGTTAAACAATGACAAAACTGAACTGATCTTCATTCTCCCCAAAAAGGCTCATGTCTACAATCTCTGTTCCTTCTTCTGTCCAACTTGGTACCTCTCTCATTCAGACCTCTACCACTGTGCGAAATCTAGGCGTTGTACTTGATCAGACACTCTCTTTTCAAATCAGATTTCTTCTATCTCCCGTGCTTGCTACTTGGAGCTTCGGCGAATCAGTTCTGTGCGCCCCCTTCTGTCTGAAGAAGCCACCAAGACTTGGTTTCTGCTTTCATTCTTTCAAGACTTGACTACTGTAATTCTCTTCTTGTGGCTGTCCACAGAATCTTCTTGCAAAATTGCAGAAAGTCCAAAATAATGCTGCTCGCCTTGTCTCGAAATCTCCGAAAACCTCTCATGTTTCTCCTTGCTTAAATCTTTGCACTGGTTTCCCTGTTGAAAACGCATCAAGTACAAACTTTCTTTGCTCTGCTACAAGGCATTGGATGGCCTCGCTCCATCTTACCTCTCTAAACTTCTGTCGACCTTACTCCTTCCAGACAGCTTCGCTCTTCTTCTGACACTCGCATTTGCAGATCCTCGTTTTCGAGCCAGAACACTTAGTGAACGTTCTTTTCTTTTCAGGCCCCTTTCCCTGCTGGAACAATCTCCCTTCTGCACTCCGAAACTCAAACAGTCTTTCTTCTTTCAAGTCCTCCCTCAAAACAACTCTCTTCAAAACATAATTTTTTGCTCCTTCGCTGGTGTGTGGGTGTGTGCGTGTGTGTGTGTGTTTGTGTGTGTGTGTGTGTGTGTGTGTGTGTGTGTTAGGGCTTATTGCTGTAAGCGCTTAGGGCTTTTGTTTAAGATTAAGGCACTAAATGTTCCTTATTTTTATTATTATTATTAAAGGGTTAGAGGCTGTAAACTGAGAAGGGTGGGAAAGGGTTAGAGGCTGCTGAGGCTGTAAACTAAGAAGGGTGGAAAGGGTTAGAGGCTGCTGACGCTTTTACACTGAGAAGGGTGGAAGGGTTAGAGGCTGTTAAACTGAGAAGGGTTAAGGTCTGATTGTAAGCAAGAGGGGAAAAGACACCGTTATTTAATCAGGAGTGGGGGGGGCTGGAATAGCTCGGTGGTAGAGCGTCGGACTCGTAACTTTAGGGTTGCGGGTTTGAATCTCCGCGGGCCGTTTTCGGTACAGGGGGATTTTTCCCTCGGAGTTAACATTGGTTCTGACTCCCTTCCCCATACAGTCCTTCGATGAGATTATAAACAGAGGTTCCGTGTGTGAACGCACGCATAATCTTGCACACAGGTAAAATCCCATCACCAACTTTCGGAAGAGAAGGCCAGTTGGTATGGATGACACGTTACACATAGCATGCTCCTTCCCAAAGTTGGAATATGGCTGCCTTAATGGCGGGATAAAAAACGGTCATACACACAAAACTCCACTCCCTTTGTTGGGTAGATGGGATTAAACCTTGCTTGTCTATACAGGGAGTGTCCGCAGGAGTATCAGCCTGCGTACGCAGAAGGAGAATCCAGGAGCTTAGGATTCTCTCCTTGTTAGGTAATAGGCCCCCTTTCCATTTACCGTCGCTTCTGCGTGTGTTTTCAGGCTATCCAGATCTTGGGTGGGATGGGTTTTGTGACAGACATGCCAGCCGAGCGTCATTACCGCGATGCCCGCATCACAGAAATCTACGAAGGTACCAGCGAAATCCAGCGACTGGTCATCGCCGGGAATCTCATCAAGGAATATTCATAGAGTTTGGTTAGAGTTCCATCGGACATGTTGATGTTGACATCCTTGTTGTTTTTGTTCAGGTATCTGGGATCTGATGGCATGTAAACAGAAGAGCTGTCTCATAACCCTCTGTTGAGGATGCTATTGTGTTTTTATTCTCTTTGAAAGATATTTTAGCGAAACTCGTTTGAACTCGGACATGTGTAAACTAAATTTTTCCGCCAGTTTTAAACAGTACAGATAATTTGTTAAAGATCGATCATAGAGGCGTACATTTCTTGAAGACAAAAGTTAAGTTACATTTTTCTGTGTCAAAGTATGTTTGTATAAATGTCTATCTTTTGTACATATTCACACTATGATATCTAACATTGAGCGAGTAGATACATGAACAGTTACATAAGTTATACAGACAGTTTTAGCTGTGTCGTTGCACTTTGTTGAACATTTATACACTTAAATTTTGTCTGCGTATACTTGTGCCTGCCCTTTGAGTGCTTGCTGTTTTGAATCATGATAGTAAATCTGTTGTGAAAGTTCTGAGAGAGGTCAGGTGTATGTTGCTTGTGTCTCATTGAAAAGTCTGTTTATCGCACAAAAGAATCAGTATTTCGCTTTTTTCCCTGTACTCTGTTAATATTTTGCGACATGCTTTTTACCTTCCCAGATGTGGAAAGAGACATGTTTTGGACTACACTGTCCATACTGTGGGGTCCCCATTATCCAAGCATTTTCCATAGGCTTTGTTGTATTTACTGTATCTATTTCTGTTCACATGTTGTGGATCTGATGGACCTCTACTTTTCGGTCCTTGAGAGTTGAAACTGTAACAGACAAGGCAGGTTCACCTTGATCCACATTCAGTGCGCTGCAATACTTGGGTTGTTGCTCTGTAGAGTACAGTTCCACCAGGTATGTCTTCATTTAGAAGTGTAGAGTTCAAATGAGACGATTATTGTTTTCTCTTTTGAGTACTCACCAAATTTGTTGCGAAGCAAGTTATTCTTCTTGAAAAATTTTGAAAG
>CM031621.1:4397047-4413101 GCA_018398815.1 Conus ventricosus
TTTCTGTGCTCAATCAGAAACACACTGCAAATCGAGCTGATTGCTTTTCCTTTAGGTGTTCTAAACTCTCGGTGATCTTAGATGGCCTTCAATTGATCTTTTTTTTTTCCCCATTCAACATTTTCGCTCAGAACAATCAGAAACAGTCTGTAGATATTGCTGATGGGGATTGTATTTTTTTTAACTTTTGTTGGTTTTCTTTTGTTGTGTTTTTCGTTTCTAATATTTGCGCCTCTGAACCATCAGAAATACATTGCAAGTGATGCTGATTTTTTTTTCTATTGAAATACTTTGGCCTATGAACTGTAAGTATTTTTAATTTTGTTTTCTCTTTAAGTGTCTTAACCACCAAACATTCAGTCTGAAACAGATTATGAATGTTGCTGTGTTTTCTCCTTTTAAATGTTTTACCTGGGAATAACCTGTAACAGACTTGGAGGTGTTTTCGATTCTTTTCTCATGAAAGGTGGGGGAGGTTTGAGACACCAACGTCTTGACCGTTCTGGCCTTGCAGGCTGACACAAACCCCATCCGCAAAATGGTATCAGAAGTCAATTCTCACAGATTACACTATTTATCAACATTGAATATTTATTGGCTTTTTGCTTTCATTTCAGTGATCTTAAGATGCAGTAGGTTAAATTTTCTTTTCATACAGAAAACAAGTTGCACAACGTAACAGTTTTTAGAAAAAAAAAAATTTGTTGTCAATTTTTTAAAGATTTATATCTAAAAAGAAAAAAAAAGAAATTTGAACCCTTTATAAGGAAAGAAAAAAAGAAGAAATATCCGACAGTTTTTATGACTGAATAATGGCTATTTCATTCTGAGTGAATTCTTTCATCGCAGTTAAAGTTTGTTTGCTGTGGGATATACTTGTCCCGTGTAATTTCTTGTCTCTGTGGTGTTTGTAATGGAGCAGGTGTGTGGATGATCCTGTTTGATGTTGATGTTGATGTGGTGTCGTGTCACAGGCCTCACTGGAATGTGCCATTGATTACGCTTTCAAGCGACAGAGTTTTGGCATGCCTATCGTCAAAATGCAGACCATTCAGGTGAGGTCCTCCGCCGTGCCTGTGACACAGGAAGTGTCATCATGTTGTTGTCCACAAGACACTCGGATTCAGAGGGATTATTATCGGGGATGGCAAAATTGGCACTTAACTTCCTCAGCCCTGACTGACTGGTGGTTGTGGTGGGTGTTGGTGTCTCCTGAGTTGTCCTCACTGGTTGAGGGATGGGTGTTCAGCACAGACTTGTAAATGGGGGGGCAGGTCAGAGCCACAGTCTCTGTTCAAATTTCCCAAGGTAAAATCTTTATCAGACTCTTGAGTCGGAACACACAGAAATATGAACAACCCGGAGTTGGAAAGTGTCTTTGCTCAAAATCTTATTTTGTTGTTTTTGATTCATGGAAAATCTGTGACAAATGTCAGTTATCAGTCAGTGCTGACTGACAAACGTTTCAAAAGAAATGTTTGATGTATGTGGACTTGACAGCTATTTCTTGTAAATGATTTAAAGAATAGTAATAAGACAAAAAGAAAACGCATGTAATATTCATCAAGCTTTGATCCCTGGCAACCATAATTTACCACAGCAGTATCTTCCCATGCAAAACTTCGTAGTTCTGTTCTGCTAAACTGGTAGAAAAGACAAGAATGTCGCCAAACAGGTGACCATCAGGAATATTTTCCTGTCTTGGTTCTGGCAAGGTTTCTGTGTCTTTGAAGAAAGTGACAGCTTGGGAGAACAGCTTGCTTTTACAAGGATTCCATGAGTGTAGGAAAAGTTGACAGTTTAGGAAATTTGACGAGCTGCGAGTTGCAGCTTATGGCTAAGAAAATCATGACGCAGAAATGTGTTGCGGAATTGGAAATAGATCAAACTGAATTACAGGTCTGCTACATTGTTTACTGTTGGTTGCTTACAATTAGTAGAAGTTTTGAGTTCTTTCTCTTGACTTACGTTCATGTTTCCCGTTGTTCTTCATCAGTCTGCAACAAATCCACAGTACCTAGAGTCTAATGGTTAGGTGATATTCAGCTTGAAGAAGAAGACAAATCATGGATCAGAAGAATTGATTGCAACAAGTACTTGTGCTTCTTTATGCTTTCTGTACTGAAGGAAGACAACCAGACATAACTGTGTGTTCCTCACTGTTTGTGAAGTTCGCATTCATTGTGAGAGTTGTGGTTACTGGCAAAGTCCTGATGTGTGGTGTGATGTGGGGTTGTGGTTAGTTGCAAAGTCCCGATGTGTGGTGTGATGTGGGGTTGTGGTTACTGGCAAAGTCCCTATGTGTGGTGTGATGTGGGGTTGTGGTTACTGGCAAAGTCCCGATGTGTGGTGTGATGTGGGGTTGTGGTTAGCATTCATTGTGAGAGTTGTGGTTACTGGCAAAGAGTTGTGGTTACTGGTAAAGTCCCGATGTGTGGTGTGATGTGGGGTTGTGGTCAGTGGCAAAGTCCCGATGTGTGGTGTGATGTGGGGTTGTGGTTACTGGCAAAGTCCCGATGTGTGGTGTGATGTGGGGTTGCGGTTAGCATTCATTGTGAGAGTTGTGGTTACTGGCAAATTCCCGATGTGTGGTGTGATGTGGGGTTGCAGACCAAGCTGGCCGACATGGAGACCAGGTTACAGAGCGCCCGCCTCCTAACCTGGCATGCCGCCTTGCTGAAAGATGCCGGCAAACCCTTCTCCAAGGTCAGTGATGAGCCCTTGCCATGCCATCTGGCTTACCTCCCCTGCTTTCTGAGTGACAGTCTGCCTGCTAGCAGTGCACACTAATGTCAAGTCGTTTCATGGCTTGCTGTTCTAAACTAATGGTATCCGACTGGCCAAGGCATCAATATTTGTGATTTCGTTTGTATGCCTGTTTGCATGGCTGAAAACACTGTTGTGTTTAAAAATGTATTTTGTGGTTGCAAACTGGCTCTCTCCTCTTCCAACTGGATGAATAGGTTGGAAAACATTGGGGGGGGGGGGGGGGGGGGGGAATGCATGCTCAGAAGTCACACAAGCTTAAGACAGAAAGAAAAAAAAATGGTGGGGGGGGGGGGGGGGGAGGAGGCACACCCACCTCAACCGACCACAGAAGGATGAAGGACAAAGTATGACATGACCTACTACCTTGTTCCTGTCTTCCCTGAGCAAAAGCACAGAATGGGTGAAAGTTGTGACCCCTCCCTGTCCACAGTCAGGACTTTCTGTTCCTGTCTTCCCTGAGCAAAAGCACAGAGTGGGTGAAAGTTACGGCCCCTCCCTGTCCACAGTCAGGACTTTCTGCAGGCTGTTCATACCGGCAACTGTGGCCAAAGGCTGGAGTGGATGATTGAGAGGAGCAGAGGTTGGTGGAGGGGGAGGGGGGGGGGGGGGCTGTAAGGTGAGGAGGTGAAGGGGACAGGTGATGGGTTTAGTGTGTGTAGGGCAGGGATTGAAGGGGGGGGGGGGGGGGGGCTGTAAGGTGAGGAGGTGAAGGGGACAGGTGATGGGTTTAGTGTGTGTAGGGCAGGGGTTGAAGGGGGGGGGGGGGGGCTGTAAGGTGAGGAGGTGAAGGGGACAGGTGATGGGTTTAGTGTGTGTAGGGCAGGGGTTGAAGGGGGTGGGGGGGTGTAGGGTGAGGAGGTGAAGGGGACAGGTGATGGGTTTAGTGTGTGTAGGGCAGGGGTTGAAGGGGGGGGGGGGGCTGTAAGGTGAGGAGGTGAAGGGGACAGGTGATGGGTTTAGTGTGTGTAGGGCAGGGATTGAAGGGGGGGGGGGGGTGTAGGGTGAGGAGGTGAAGGGGACAGGTGATGGGTTTAGTGTGTGTAGGGCAGGGGTTGAAGGGGGGGGGGGGCCGTAAGGTGAGGAGGTGAAGGGGACAGGTGATGGGTTTAGTGTGTGTAGGGCAGGGGTTGAAGGGGGGGGGGGGGGGGCTGTAAGGTGAGGAGGTGAAGGGGACAGGTGATGGGTTTAGTGTGTGTAGGGCAGGGGTTGAAGGGGGGGGGGGGTCTGTAAGGTGAGGTGAAGGGGACAGGTGATGGGTTTAGTGTGTGTAGGGCAGGGAGAGACGAGAAGACGTGAGCTTCACCATTCTGCAACAAGTTGTAACAAAGAGGGTCCGGAGATCCCTATCATTCATAGCACAGCCTGACGTGGCATTGTGAACTGCGGAGAAGTTGTAGTAGAAGCATTCTTAGTGTGGTCTGAAGCTTCCTTTCTCATAATCCCTGGTTTCCACAGTCATTTGGCTTGTAAGCAGCCTGAAAAAGAAATGAAAAACTGAAATTGCCGGATCAGGTTCATCAACAGACAGGTGGAGGAGGGTGACGGTGGATTTATATACAGGGAAGGGTGGTGGTGGAAGGTAGACGGTATGACCTTGGCCTTGATCAGATTGGTGTTGATCTGCAAGCACTTGTGTCTGTTCCTACAATGTGATTTCAAACTGTTTGTACTTCCTACCTTGAGAAAGAGAGAGGGAATGGTGGGACTGAACAGGTTTGGCAAATGGCTAGTGCATGTGAAGGCAGTGGACTTAAGATCTCTGAGGAAGCGTGTGTGGATTATTTACTGGAGGTGTGGGTCTGCCGTTCCTGATCATGATCACAGTGTGCAAGAGGACCCCGTTACATATAAATGCAGCATTTGGCAGCCTTCAAAGAATGGTAAGGTCATGGTATACCTCTTGGTATGAGACGATCATGTGCTAGGCCTTGTTTGTCTGTGTGTTTGCATGTATCAAATCGCAGACATTGTGTAGGTCATGCATCCCTTCGCATGACCTCTCGCCCTCTAATCTCTTCTCCCCCCCCCCCCCCTCCTCCCCCCCAACAAGTTTGTGGTGAGTGTAAGTGATTACATCGAACAGAAGCTTGCTTCTGCTTCCTTCCCTTCTGCTGAACATTTCAGACCGATTCTGTCGGATCCTGTGAAGAAGTGCTGAACATTTCAGGCCGATTCTGTCAGATCCTGTGAAGAAGTGCTGAACATTTCAGGCCGATTCTGTCAGATCCTGTGATGAAGTTCTGCTGAACATTTCAGGCCGATTCTGTCAGATCTGCGATGAAGTTCTGCTGAACATTTCAGGCGGTTCTTTCAGATCCTGTGATTGAATTCTGCTGAACATTTCAGGCCGATTCTGTCAGATCCTGTGATGAAGTTCTGCTGAACATTTCAGGCGATTCTGTCAGATCCTGTGATGAAGTTCTGCTGAACATTTCAGGCCGATTCTGTCAGATCCTGTGATTGAGTTCTGCTGAACATTTCAGGCGATTCTGTCAGATCCTGTGATTAAGTTCTGTTGAACATTTCAGGCTGATTCTGTCACAGAGCTTAATCTAGAGCGCGGGATTTGTACAATCCCCGAAAATCTGTTCCTTCCCGCAATTATGGAGTCTTAACGCGGGCAGGACTCCCGCACAGTTGCAGGACTGCCCGCCCTGTTCACTGATCGTTGCGGGCGCTCGTTTGTCGTCTGCTTGAAAAACTGAAACTAGAACTGAGCAGGAGCGAACGATTTCTTGATATTTCATTGGCTGTAAGTGTAAATCAACAATCAGCGGCGTTCATCTCTCCTTCTCGATCACGACGAGAAATTGCGAGAATTTAAGACGCCATATTGGATATTTTCCAAAATGAAGCGTGCACCCACCCTATTTGACTTCGACTTTCGTGGAAGAAAAGTGAAAAAAAAAGATTCTGTGCCATGCGAGGGTGGAGAAGATCATGAAGAAACCGCGACTACATCCAAAAGCTCGGGAGAGCAGCCCGAAAAGAGTGCCAGTGCAAGAGAACACCGGTTTCAAGACGATTGGCTGAAGAAGTGGCCGGGGGGGGGGGGGGGGGGGGGGGGGGTGCCCCCTTTTTTTGATATGAGGGGGGGACTGCCCCCCTTTTTGAAAAATCCTAGATTAAGCTCTGCTGTCAGATCCTGTGATTGATTTTTGCTGAACATTTCAGGCCGATTCTGTTGGATCCTGTGATGAAGTTCTGCTGAACATTTCAGGCCGGTTCTGTCAGATCCTGTGATTAAGTTCTGCTGAACATTTCAGGCCGGTTCCGTCAGATCCTGTGATTAAGTTCTGCTGAACATTTCAGGCTGGTTCTGTCAGATCCTGTGATTGTGATCAAGTTCTGAACATTTCAGGCCGATTCTGTCAGATCCTGTGATTAAGTTCTGCTGAACATTTCAGGCGATTCTGTCAGATCCTGTGATTGATTTCCTCTGAACATTTCAGGCCGATTCTGTCAGATCTGTGATAAGTTCTGCTGTTACCGCCCACTCCCTCAACAAACTGTTTGGCCACTGTAGATGCTCCAATAGAAACTGTTCAGCCAGTATGTGTAGCAGCTGTCCATTTAGATGGCGGATCTACATCTTCTGAGCATTTTGTTGCATCTTGTCATGGGTGAAAGCCACCTCAATAAAACACCAAGCCGCAGGTCAACGCTGTAGTCTTCAAAAGTTTATCTTAAACACTTCAAAACTTAAGGTAAGACAAGGTAGTGTTGCATATTGCCCAGCTGACCGCAATTCGCCATAGGGGCAAGTAAGACTTTTGTAGGCCTTTGAAGATGAAACTGAAATTTTATTAAATGAAGTTAAAGTTTTATCAAGACATGGAGATCGTTTTTAATGAAAAGCAAAAAACAGAAACAAATCAGTTAGCTATATTAGTTTCTGAATTGTGTGCATTTAAACTCAAGAGGTTATACTGTGATGGTAGTTGAATTACATAGAACAAGGTTCAGTTCAACCTTGAACTGAGGCTGGAGACTTACCCATGATTTTTTGCATGCAGCAACAGGCAGGACTTTGCACGATGACCATCTCAGCAGTTTCTGTACTGATACTGCAAGATCCACCCCTCTTGGCCAGTGGTGCATTCAGACAGTCAGTGTCTTACGTTTCAAGTCCCTGTTAGTTTGACAACTGTAAGGGTACAAAGATTTATGTAAAGAATGAGAAGGTTGAAAAGGTATTAGTGTAATTGGGAGCCGAGAAATTAAACATGCCCAGTTGACACTTAATACATGCTTTAATCTTTTTTCTTAAATCAAGATGTAGTTTGTGTGTGTGTGTGTGTGTGCATGCATGCGTGGAAGCATGCATGTGATTCTTTTTTTTAGGAATACACAAAGTCACATATTTTCATTGTTGTTGTTTTTATTCAGGAAGCAGCGATGGCAAAGTTGGCCGCTTCTGAAACAGCTACATACAACGCTCATCAGGTATGAGAATATGCTCCTTTTTTGAAGTTATAGCCAATATTTCTATATGTCCTTTTCAGCTTTTATCAAAGTAATCTATTGCTAAAATTGTGCGTGAAATGATTCCGAACTTTTTCTGTTCATCCAGATATTTGTGTTTCCGTTCATATAAACTCATTTCTCTCACACCTTTCTGTTGTTTGGGATAGTGTGTAAAGGTAACAACTTCCTTTTTTTTTCGTATCATTCAGACAGCTAGAAGACAGGAAATTAAGTTTTTATTGCTCTAGATAGCTGTCAGTCATAAGGGTTGCTTCTCCAATGATGATCTGATCAGAATGTCAGGTCTGGTGTCATCAGTGTTTTTAGTCAATGTAGTATGGAGTTGCACTGGGCTTCATCATAGCACTATTTTTCTGTGTGAACTTCAGGACGCTTTCCCCCAGGACGCTGCAAGTAATATGGGGGCACTCTTTTTTTTTTTTCATCCATGTTTTTGTTTACCTATCAAACCAGGGTTGTTGGGGGGGGGGGGGGGTTCTTCAGAATTTTCCCCAACGACACTGTCCTCATTGTCATAGATTCTTTAACATGCGCTGAGTGCATTCTAAACTCTTGGACTTCAGTTCATCATCATGCTGTAAAGACTAGGTCTCTGACGACCTGTTAACTGGTGTGCCCAAATGCCTTTGGGTCATTTTTGGTCTGTGCCAGAAGAGCATTCAGGACACCTAGCTAGGAAAGGAACTTGCCCAGACCTTGCTTTCTTCTAGGTATACTCAATTTTGCCAAATAATTCAAAGGATTAACGTTGTCTTTTTTATGTGTGTGTGCGTTTTCTTTTCATCCCCCAAAAAACAGAGCTGTGCAAAGAATGAATTACGTGTGCGAGTTTGTGAAGTCATCAGAATTCTGGTAATGTATCATAACTCACGAAACTTTGAAATGTTGATACACGATCGATGTGCAGTAACCAGGTGAAATTGTTAACCTCTCGGTGAAAGTTTTAAAGACGGAGTTTTAATGGAGTGCCCCTTCGTTCATACAGACCAGTCCATCATGGCTAGGCAGGAGAGGCTGCTGAGGCTGTAGGCTGAGAAGGGTGGAAAGGGTTAGAGGCTGCTGAGGCTGTAAGCTGAGAAGGGTGGAAAGGGTTAGAGGCTGTAAACTGAGAAGGGTGGAAAGGGTTAGAGGCTGTAAACTGAGAAGGGTGGAAAGGGTTAGAGGCTGTAAACTAAGAAGGGTGGAAAGGGTTAGAGGCTGTAAACTAAGAAGGGTGGAAGGGTTAGAGGCTGTAAGCTGAGAAGGGTGGAAAGGGTTAGAGGCTGCTGAGGCTGTAAACTGAGAAGGGTTGAAAGGGTTAGAGGCAGCTGAGGCTGTAAACTGAGAAGGGTTGAAAGGGTTAAGGTCTGATCGTAAGCAAGAGCGGAAAAAACACCTGTTATTTAATCCAGGAGTGTAGGGCCAGAATAGCTCAGTGGTAGAGCGCCGGACTCGTAACCTTGGGGTTGCGGGTTTGAATCTCTGCCGGGCCATTTCGGTACAGGGGGATTTTTCCTCGGAGTTAACATTGGTTCTGACTCCATTCCCCATACAGCCCTTCGAATGAGACTATAAACCGAGGTTCCGTGTGTGAACGCACGCATAACATCTTGCACACAGGTAAAATCCCATCACCAACTTTTGGAAGAGAAGGCCAGTTTGGCCGTTGGTATGGATGACACGTTACACATAGCATGCTCCTTCCCCAAAGTTGGAGTATGGCTGCCTTAATGGCGGGATAAAAAACAGTCATACACACAAACCTCCACTCCCTTTGTTGGGTAGATGGGATTAAACCTTGCTTGTCTATACAGGGAGTGTCCCCAGGAGTATCAGCCTGCGTACGCAGAAGGAGAATCCAGGAGCTTAGGATTCTCTCCCTTGTTAGGTAATAGGCCCCTTTCCATTTACCGTCGCTTCTGCGTGTGTTTTCAGGCTATCCAGATCTTGGGTGGGATGGGTTTTGTGACGGACATGCCAGCCGAGCGTCATTACCGCGATGCCCGCATCACAGAAATCTACGAAGGTACCAGCGAAATCCAGCGACTGGTCATCGCCGGGAATCTCATCAAGGAATATTCATAGAGTTTGGTTAGAGTTCCATTCGGACATGTTGATGTTGACATCCTTGTTGTTTTTGTTCAGGTATCTGGGATCTGATGGCATGTAAACAGAAGAGCTGTCTCATAACCCTCTGTTGAGGATGCTATTGTGTTTTATTCTCTTTGAAAGATATTTTAGCGAAACTCGTTTGAACTCGGACATGTGTAAACTAAATTTTTCCCGCCAGTTTTAATAATAATAATAATAATAAATCGAGCTTATATAGCGCTCTTCGATGAGAGAAGACTCATCCTCAGAGCGCTTTACAATACAGGAAAAATAAAAGTTTCCATTAACATTGCACAATATTGGGAAAAAGGCATCAAAACAATAGGTCACAAAGCAAGCACTAAAACAGATGCACAAGCCACATCCCCCCCTCCCACTCTATCCTTCCCCCCCCCCCCCCCCCCCCCCCCCCCCCCCCCCCCCCCCCACCCCCCCCACACACACACCCACCCCACACACACGACATTATATGAACAACGCTTGACAAGAATTTGGGAATAGCAGGCCTGCCTACCCGATATCCAGATTTCAGGGGCAGAATTATCAAATTTCAGGGACACAGACTGAATTTCAGGGACGCATATAGCAAACACAGAAAATGACATGTTTGCTGCTGTAGTGCCATAACTAGTTATTATTCATATATCATATGTAAGAAAACCAAGCTATCGTTTCATGCAATCAATTTGACATGCACACTTACTTGCATGCTCAGACAGGATGAACAAGCGGTGCCACTGTCAGTCTCCATTGTGTAATAATAGAAAAGTCTTTGTGAAAATGATAAATTGTCAAAGTTCAAAAACAAAAATAAAAATACAACACTGTAATTGAAGTCACATAGAAACCTATTTACACACTGCAGTTATCCTTTTCACTGCTGTTTATCAACTCCCCCCTTGTGCTGCACAGGCTGGAGAGACCTGCAGTAGGCACTCTTCAAATCCTTCAGGTCTTTTTCTCCATACTCCCTGTCCAAACAAGACCCAGGGCGAGATTTGCACACCACAAGTGCCTCTAAAGTGTCCCTGCCCATGCTCCGCGCACACTGGAAACTCTGTGCAATCTTCGAATCGGGGAATGCCTTTTTCACGATCTTACTAAAAATGTCTAATGTCGCGATTGGAATGTTCATTTCAACAACAGCATCGACGAAATAGGTCTCTGCCCTCATCACTTGCATGTCGTGATTCGTGACCTTGTCCCCTCCACTTGAAAAAAAAACCCGTTATCTTCGTGTTGGCTTTCTCGATTCCTTTCTGCTGTCTTTTTCCTTTGCTTTTTTCACATGTATTGGCCCACCACGTGCGATCGACATCGTTCATCCTCCGTATTTTCACAGAAAATGTGTGCCACAGATCTCACAAAAAACTTTATGCTCCCCATTTCCAGCTTTCATGAAAGAATACTTTTCAGTATATTTTTCATTGAAGCTAGTCGCACGTTTAGCTTTCTTCGATGCTTCGCGGTTTTTTTTCTTCTTCACCACCGAAACTTTGCTGTCGCTTGGACGCCATCTTTGATTGTTTTGAAAGTGGGGGGGGGGGGGGGGGGGGGGGGGGTTGAACTGTGTTGCGCATGCGCACTCTACTATGAAGACAGTCGAAGCGAAGCGTGCCGAAGTGTTCAAATGCTGGTGCCTCGGTGGCCCAAACTCGATCACATAACCAAGGCTTTAGGGCCGCAAGGGTGGTAGCCTACCCGAAAATCGCCGCAGCAGATTGTATGGAGTTTCTATGTACAGGCGCTCAATATTTTTTTTTTTTTTTTAACTTAGATTTTTTTTTCCGGGACGCAAATTAAACTCGCGGGACATGCGGGATTTATTGCCTTTTTTTTTTTTTGCGGGACAATCCCGCGAATTCCGGGACGGTAGGCAGGCTGGAATAGAAGAAAAGAACCAACCCATCCCCACCCCACCCGCCTCCAATTTCGTGAACACTGCACGGGATACAATATAAAACATGCAGAAGGGAGCACCCAACACACACACACACACACACACACAAAGGGCAAACTCAACACGAAGCAACAAAAACCCACGCGCGTAAACGCACACACACGAACACACACACACGCAAAAGCACACAAGCATTCAGGCACGGAAGCGCGCGTGCACATACAAGAGGCGAAAGGATGGAGAATGCATGGGAAACGCGCATTAACTCGTACGCTATGAAGAAAGACAAAAAGACTTCTGAAAGAGATGCGTTTTGAGACAGATTTGAACGCAGAGAGGAGTCTGTGAAGAGCGGAGCTGGGAGGGGAGGGAGTTCCAGACAAGGGGGGCTTGATAACTGAAAGAACGTTGGCCAAAGGATTTCAGTTTCATGCGGGGAAGCTTGAGAAGTTTGTCACTGCTAGAGCGGAGAGTGCGAGAGGGTTGATAAGTGACAAGTGTGTTGGAAAGATAAGCAGGCAATGTTTCATCAAAGTGTAGGAAGGCAAGTGTTGCGAGTTTATACTGAATGCGCGCAAGTTTTAAACAGTACAGATAATTTGTTAAAGATCGATCAAAGAGGCGTACATTTCTTGAAGACAAAAGTTAAGTTACATTTTTCTGTGTCAAAGTATGTTTGTATAAATGTCTATCTTTTGTACATATTCACACTATGATATCTAACATTGAGCGAGTAGATACATGAACAGTTACGTAAGTTATAGAGACAGTTTTAGCTGTGTCGTTGCACTTTGTTGAACATTTATACACTTAAATTTTGTCTGCGTATACTTGTGCCTGCCTTTTGAGTGCTTGCTGTTTGGAATCATGATAGTAAATCTGTTGGGAAAGTTCTGAGAGAGGTCAGGTGTATTTTGCTTGTGTCTCATTGAAAAGTCTGTTTATCGCACAAAAGAAATCAGTATTTCGCTCTTTTTCCTGCACTCTGTTAATATTTTGCAACATGCTTTTTACCTTCCCCAGATGTCGAAAGAGACATGTTTTGGACTACACTGTCCGAACTGTGGGGTCCCCATTATCCAAGCATTTTCGATAGGCTTTGTTGTATTTACTGTATCTATTTCTGTTCACATGTCGTGGATCCTGATGGACCTCTACTTTTCGGTCCTTGAGAGTTGAAACTGTAACAGACAAGGCAGGTTCACCTTGATCCACATTCAATGCGCTGCAATACTGTGAAAAAAGGTTCTGCAAAGAAAGATGAATTGTTTTAAGTGTCGCTGTGTTTGTTTTAAATATACACACACACAAAGATAGAGAAATTCATCTGCTAAAAAGTGTCCGTGTTTGTTTGTTTAAAAAAATATGTGTATATATAGAGAGATGTTCATCTTTGTGTGTTATGTTTAAATTGTACACATGTAAAAGAACAGTTGATTTTTGTTATACAGCTCCAGTGAAGAAGAACCACTAAAGATTACTGCAAAATAAAGAGAAAATCATGTCTAAAAATTGTTGTGTCGACTGACGAAGTTCGTCTTGTGATGGTAATCAGTACGGAGGTCAGTACACTTGTGCATTGTTATAGTTTGACACAACTTCCATCTAAGCGGTCATTAAGATTGTGCTGTTTTGGCAAACCTGAATAAAATTTGCTCATCGCAGCAAAACTGTGCTCTTGTGCTTGTTTGTTTTAGTCCTTTTATAGGCATAGCTTTCATCTGCACTAAGGAAAAGGATACAAGTCTTTTATGGGCATAGCTTTCATCTGCACTAAGGAAAAGGATACAAGTCTTTTACAGGCATAGCTTTCATCTGCACTAAGGAAAAGGATACAAGTTTCTGCCATCTTGTACAAGCTCATGACAACAAGCTAGGCTTGGAAGCTCAAGGTTTTTCGTTTTATCTTTGTGAAACACATTTGAGGATAGAGCCCAAATGTTTACCTTTCTCCGCCCGTTGTTTATGAACATGTTCAGCTCCCTGTCTTCTTTACTCATGTCGGCATCTAGTTTTTGCTCCTTCAGTTGTATTTAATCTTGCTTTTCCCTGCTGCTTGACCTCAGTGGCCTGACTGCTGTTCAAATGAAGTATTCCTCATCAGTGATCTCAGAAAAAACTTTTTATTTTAGAAAGGCTTTTGCTCTTAACGCTGAAAGCTTCCTACAAAAAAAAAAAAAAAAAGATTTGCGTCATTAGACTGAGATGCATGAAAACTGGCTCATCCCCTGACAGATCATTGTCTTGCGGGTTCTTCTTGTAACGGTTGCAGAAAATTGTGTGCAATCCGTCACCAAAAACTAAACAAACACGTTGGGTGCCGGAGGTCTTGCACAGTGTTGATAAAGCAGTGTGTGGAATAAGTCCAAGTGTAATTTGTTGGTGGTGTTTTTTGTTTTTTTTGTGCCCCAGTGTTTAAAGAAGTGTAATTTGTTGGTGGTGTTCATCATTGTTTTGTTTTTTTGTGCCCCAATGTTTAAAGAAGTGTAATTTGTTGGTGGTGTTTTCCTTATTGTTTTTTGTGCCCCAATGTTAAAGACGTGTAGTTTGTTGGTGGTGTTTTCATTATTGGTTTTCGTTTTGTGCCCTTATGCTAAAGAAGTGTACGTAACATATTTTTCAGTCTTGAGATTAGTCTCAAAACCAACCTTTCTTCCATTAAAAAAAAACACAAACAGAGGAAAATTGAATATTGTTTTTTCTCCCAGATGACATGTGCAGCAGTGAAAAGCAGATTACATGTTCAGAAGCAGTAAAACAGGAGGGGGGGGGGGGGGGGGGAATTGCAAGAAAAATGACAGAATATTCACCTGAATGAAATGTGCAAACCCACAGCAAATATCATCAAAGTCAACTATAAAAAGTTTGGTTCTGTTAACACACGACAGGACTGCCTGTGTTTGTGTTTGTAGGCATGTGAAAAATGGTTACACATGATTTCTTAGCAGTCTGATGTAAAAAGATTCATTCACATGTGGTCAGGCTAAAAAGTAGCTCATCTGAACAGACTTTGGGAAATCACAGTCACATCTTTAACATCAGGCTGCTGTACATGAAGTATCTTCAACACCAAAATGACTTCTATAGTAATGTGATCGACCTGAATGAAGCCTTTGTCCATGTCTGGCAAATATAGTTCAGCCGACCGCAAAGGGCCATATCAGGGCTATCATGACCTTGAAGTCAACTCACAAGTCATTCAAAAAAGAAAAGAAAAAGCTCATTCACACAACCAGTTCACCTAAAAACACACCAGAGGTTTTGTTAAAAATCTAAGATAAAAAAAAATTGTTGATCTTTCACAAATTCAAAGTTCAAATCAGATGGGACATCTCTGAACAAGGTTTTCATGGATTCTGCTGTAAAATGTTTGTCTCACATCATACAATTTCCAACACTCGTAAAAAATATGTTCCACTGTGCGTGGTACATGACATGGAATGCACCACAGAGCTTCTTCATCTTTTAAAAGATAAGAATGAGTATAAATGGAGTGGTCCGTGTGCAAATGGCACAAGAGTGTTTCTTCTTTACAGCTGCCTCGGGGAACATGGTAAAAAACGCTTTCAGGTTTGGATGGATTTGAACAGTTTGTTATCCATGGGCGAGTTCCATCAAAGCAGCATTCTATCGTACATGCCACCGTTCTGATTAACCAAAGACCACTGCTCCCAAACAACATCATCTGACTCTTCCATTCTGTTTGTAATAAGAACATTAACACAGCATTTATAAAGTACCTTTCCAAAGGTTCAAGGCACTGACAATCCACACACTCGTGTACAAAACGGGCTGCCTACTTTGATAGTGCAGACTTAAGAGCTGCCTGCCAAGTTTCATTCAGTCGTTTCCCATGTCATCCAATCAATATCGTTCACACAATTTCCTTACTTCCTTCATTCTTTCCATTTCTCGCACAGAGTGCATGCTTTGTGTAACATGTCATCCATACCAACAGCCGAACGGGCCTTCTCTTCCGAAAGTTGGTGATGGGATTTTATATGCATGCAAGATGTTATGCGTGTGTTCACAAATGAAATTTTGGTTTATAGTCTCATTCAAACGACTGTTAGGAAATGGAGTCAGAACCAATGTTACCTCCAAGGTGAAAATCTCCTTGTACCAAAATGACCCAGTAGAGATCAAACCGGCAGCCCCAGGATCGCCAAGATTACGAGTCCAGCACTCTGCCAACTGAGCTGTTCTAGCCACAACTTGTTTAATTACAATGCAAAAAAATTAACGCTTCTGGACTTGAAAGATGTAGAGGGAAGAAGGATCAGTACGTTATTTCTCTTTCCCACCGTTTGCCTTTGTGTGAACGCCGTTTACTTCTGCAGGCAGCTAACCCTCAGGAAGAGACACTGGGAGTATCGGGGATCCGCCAGGCAGACGGCGGAGGTATCCAACGTCCATTCTGAGCAGGGGCGATGGGTCCACAGAGGAAGTGGAGTGGAGGCTTGCCCTGACTGGCACCTTTCCTAGCAAAGATGATTTCACATGTCACAGGTGACATCCATCCATCTTCACGGATGCTGCTGGTGAAAAGAGATTCAGGGTGATAGACTGAAATGTTGAAAGCGTGCTTTAGAAGCCTCTCCACATCTTGTACAACTGAAACGCAACTATTTTCCTGCAAGTCAACATGTACACAGGCAGACGGGGAACAAAAAAAAAATGCTCTTCTCATTCTCAAGACCCATACACTTATCATGTTCAGGCACACGTCTCAACATGACTCCATGTCCTGCGCAATTCTACAGAATAAAAAATCATCAAAAGACAATGCGATAAAAAAAACATTCA
>CM031621.1:4413453-4428154 GCA_018398815.1 Conus ventricosus
AAATACAACACCTGTCCCCGGTCCCTTGATCTTGGAACAGGTTTTGCTTATAGAACAGATGGACATCCAAGATCAGAACCATTTTTAACAGGGTTAGATGACCACTGGATTCACCAAACTCCCCTGTAAAAGATGGCTGTATCATTATCTTTATAAACATACAAATTAATGAAGACAAAAAGTATGCGCAAAGCAATATATGTAGATAGATAATAAATGTTTTTGATGTGGCCAGTGCTTTCACCAAAAACTCACCTGTAAAGATGGCTATGATGTCTATAAACAACTGAAGACAAAAAGATGCACAAAAAATACATTTAGACAGATGGATAGTTAGATATAGATATTTCCTTTGTATCTTTTCAGAAGATCCGACATGTTATCAAGGAAGGGCTTCATGTTCATATTTCACAGCCTTACTCTTCATTTCACTGCCCCCGCGCTTCCTCCTTACTCCCACTTGTTTTCCAACTCTTTGTCAAATCATTGTTACAATGATGGGGAAAAAAATGGTTTGCTGCGAACTCTGCAGAATTATATTTCAAGTAGCATGTATAAAGGATCAAAAAGACCAAAACATAGACAGCCAACAAATTACCAACAATCTGGCATATAAAGCATGGGACAAATTTGATGTCAAATGCTCAGCAGCACCATCTAACCAAACACTGCTATGTTTGAAGATGTGCCAGCACATTACCAACACACTTGCCCCTGTATAATTATCATTATCATTATTATTATCATTTACTGTTATTATCATTCAGCATTTCAAAGCAAACATGGTAAAGATTCAAAGAAAATCGCCCAAGTTTATGTGCCTGCAACTAATGCGACACTTTGTGTAAAGCTTGATGGTTGGCTGTAGAATTACGCAATCCAAACACTACAACAACAACAAAAGCGTTTGTCTGCATAACATAAAACCAATGCTGAGTTTCTAATTATGACATCATTTTGCTAAAATTAATTCATGTTCATCATGATGGTCTGGTGTTTTCTTGTTCAAACAATCATTATACTCCACCACCATTGCTTTATCCTAAAAACCACAATTTCAGTTTCTGCCTCTTAATAAATGTAATACATATCTTTCTACAATATGTGACATGTACAAATGTATTACTTCCTAGCAGAAATCTCCTCATGATACCCACCAAACATGTAGAGCACACTCGGCACTACTGAACGAAAATCAGCATGAAGATACAGGGTGTATTGGAATAGGCAGCAAAATGCATGGTGACAAACCTCAATGTGAACTGATGAACTTGTCTCTTTCGTGTTTGAGGCATGTAGTCTGTTACCCTTTAACTCATGATGCAGCAACACATGTTCCCATTGTATTTCCAGATATCTTGTTTTCTTTAAGAAACTTCTTCACAGGACATTTTCAGATACAGAACCTGCGAAACAAAATCTTTAAGAAGACATCCTCTTCCCATTCGAAAGGTTGAAACCCTCGGAAGGAGTTTCCGTGTCAACTTGAGATCCTCCCCCCCCCCCCCCCCCCCCCCCCCCCCCCCCCCCCCCCCTTCCCCCTACCAGATGACCTTCCACCCCTTTAGCAGTCTCTGCTTTTATATCCCAAGAGCAGCAACTTGAAGGTCTTTGCTGATATCAATTCAGTGGGCTGTCTGAGAAAGGGATGTGGTCAAGTATGTTGCCAAATCACACCAATATAAAACTCAAATACAACCTTCAAATACAAAGAACCTTACAAGAATATAAACAGATGCACCATGACGTCCAACCATTTATTTTTTTTTACAAGGGTTGACTGCCAGAACCAGTATCTCTCTTGTATATATATATGTACATGAGATACTGGGTTATGGCACTCAACCCTCGTAAAATAATAAAATTTACAAATTGAAACATCTCATATCATATTAACAGAATTCCCGAAGATGGAGTATGGCTGCCTTAATGGCGGGATAAAAATGGGTCATACACACAAAACTCCACTGCCTGTCTATACAGGGAGTGTCCGCAGGAGTATCAGCCTGCGTAGCAGAAAGAAAATATTAACAGAAAGAAAGAAGTGTCAATTACACTCATATTCATGGACACTATCTTACCCTTAATCCTTACAGTACCGGTCATAATATAACACACATAGAGAATAATGCTTAAAATCATAGTAAAGACGTACACTCTGTTTCAGGGCTCTCTATTGCATATTAGTGACATCAGGTAAACCTATACTTTGGGGGGGGGGGGGGGGGGGGGAGGAAGAGTATAGATGCCTATCTATATACAGCACACAACCAAAGAGAAATCTTCTTCAGTGCTTGTATCACAAGTTAAGTTCCTGGGTCTCTTGCAGCAGCCACTGTCATGGTAAGCGCTGGATGTTTTTCTCTTAGATGCCACGTAGGCCGCATCCACCGGTGGCTTGTTTAAGTACTATGCAGCATCCACCGACAAAAAAAAAAAAAAAAAATTCCTGAGCCAATATCGCCCATCTTTGCACCTCCAGTGTTATTTACCAGTCTCAACCCTTGCTGTCAAAATGGCAAAATGTTAAGAAATCATAAACTAGCATGATTGTAGCCTGAATGACAAACAGATTCATCCTCACCTTCTTGCCTCTGTTGTGGTGACGGACATAAACACAGGCCCGGGCAACAAACGCAAGCCAACCTATATTATTTGAATCAAAACAGAACAAAGTCACTTCACACGCCATCACTGTGTCAGCCATCGTCACCTTTACAAGTCACTGACTCGTGCAGCTCTTTAACACATCTCCTTTTCATAGTCACCACCAGTTCACTTGTCTATTTTTCTCCAGAAAAATGTGGAACTCCCAAAGTTTCTCCTTCTCTTTAGGCTATGTTGGTTCGCGGCACCTTCTTCCCATTACTCTGTGGATCCCCTTTGCACAAGCCTGGGGGATCCCCAATCCACCAACCAGAGGACATGCCTCTACGCTGTATAGCCCAGTATGCGAAACCATTGATCTAGACTTCCAAAGATGTGACACCACATGATTTTGACAACTTTGCAAAAAAGTTCAAATCATGGGCCATTAGCACCACTTCACACCAGTGTCTTCACATGTGTTGGGCGGTTTTAACCACCTGAGATCACAGCTTTGATGTCTTTAGATCTTCACAAATAATCCCGATAGGGTAGACAGTTTCGATCAAACTGACAGTGTTGCTAATATCATCAGCGCTGTGTGCACAAAGCAGTGGTGTGAGACCTGACCCTTAGAGTGCCAGGCTCTAGCTTTGCTTCTAGACCTTGCTGCAGTCTTCTATCAAGAGAGGTTGCTGTAGCTTTGCATCTTAAAGCTTGCAGCTAGCTCTTGCTACTTAAGAGAGGCTTGCTGTAGCTCTTGCTATCTTAAGATGAGGCTTGTGTTAGCTCTTGGACTTAAGGAGGCCTTGCTGCTAGCTCTTGCTATCTTAAGAGGGCCTTGCTGCTAGCTCTTGCTATCTTAAGAGAGGCCTTGCTGTAGCTCTTGGTATCTTAAGAGAGGGCCTTGCTGCTAGCTCTTGCTACTCTTAAGAGAGGCCTTGCTGCTAGCTCTTGCTATCTTAAGAGAGGCCTTGCTGTAGCTCTTGCTATCTTAAGAGGGGCCTTGCTGCTAGCTCTTGTATCTTAAGAGGGGCCTTGCTGCTTAGCTCTTGTATCTTAAGAGAGGCCTTGCTGCTAGCTCTTGCTATCTAAGAGGGGCCTTGCTGCTTAGCTCTTGCTATCTTAAGAGAGGCCTTGCTGTTAGCTCTTGGTATCTTAAGAGGGGCCTTGCTGTTAGCTCTTGCTATCTTAAGAGAGGCCTTGCTGTTAGCTCTTGCTATCTTAAGAGAGGCCTTGCTGCTAGCTCTTGCTATCTAAGAGGGGCCTTGCTGTAGCTCTTGCTATCTTAGAGAGGCCTTGCTGCTAGCTCTTGCTTCTTAAGAGAGGCCTTGCTGTTAGCTCTTGTATCTTAAGAGAGGCCTTGCTGCTAGCTCTTGGCTATCTTAAGAGGGGCCTTGCTGCTAGCTCTTGCTATCTTAAGAGAGGCCTTGCTGCTAGCTCTTGCTATCTTAAGAGGGCCTTGCTGCTAGCTCTTGCTATCTTAAGAGGAGGCCTTGCTGCTAGCTCTTGCTATCTTAAGAGGGCCTTGCTGCTAGCTCTTGTATCTTAAGAGGGCCTTGCTGCTAGCTCTTGCTATCTTAAGAGAGGTTGCTGCTAGCCTGGTATCTGAGGCTGCAGCTTGTATCTTAAGAGAGGCCTTGCTGCTAGCTCTTGGTATGTAGGTGACATCTAGGTGACACAAAGGAGCTTAGAGTAACAACCACTCCCCACACATTTAGTACCCAGCTAATCCTGTCCTTTACTTAACATCTAATTCCATAGATTCTAAGGGTCAAAGCCAACCAAGCCAGCTGCAAAATTAACCGGGTCAATCTGACAAATCTGCATGGTACGTGAGAGTCAATGGATAAGGAATGAGGAGAACAAAAATAGAAAGAAAAAAAAAAGGACAAAAAAGAAAAGGTGGGAAAAAATAGAATGGAGGCCCCACTAAAAAAAAAAAAGGAAAGAAAGAAAAAAAAAGGGTTGTAATGAGGGGGTTGAAGGACAACAACAACAAAAATATCAAAAAGCACAAGCTTGAACCACCAATGACCGAGGAAGACCACCGACCAAACCCGACTCTAAAACTGATGCTGTGTCGATGAGCTGTTGGGGGTTCCTGGCCGACTCCCTTACAGTCAAACAGAACCCGAGCTTTGATGGCAACAGAGTCCACTGGAAACATGTCACCAGTGTCATCAACAGAAGGCTGAACAGATGTCTTTCTACGAAGCCTGCAAGAGGAAGCATGAGTATCTGACCAGGCACCACGAAGAAAGGCATGTTCCTCGTTAATAGAAAGATTGTTCCCCCTTACTCTGATCCGACAAGAAACTGCTGAACTCATGGATTGCCTCAAAGGAAGATTCTGCCCCAGGATCCACCATCCTTTCAGCTTTATACTTGAGGAGCAGAGCACAGACAGGGCCGTGTTTCAGCAGTAAACCCCTGTCCAGTGGCGTCAAACCAAACACGTCTTTCAGAGCCAGATGTGCTCCACAGTCACACAGCATGCGTACAATGTCAAGGGACCGACACTAGACTGACACTGGGCGGGGGTGTTAATCCTTCATCATTGATCACATTCAGTTCAGCCCTTCGCTCCTGCAGCAGTTGAACTGTGTGCCTGTTTCTGCCTAGGCAGGCAAGATGAAGTGCAGTGTCACCATCCACAGTCTTGGCATTAATGTCGGCCTCAGAGCTGAGCAACAGACCAATGGCAGACCTGTTATCTAACATTGTGGCGTAATGTAACGGAGATCTGCCACTGACGTCAGCTATGCTGGGATCTGCTCCTTGCTGAAGAAGAAAGTTGGTGGTTTCTCGATAACCCCACATGCTTGCCACACAAAGAGGTGCCGGTCCTCTGGATGTCGTAGCGTTAATATCAGCTCCAAGGTCAAGGAGAAGGGAAACCATGCCACTCTGGCCACCTTCACAAGCACAGTGCAAAGCGGTCTTCCCACATTCGTCCCTGCCTGACACTGTCGCATCAGCGCAGAGCGGCTTTTTCATCTGGGTCATATGACCATCATGGCAGGCTTTCTACACCTGTCCGTTGACGTCCGTATTCAATGCAGTTTTCAGGTGTTTTGCAGCCAGATCTGGTGGTGATAACCCTCACTGTTTCTCACTGTGACTGAAGCACCTCTTTTTATGGCAAGTGACACAGCTTCAGGATTTCTGTCTTTGGCAGCAAGGTGCAATAAGTATTGCCTTCTGCATCTTGGTCATCAAGACTCAATGTTTTGTGTCCTTCTCAGTACCAGATTCAGTGAAACTCTGTCATTTCCAGTTGGAAGTAACTGTGGCTTTCATTTATCAAGACATGCACTCCATCAAGTGGAAAAAACTCCATCTGCGAGATAAAAGTAACTGCCATGTCTTTTCAGATGTTCAGACTTTGATGAGACATTCTTTGGAAATGGAAGAATCATCTTTGTGGGTAAGACTGTTTCACTGCGAAGCTTCCTCACTTCAGAAACTATGTTTCTGACCTTGTGAGATGACGGAGCATCTCCACTCAGCATGCTGACCATAAGAACTCGCTGCAGACAAAGGTTTATGGACTGTTTTTCTATTCCCATAAACAACATCCAAGACACACACCAAACAATGAGAGCAGAGGTTTGACAAAATGCTGCCCAGTACAGGATAGGCTCTTTGTGTGCTGGATCTTTGACAAGGAACACGTTTCGAAGGGGCTGCTCTTCGTTTGCACTGAACTTTGCAGCAAAATCTTCCAGATACTGTTCAGTCTGCAGCAGCTCATGCTGGCATATTTCTGGCAGATGACCTTGCATGATTTCATTATAGACCCTCCTGTGGAAAGCTTCATAGGTCGTGGGTCCACTCTTCAGCATGTCAGTACCAACAAAGTCCAGCAGGAATGGGAGATCACAGTTGAGCAGGAAGGAGTCACTGAACTCTGAAGAGGCCAGAGTGAGTCCAGTCACCATCTTCATCTGATGATCGATGCAGCCCGGCACTTGCAGAAGTTCAAAAAGCTGCCGCAGTTTCCTCATCAAGGAAGTAACACACTGCACTCTGCATACTTTGAACCCCAGCCTTTTCAGACTGTCTGAAGTGGGAAAGTCCTGAATCCTCTGTCGGGCTTTGATATTTAAGAGTAAGGCAGCAGCCAAACAACTGCCATGCGTCTGGTGCTTTAGACCTCTCGACAGAAAGGAGGAATAGCACATCCCTGGCTTCTTGAAAATGCATATGCTACCATCACCTTCAGAGATGCCTTCTTTGAACCATGTCAAACACCCAGGGAAGACACAGCCGCTGATTTCCAAAGTCAGGATACGTTCACATGACCATCTCTGTCAGTCGTGTCCATCATCACACTGTGCTTTCTAATCATCTCCCTTTTCTCCTCAGTAGACAGAACATTTTCGTGAAGATTGATGACACAAATAAAACTAAAGATGTTGTCTTTGATCTCATAATCTTTCATTTCCTGGGCAATCAGTGGGTATGCTGTAAAAACGATCAGGCAAGAGTGTGACCTGGCAAACTGATGCATGGACAGAAACGATCTCGCCCCTTCTTCAAATTCAGCATTTTTGAAAAACAGTTCACCAAACACATGCTCGAAAAGAACAATCAATTGATGACCATTCCTAACATGTTGACGCCACTCTGCAAGCTTGTGGAAGATAAGGGGTTTGTAGCCTTGACCTTCATAGTGACGCAGAACAGCCCGAGCCGTCATGGCCTTTCCAGAGCCAGGAGGTCCACAGAGGAGCACCAGACCCTCTCGGCCAAGGGCTTCCACTGCCTGATGATACGGCTGCGTTTCCACAAACAGCTGCTGATTCCTGTATAACTCGGCCTGTGTTTGCTCTGTGGAAAAGAAAATATACGATATGCAATCTTATCATTTGACAATGCATTTGCTGTTGTTCTTCTGTAATACGAGTGTTGTCATCCTAACAAAAGCAAAATCACTCAAAGTGTGTGTTCATGCTCAGAAATGGAAATAGTGCGTGTTGTGTGTGTGTGTGTGGTGTGTGTGTGTGTGTGTGTTCATCATTTTTGTTGTAGTGTTTATTTTTTCATACCTGATAGGAGTTATGCCAAAAATACACCCCAGACATGATATCTGGAGCAAGCAAACAAATGCCTTTAAGAGAGCTGGGAAGGGAGGAAGCAAAACCATAAAACTGACTTTTTTAAGGTTGTTGTTTAAACATAAACAATCTTCAGAACTGTATCTATTGTGTCAAAAATAATCATACATTATGCAACACATGATTTTGTCTGTCCCATGGCATCGGCTATGGGCCCTGAATTATATGAGTATGGATTAAAAAAAAAAAAAAAATCCTAACACGAACAAGAACTGCAACCAATAACTAAAACAATTAGAAATAAAGATCTTGAGTTACTCAGAGGTAAAGTCCATCCTGTTGACTTATTTAGAGGTACAATCAATCCTGATGAGTTACTTACAGGTAAAGTCAATCCTGATGAGTACTTACAGGTAAAGTCAATCCTGATGAGTTACTTGGAGGTAAAGTCCATGCTGCTCAGTTACTTAGTGGTAAAGTCAATCCTGCTGACTGATTTAGAGGTAAAGTCAATCCTGATGAGTTACTTACTGTAAAGTCCATCCTGCTCAGTTACTTAGTGTAAGGTCCATCCTGCTCAGATACTTAGTGGTAAAGTCAATCCTGTTGACTTATTTAGAGGTAAAATCAATCCTGCTGAGTTTACAGAGTAAAGTCAATCCTGTTGACTTACTTTGCGGTAGAGTCAATCCTGATGAGTTTTTAGGTAAAGTCAATCCTGATGAGTTAATTTAGAGGTAAAGTCAATCCTGCTGACTTACTCAGAGGTAAAGTCAATTCTGCTGTGTTATTTAGAGGTAAAGTCAATCCTGCCGAGTTATTTCGAGGTAAGCCAATCTTGCTGGCTTATTTAGAGTTAAAGTCAATCCTGCTGACTTATTTAGAGGTAAAGCCAATCCTGCTGGCTTATTTAGAGTTAAAGTCAATCCTGCTGACTTATTTAGAGGTAAAGCCAGTCCTGCTGAGTAATTAGAGGTGAAGTCAATCCTGCTGAGTAATTTAGAGATGAAGTCAATCCTGCTGACTTATTTAGAGGTAAAGCCAGTCCTGCTGAGTAATTTAGAGGTGAAGTCAATCCTGCTGAGTAATTTTGAGTGAAGTCAATCCTGCTGAGTAATTTAGAGGTGAAGTCAATCCTGCCGAGTAATTAGAGGTGAAGTCAATCCTGATGAGTAATTTGGAGGTGGAAGTCAAATCCTGATGAGTAATTTAGAGGTGAAGTCAATCCTGATGAGTAATTTAGAGGTGAAGTCAATCCTGATGAGTAATTTAGAGGTGAAGTCAATCCTGCATACCCACAGCAGAACCACAAGGAGGGAACACCTTCAACTGGGGTTTGCCTCAGCCCCCTAAGTCACCATCTTCAGGGACAAAACAGGACATTGCCAGTCCTTCCTAATCTCTATTGAATGTTTGTCTGTTACAAGATCTAAACAAGAATTTTTAAAAACAAAAAGATTTTGAAACCAGGCCAAATACCAACAGGTAAAACAGCCTCAAATGTAAGTAGGGAATAGAAAAAGACTCCAGCACAGATATTCGCCTTTGGACTCCAGAAGACAGTGATATGTCCAATCTTTCAAGCCTTCACCTCCATCTCAAAGTGATTTTTTTTCCCAGTCAGCATTAAATCAAACAATGACAATGACCACAACAACAAAAAAGAAAGAGCGACACAAACAGACAAAAACAGACATATAGAGAAAACAAGACTGAACAAAACAGAGAGACACAGAGAGAAAAAAAAACCAGAGAGATAGAGAGAAACACACTGAATAAAACAGTGAGACAGAGAGAGAGAGAAAAACAGGCGTATAGAGTAAGAAACAGAATGGCGATCCTTTGTCGTAAACTTGTGTGTTCAACTGAAATCACCTTGGATAACAGTGAAGCCAGGTGTCTGGGACAGGTACAGCTTCTTGCATGAGATATTTTGTGCAGCTCCGTTGTGACTGACGTGGAGTAATTGTAGGTGACATGCATGTTTGACCAATGTTGACATCCTGCTCCGCATGCACTGCAACGTTCGCTGTACAGAACAGGACAATCAAACAACCTGCGGTCAGGTCCTGACCACCTGATTCAGATGCTCCACAGCACTTTTGTATCCTTGCTTCTGGACCTGTACAGCTATGAATCTGACTAGGTCATGAACTACCCAAATAAGTCATTGTGCAATAAATGAATGAAACAAAAGTCACACACACACACACACACACACACACACACACACACACACAACACACACACACACACACACACACTTCCTGAATCTAACAATCAGGTACCAGATTTTTCTTTCAACTGAAAAGAAAAAATCTAATACACACAAATCTTTCTTTCTCGCTTAGCATAATCTTCACAATGCTGCAATATTTACTTGTTATGTATTTCTTTTCTGATTTTCCATCTTTCTGTGCATGCTTTTCTTTCCTTTTCTTTTCCTTTTCATCTTTTTTCTTTCTTCTCCCTTTTTTTTTCCTTTCTTTCTTTTTTTTTTTTTTTTTAAAGATTGTAAGCAGGTGAAAGTGAAGTGGGGGTTGAGGGGGTTGAGATGGTGGGGTAGGAGGGGGAAAAGGGGGATTGGAGAGAGACAGGGGACAGATAGGGGAAGATGAGAGGGGTAAGAGGATTGGGAGGGGAGAGCCCTGGCCTCTCCTTCCACCCCTCCCCCTCCCTCCCCTCCAATCTGCAAGACCACAACTGCCTCTATGATACAAAAATGCAAGAATACTGTCTATATTAGACAATCTATGAAAACTGTTTAGTATAGAGAAAAAAATTATGACCACTTGAATTTCAGAGTTGGTCAGAGGCTAAACATGAAATTCAAGGTTTACTGGGATTTCACCCTTATTTCTGAGGGTCAATGAGCAACAGCTTTAATTTTGCCATGAGGATTTTCATGCCCATATGCTTAACACTTTCTGAGCCGCAGGTCAGGCTGAGACAAACGTCATGCTGCCCTACTGTCTAAGGTCAGCAAATCCTGACTTGGTCTGACTGGCTGAATCTCAGCGCTGGAGGATTTATTCAATAAGTAGATTTCTTACACATACATATACATAAACACACACAACACATCACACCCACAGCGGCGCAACGCCAGGTGATGTTCTCAATGCTGCTTGGGGAGCCTGCTCCAAAGCAGCAGAAACAGAACTGTTGGCACTGTCCCCCTGGGCAGGGGGATGTGGGGTTGCTTCTTGCTCAGCATCTGCCTGGCTTGCCATTCTTCGGGTCCTCACTCTCCATCAGATGTCACACCTCACATCTTCAAACCCTTAACAACAACAACAAAATGACAGCAGGGATATGTAACATCCAGCAGTGATGTAATTGCAACAAAATCATCTGTCAAATGAAAAAACAACGATCTAATTTCACAGTATTTCCCTCTGTTGCAACTGATGAATTACTACTGGAGCAGGGAAAAGGGATGCAGGGGAGGGAGAAGGGTAGGGGGTCTGAATGGAATCCATAGTCCACTCCACAGCTGTTCAGTGGAGAGTTCCCATCAGTGGCTTTTAATTTACAATCTTCTCTGAATGGAATCCCTAGTCCACTCCACAGCTGTTCAGTGGGGGAGTTCCCATCAGTGGGCTTTTAATTTACAATCTTCTCTGAATGGAATCCATAGTCCACTCCACAGCTGTTCAGTGGAGAGTTCCCATCAGTGGGCTTTTAATTTACAATCTCCATTTTCTGTACTGTGCACCACCACTATCAACTCTTTGATTTTTTTTTTAATTGAATGTGTGTGTGTGTGTGTGTGTGTGTGTGTGTGTGTGTGTGTGTGTGTGTTTGTGTATGTGTGTATATGTGCATGTTTTGTGTGTGTGTTTGTTTGTGTATGTGTGTATATGTGCATGTGTGTATGCAAGCGTGCGCACGCGCGCGCGCGCACACACACACACACACACACACACACACACACACACCACACCCCCACACACACCATGAAATCCAGGCATTCTTTCAACAAACTGGAGATGATAAAATCTTAGAGTTAGACCCATGACCAAAGAGAATCCCTCTTTAGATCAAAATACCTTACCATGGGGTTTCAAACAAAGCCTACAAATATTTTCCCAGCCATCAGGTTTTTCCAATAACAAACGTACATATTTTTCATTTATAATCGATAATCATGATTTAGATGTTAAAAAAAAAAAACAACCATTAAACTACATTTTAAAAAGAAAGGTTGCTAGCTCCACAAAACAGTACACACAAAACAGATCGCCGGACAAAACACAATGCATTTCGACTTGTTGGGTCTTCTTCAGGCAAAACAACAACAACAACAACAAAACAAAACAAAACAAAAATATTCACGACAATGAAACGAAGAACGAGCAACCACTTATCTTCTGATATTTGGAGCAAAATGGGTGTTTTAAATGAAAACAAGGCCACTGGGAAGGGGACTATGGGAGTTGAAATACTAATGATGATAATAATAACAATAGCAATAATTGTGATAATAGTCATTATGATGAAAATATTTAAGTCATAAGAGGAGGAATACTGTCACTTTTGGTGATTATATGACGATACACATCTGGACCACAGGCTTTCGATGCATCGAGATTCCGCAGTTTTCTACACTAGCCATCTTCTCAATCTCTGATGACAAGATCATTTATTTGAGGGTGCGGTAGACTTCATCAGTTCATTTATTGATTTACTTTTCTATCAGGATCAGGATCAGGATCAGGGGCGTTGTATCAAATACAACTTAGCCAATTTAGGCTTTTTACGCCCCTTCTGTATGTATATATCCTTTTTTTTTTTCGTAACCGTTGGTCCAGTCATAGGCTAGCTCAGACCTATTCATCAAATTCATATCTAATTTTTGTTAATAAATTTATGTTTATCTATGAGGTTCTTAAAAACATTAATACTAGGTGCACGTTTGATGTTAAGTGTTAGTTTATTCCAAAAGTTGGTTACTCTATTAGTAAAAGTAAATTTTCTTAAATTCGTTCTAGAATATTGTTTAAATATCTTATCTCACTGTTCCCTTGTAACATTCTTCTGCGGAGTACAAAAAAAGATGCTTTATCAACATCATCAATTTCATTAAATATCTTGTATGCTTGAATCAAGTCTCCTCTTATTCTTCTTGCCTTAAGTGTTGGAAGTTGCAGATATTTTAATCTTTCCTGATATGAGTAATCTTTTATGTTATGAATCATCTTGGTTGCTCTTCTTTGTACCTGTTCTAGAGCTTCTGATTGTCTCTTTAGCATTGGATACCATACAGTGTTGCCATATTCAAGAACAGGTCTAACTAGTGTCTTATATAATTGCAAAAAAGTGTCCTTTTCCACAAATGTAAAGGTTCTTTTTATTATTCCAATCATTCTGTTAGCCTTATTAATACTATTTACAATATGATTGTCAAATAGTAAATTTTTGTCAAAAGTCACACCTAGGTCTTTCTCTTCTTCACATTTAGATACTTTTATTTCCTTGCCCCCATTTTCATTATATATACTCCTTTTGTGGGTTTGTTTTACCAATATGAAGTACTTTACATTTTTCTGCATTAAAATATAGCTTCCAAGTATCAGACCACTGTACTAATGTTTCAATATCCTTTTGTAATTCCTTATGCAATTTTGGAGAGTTATACAGTTTTGTGTCATCTGCAAAGACTTTACATGTACTCTTAATTGTGACGCGCTCCCACGAAGGGTACACTAAGTCGCTGAGAGCGATTTGGCCTACGGGCTTGAAATGGTGGTTTGATCTATTTTTATGGATTTTGGGTTTTCGCATTTTTGGCAACTTTTAAACCCTTAAAATTCATATTGTGAAGTCTTACAGCTCAATTCGACCTATAAAGTTACTTATTTTACCCTTTTGTAAGGTGTGTTGACGAAAAATCAACACAAAAGCATCGAAATTTTGGTCGACTTCGCGGCTTTGTTACTACACAACCAATACAGGCAACCCACGCATATGACCTATCGTTCGACCAGCCACTGACTTCTATTCCTGGACCGCGCATCGCTGGCGGCGTGCGCGCTGCCAGCCTACTAACAGCTCGGCTCGCGGCGCGTGATCAGCTGGCCGCCATGTTTTCCTGGCAATGGAGCCACTGGGCACAGCTGTGCCAGACGCTGGTTACTATACAACCGCTTCTTGTGTTACGGCAGATAAACACATTTTATAACGAATTCGCGTGTCATTTGGATGATTACTTATTTGGATGATTACAACGTTGTCCAAGTTTGGACCTGGCGCGCGCGCGCGTGTGTGCCGTGTGTGTGTGTGTGTGTCAGTGTGTGTGTGTGTGTGTGTGGTGTGTGTGACTGAGAGAGAGAGAGAGAGAGAGAGAGAGAGAGAGAGAGAGAGAGAGAGAGAGAGAGAGAGCAAACACTCAATAATACTGACACAAAGAAATGTGAAGTTCTGTAGCCAATCTATTGTTATATATTCTTCAGTTCAGACCGTGGCTTTACGCCGCGGGTAATATATGTACTTCCACTGACTTCAGTTGCATAACCTGTGATAATTAAGACAAGCAAAATGTACCTTCTCTCTCTCTCTCCCTCTCTCTCTCTCTCTCCTCAGCAGGGCCACTGGAGTTCTTGCCTTATGCTCGTTGCACAGTCAATTTACACACGTTAAGTTTGTTTGTATTCCACTAAAGACACTAAAGAGAATGATTATTTTTGCGTGTTCCCCCTTGAAATAAGGGTCTGTGCAGACTAATACCAATAAATTGTCAAGTGTCAAGCGTCTCTCTCTCTCTCTCTCTCTCTCTCTTCTCTCTCTCTCTGCAGAGGAACGCCAGAATGTTGCCTCCAGAGCATCAATGCAAGTGTCAGAATCATGTTTTGGCTTTTGAGGTCATCTACTACACCTTGCAAAGACTCCACCTTTTTCTTAAGCGACTCTCTGCACACAGGCGCAATGTAATTTCTTTTTTAGTACTTCATTTGTTCAGTCGCCTCATCCAGTCTTCTTTTCAGCTTTCGAGGGCTGCTCACAGCTAGGAATGTTCAGGGCAATCGGATTGGGTTTTTCTTAGCCATTTT
>CM031621.1:4429154-4458974 GCA_018398815.1 Conus ventricosus
TTTCGTGAAGATTGATACACAAATAAATCTAAAGATGTTGTCTTGATCTCATATTTTCATTTCCGGCAATCAGTGGTATGCTGTAAAACCATGGCATAGTGACTGCAAACTGATGCATGGACAGAAACGATCTCGCCCGTCTTCAAATTCAGCATTTTTGAAAAACAGTTCCCAAACACATGCTCGAAAAGAACAATCAATTGATGACCATTCCCAACATGTTGACGCCACTCTGCAAGCTTGTGGAAGATAAGGGGTTTGTAGCCTTGACCTTCATAGTGACGCAGAACGGCCCGAGCGTCATGGCCTTTCCAGGCCAGGAGGTCCGCAGAGGAGCACCAGACCCTCTCGGCCAAGGGCTTCCACTGCCTGATGATACGGCTGCGTTTCACAAACAGCTGCTGATTCCTGTATAACTCGGCCTGTGTTTGCTCTGTGGAAAAGAAAATATACGATTTTTACAATCTTATCATTTGACAATGCATTTGCTGTTGTTCTTCTGTAATACGAGTGTTGTCATCCTAACGAAAGCAAAATCACTCAAAGTGTGTGTTTCATGCTCAGAATGGAAATAGTGTGTGTGTGTGTGTGTGTGTGTGTGTGTGTGTTTTCTCATTTTTGTTGTAGTGTTTATTTTTCATACCTGACAGGAGTTATGCCTAAAATACACCCCAGACATGATATCTGGAGCAAGCAACAAATGCCTTTAAGAGAGCTGGGAAGGGAGGAAGAAAAACCCCATAAAACTGACCTTTTTTTTAAGGTTGTTGCTTAAACATAAAAAATTTCTTCAGAACTGTATCTCATCATCATCATCATTCTCTTGCCCATGATGGGCGTAGAGGAGAGATGAGTAGACACTCTCAAGCCAGGCACCCATCCGGCCCTGTCCTCTGCCTGTCGCATCAGCGTGGGGCCATCCATCCTGGTCCATTCTTTGATGTTGTCCATCCAGCATTTGGCTTGTCGTCCCCTTCGTCTGCCGCCTTCCAGCGTGCCCGGGATGACTGTTTTGGGCAGTGAATTGTGGCGTATGACATGCCCAAACCCCACGACAGCTTCCTCTTCTTGACGTTGCCAAGGGGGTTTTTGGGGCCTGCAAGTAATGTTATTGGCTCCTCACAAGGTCGTTTGTTCTTCCGGTCCTTGCCAAGAGATCCCGAGCAAGCGCCTGAAGCTTTTAGTTTCAAACGTCTGGATTCTCTGGTGGTCTCTGCTGTCATGGTCCGCTTTCGCACCCCTACAGCAGGATGGACAGCACCAGGGACTTGTACAGCTTCATCTTTGTAGGAAAGCTGATCTCCCGCTCTTCCAGACTTGTTTAGCTTTGCCATTGCTGCTGTTGCATCGCTAGTCTGTCTTGATTTCTGTTGTAGAGCGACCGCTTTTGGTGAAGTGGCCCCAAGTATTTGAAAGCGCCCACTTCTTCAAGCTGTTGCCGTTCATGTAAAATTTCAGCATGGGTGTTGGTTGTGCTGTTGACCAGGACTTTTGCTTTTTTCTGTGCTCACTTCCATTCCATATGAAACCTGCCCTTTCTTCCAAAGAACATCAACATCATACGGGTTTTATGCTCCAACTACCAGCCACGAAGATCGGGCGGGGGAAGAATTTCACGAGAAAGTAAAGACACCATCAGAAAAGCCCCTAAGAAAGACATCATCATAGTTCAGGGGACTTCAACGCCAAAGTGGGCCCAGATGCCTACAAAGACTGGGCTGGAACAGTGGGTCAATACGGCACAGGGGAAACTACGACAGGACTTCCCCTTTCTGGAGTTTGCCTGCACCCAACGCTCACCATTCCCAAACACCCTTTACCCCCACAAACTGTCAAGAAGAACAACCTGGCATGCGCCGAACGGAATGACTCATAACCAGATCGACTTTGTCCTCACTCCGCGGCGCTTCAAATCAAGCCTCAATAAAGCACAGACGAGGACATACCCCGAGCTGATTAGGCAGCGACCACGAACTGTATCTATTGTGTCAAAAATAATCATACATTATGCAACACAGATTTTGTCTGTCCCATGGCATCGGTTTGGGCCCTGAATTATATGAGTATGGATTAAAAGAAAAAAAATCCTTACACGAAACAATAACTGCAACCAATAACTAAAACAATTAGAAATAAAGATCTGAGTTACTCCCGAGGTAAGTCCATCCTGTTGACTTATTTAGAGGTACAATCAATCCTGATGAGTTACTTACAGTAAATCAATCCTGATAGTTAACTTACAGGTAAAGTCAATCCTGATGAGTTACTTTGGGGGTAAAGTCCATGCTGCCAGTTTACTTAGTGGTAAAGTCAATCCTGCTGACTGATTTAGAGGGAAAGTCAATCCTGATGAGTTACTTACATGTAAAGTCCATCCTGCCAGTTCTTAGTGGTAAGGTCCCATCCTGCTCAGATACTTAGTGGAAAGTCAATCCTGTTGACTTATTTAGAGGTAAAATCAAACCTGCTGAGTTTTCAGAGTAAAGTCAATCCTTTGACTTACCCTTTTCGGTAGAGTCAATCTGATGAGTTTTAGAGGTAAAGTCAATCCTGATGAGTAATTTAGAGGAAAGTCAATCCTGCTGACTTACTCAAGGTAAAGTCAATTCTGCTGTGTTATTTAGAGGTAAAGTCAATCCTGCCGAGTTTTTTTCGAGGTAAGCCAATCCTGCTGGCTTTTTTAGAGTTAAAGTCAATCCTCTGACTTATTTAGGGGTAAACCCAAACCTGCGGGCTTTTTAGATTTAAAGTCAATCCTGCTGCCCTTATTTAGAGGTAAAGCCAGTCCCCCTGAGTAATTTAGGGGTTGAAGCCCAACCCTGCGAGAAATTTAGAGATAATAAATTTTCCTGCTGACTTTTTTTAGGGGTAAAGCCAGTCCTCTGAGAAATTTTTAGAGGTAAAGTCAATCCGCGAGAAATTTTTGGGGTGAAGCCCAATCCTGCTGAGAAATTTTAAGGTAAAGTCAACCCTGCCGAGAAATTTAGAGGTAAGTCAATCCTGATGAGAATTTTGGGAGGTGAAGTAAATTCCTGATGTTTAATTTTAAAGGGGTTGAAGTCAACCCTGATGATAATTTAAGGTGAAGTAAATCCTGATAAATTTGGGATTGAAGTCAACCCTGCCCCCAAACAGCAAACCCAAGGAGGGAACACCTTAAACGGGGGTTTGCCTCGGGCCCCCTAAGTCACCATTTTTCGGGGAAAAAAACAGGACTTTGCCAGCCTTTCCCAAATTTCTCTTTTGAATGTTTGTCTTTTTACAAAAATTTTAAAAAAATTTTTTATAAAACAAAAAGATTTTGAAACCCGGGCCCAAAATACCAACAGGTAAAACAGCCTCAAATGAAGAAAGGGAATAGAAAAAAGACCCCAAACCCAGTATTCCCCTTTTGGGACCCCAGAAGACAGTGATGATTTGTCCAATTTTTTTCAAGCCTTCACCTCCATCTAAAAGGTTTTTTTTTTTCCCAGTCAGCTTTAAAATCAAACAATGACAATGACCCAACAACAAAAAAGAAAGAGCGACACAAAAAAGATAAAACAGAATATAAGAAAACGAGACTGAACAAAACACAGACATAAAGAGAAAAACAGACATAAAAAGGGAGAAAGGGGCCCCGGGGAAAAAACAGAAAGCCCAAGAGAAAAAAAAAAAACCCAACAGATAAGAGAAACACACTCCCAAAACAGTGAGACAGAGAGAAGAGAGAGAAAACCACCCACATAGAGAAAAGAAACAGAATGGTGATCCTTTGTCGAAAACCCTCGCGTTTCAACTGAAATCACCTTTGGATTAGTGAAGCCAGATGTCGGGCATTTTTGTAAAAACTTATTGAAATTAAATTTTTTTGGGGCAGCCCGTTGTGACGGGCCCGCTGGAGTAATTGTGGGTTACATGCTTTTCCCTTGACCAATGTTGACATCCGGGGCTCCGCATGCACTGAAACCCTTTCCCCTGAAACAGAACGGGAACAATAAAAAACCCTGCGGTCGGGGTCCTGACCCCCCTTTTCCGATCCCCCCACAGACTTTTGTACCCTTTTTGCTTCGGGACCGGAAAAGCTAGAAATCTGACAGGTAAAGAACTATCCAAAAAGTCTTTGGGGCAAAAAAAGAATAAAAAAAATTTCAACACACACACAAAAACACACTACACACACACACAACACACAAAACCACACATTTCCCTAAAATCTAACATCAGGTACCAGATTTTTCTTTCAACTGAAAAAAAAAAATCTAAACACACAAATCTTTCTTTTTTTCCCGCTTAGCAAAATCTTCACAATGCGCAATTTTTACTTTTTTTATGTTTTTCCTTTTCTTTTTTTTCCTTTTTTTCTGTGATGTTTTCTTTCCTTTTTTTTTTCCCTTTTTTTCATCTTTTTTTTCTTTCTTTTTTTCCTTTTTTTTTTCCCTTTTCTTTTTTTTTTTTTTTTTTTTTAAAAGATTGTAAGCAGGTGAAAGTGAAAGGGGGGGTTTGAGGGGGTTGAAGGGGTGGGGTAGGGGGGGGAAAGGGGGATTGGAGGGGAACAGGGGACAGATGGGGGAAAAAAGGGGGAAAAGGGGTTTGGGGGGGGAGAGCCCGGGGCCTCCCCCTTCCCAACCCTCCTCCCCCCCCCTTTCCCCCTCCAATCTGCAAGACCACAACTCCCTCTATGAAAACAAAATCCAAGAATACTGCTATATTAGACAATCTATGAAAACGTTAAAATAGAAAAAAAAAAAAATTAAGACCATTTGGGAATTTCAGGTTGGTCAAGGCTAAAAAAAAAAAATTAAAGGGTTTAAAACCTGGGTTTCCCCTTTTTTTTCTGAGGTCAATAGCAACACTTTAATTTTGCCATGGGGAATTTTCATGCCCAAATGTTTAAACCCCTTTTCTGACCCGCGGGCCCGGGCTGAAAAAAAACGTAAAAATGCTGCCCTACTGTCAAAGGGTCAGAACCTGATTTGGGCCCTGACTGCGGAATCTCAGGGGGGGATTTATTCAATAAGTTTTTTTTCCTTACACAAACATATACATAAAAAACACACACACATACAAAACCCCAAACAGCGGCCCCAACGCCAGGTAAATTTTCCTCAATGCGGCTTGGGGAGCCTCCCTCCAAAGCAGCAAAAACAAAAACTGTTGGCACTGCCCCCGGGGCAGGGGGATGTGGGTTTGTTTTCTTGCTCAGAAATCTCCCCTTGGCTTCCCATCTTCGGGTCCTACTCTCCTTCGGATGTCCCCACCTCACATCTTAAACCCCTTTAAACCCAACAACACAAAATGACAGAAAGGGATAAAAACACCCAGCAGTAAAGTAATTCCCAACAAAACCCATTTTCCCAAATGAAATAACAACGACAATTTTTCACAGTATTTCCCTCTGTTGCAACTGATGAAATACTACTGGAGCAGGAAAAGGGATGCAGGGGGGGGGAAAAGGGGGGGGGGGGGTCTAAGGGAATCCATAGTCCACTCCACGCTGTTCGGGGGAGATTTCCCCAACATGGGCTTTTAATTACAATCTTCCCTAAGGGGAACCTAGTCCATTTCCAAGCTGTTCAGGGGAGATTTCCCCAAACAGGGGGGTTTTTAAATTTTAACAATCTCTTTTGAATGGAATCCCTATCCACTCCACAGCTTTTCCCAGTGGAAAAGTTCCCATAAAGTGGGCTTTTGATTTAAAATTTTCCCTCTAAATGGAATCCATAGCCCACTCCACAGCTTTTCAGGGGAATTCCCACCCGTGGGTTTTTAATTTTACAATCTTTCTTAAAATGGAATCCATGTCCACTCCACACTTTTCCCGTGGAAGTTCCCACCCGTGGGTTTTTTGTTTTACAATCTTCTCTAAAGGGAAATCCATGGGCCACTCCACAGCTTTCATTGGAGAGTTTTCCCATCAGTGGGTTTTTTAATTTACAATTTTCCCTCTGAAGGGAATCCATAGTCCACTCCACAGCTTTTCCCATGGAGAGTTCCCCATCAGTGGTTTTTAAATTTAAAAATTTTCTTTTTCTCTACTGTGCACCACCACTATCAACCTTTGTTTTTTTTTTTTTTAAAAATTAAGTGTGTGTTGTGTGTGTGTAGTGTGTGGGGTGTGTATGTGCATTTTGTAGCCCCCATGCGCACGGGGCGCACCACACACACAAAACACACACACACCCCAAATTAAATCCGGGCCATTCTTTCAACAAACGGAGATGAAAAAATCTTAAACCCATGCCCAAAAGAGAATCCCTTTTAGATAAAAATTTACCTTCCCGGGGGTTGTTTAAACAAAGCCACAAATTTTTTCCCACCCATCGGGTTTTTTTCCCAAAAAAAACGTACAAAATTTTCATTTATAAACGATAATCTTTATTTAGATGTTAAAGAAAAAAATTAAAAAATTTTTAAAAAAAACCAAAATAAACAAACTTTAAACTACTTTTTAAAAAAAAAAGGTTGCAAACTCCACAAAACAGAACACCCAAAAACAGACCGGGGACAAAACAAAAAATGCTTTTCCCACTTTTTGGTTTTCCTTTTTCAGGCAAAACAAAAAACAACAAAAACCCAAAAAAACAAAAAAAAAAACCAACAAACATTCACGACAATAAAAAACGAAGAACGAGAAAACCATTTAACTTTCTAAAAATTTGGAAAAAATTTGTTTTTAAAAGTAAAAAACCAAGGCCACGGGGAGTTGAAATACTAAGTTTGACGCCCGACAAAAAATAACAATAGCAATATTTTGTAAAAAAAATTTGATTATGAGGAAAATATTTTTTTGCCCATAAGAGGAGGAAAAACTGTCACTTTTGGTGATTAATGCGATACACATCTGGACCACAGGCTTTCGATGCATCAAGGTTTCCCCCGCATTTTCCTACCAACCTCTTCTCAATCTCTGATGACAAGATCATTTATTTGAGGGTGCGGTAGACTTCATCATTTTCATTTATTGTTTTACTTTTCTATCGGGATCGGGAATCAGGATAAAGGGCGTTTTTAATCAAATACAACTTAGCCTTTTGGGTTTTTTTTACGCCCCTTCTGTATGTAATATTCCTTTTTTTTTTTCGAAACCTTTGGGGCCAGTCATGGGCTACTCAAAAACCTTTTATCCATCAAATTCAAAATTTTTTTTTTGGGTTTTTATGTTTATCTATGGGGTTTTTAAAAAACATTAATCTGGGTGCACTTTTTATTTTTAAGGTTAGTTTTTTCCCAAAAAATTGGTTACTCTATTAGTAAAAGAAATTTTTTCTTAAATTCGTTTCAAGAATATTTTTTTAAATATCTTATTTTTCACTTTTCCCTTTGTAACTTCTTCGGGCGGGAGTACAAAAAAAGCATGCTTTATCAACTTCTTTCAATTTCATTAAATATCTTTTATGTTTGAATCAAGTCCCTCTTATTCTTTTTCCCTTTAAAGGGTTGGAAGTTGCAGATTTTTTTAAATCTTTCCTGATATGAGAAATCTTTTATATTATAATCATTTTGGTTTCTTCTTTGTCCCCTGTTCTGGAGCTTCTGATTGTCTCTTTAGAAAGGATACCATACAGTTTTTGCCATTTTCAAGAATTTTTCCTAACAGTGTTTTTTGCAAAAAAGTGTCCTTTTCCATAAATTTTAAATTTCTTTTTATTTTTCCAAATTTATTCCTGTTAGCCTTTTTTAAAAATATTTAAAAATATGTTTGTCAAAAAAAATTTTTTTTTTCAAAACCCACCCCCTGGGTCTTTCTCTTCTTCCCCACATTTAATACTTTTATTTCCTTGGGCCCCAATTTTCATTTTTATACCCCTTTTTTTTGGGTTTTTGTTTTCCCCAATTTTAAGAAACTTTAAAATTTTTTTCATTAAAATAAAGTTCCAATTATCAGCCCAAACTTTTAACTAATTTTTCAACACCCCTTTTTGAAATTTCCCTTAAAGAAATTTTTGGAGTTTTTTTACATTTTTTTGTGTCATCTCAAAGATTTTACTTTGACTTTTTTAATTCTAAAAGGGAGATCTTTTATAAACCCCCTAAATAATATTGGTCCCAAAATACCCCCTTTGTGGTATCCCACTAAACCCCATCAGCACTTGAGAAAGGGAATTTACCAACCCCTTCCCTTTTCTGATTTTTTTTTGAAAAAAAGTCCCAAAACCCCAAACCCAAAGGTATATTTCCTATTTTTCCATAAACCCCAAAATTTTTTAAAAAAGTCTTTCATGTGGAAACTGAAACGAAGCTTTTCTAAAGTCAAATCGAACATCTATATTCTCCCCTTTTATCTATCTCCTTTGTGAAGTCTTCCATCATTTTTCTAAAATTTAGTCACAAAACCCCCCTTTTTTTGCAACGAAACCCCAAGTTGACACTCAGCATATAAATTTTTTTTCTTCATATGGTTTTAAAAATACCCTCTAATAAATGATTCTAAAATTTTCATATAATTCATGTTAAACCACGGGGCTTTTTTTTCCTGGACTGTTCGTACCTTTTTTGAATACTGGAATGGGCTGAACGGGTTTTTCCCTTTTGAAGGTACTATCATTTTTTTTAACAGATTTTTTAAAAAAGAAAAAAATTTTGGGGAAAAGGGCCAAACTCCTCGTTTAGCTCTTTAAATACTCCGATTGGGTGGAACCGAAACCCCATGCCCCTTTTTAGGGGGTTTTAAAAAATTGAAGTTTTTTTTTTTTTATTGCATCCCCTGAAATTTTCTAAAAATTTTTCAAACAAAATGCCTTTTGACCTTGGAAAACTGGGCTTTGAACAGGGATATTTTTTGTATCTTCCCATGTTAAAACACTAAAAAAAAATGTTTTTCAAATAACTGCCTTAAACCCCTTTTTTTCCACTGTGGGCAAACCCCCTTTGTCACTAAAGGGGTCACCCCCATATTCATCTGTTTTCGATTGGGACCTACTCCAGAAGGCTTTTGGGTTTTTTTTTAACATTCCTTTGATAACCCTTTTTTTCCAAAATTTTTTTTTGCCTTTTTTTATTTTTTTATTACAAGTTTTTAACGTGCTTTAATTTTAATTTTGATAATCCCTTTCCCCCCGCTTTTGTGGGCAAGAATTCCGGATACAAAATTATAAATTTTTTTTTTTACAAATTTCATTGCTTTCATTCCCACTTTGGTTTTTTTGTTTTTTTTTTTTCTTAAAAAATTTTTTTTTGGGGAAAGTTGTTTTTTTTATTAAAGAATTTAAAATCTTTCATAGGTCTGTGTGGACGCCCGCCCCAAAAATGAAACCTGCACCACCAAGACAAAGAAAGGGCCCCTCACAGCAACTTCCCAGATCAAATTTTCCGCCCCCAATACCGACAACCGGGATTTTTCCCAATAAAAATCAATCCACCATACTATTTTAGCTTTATTTTAAAATTTCTGTCTGTTTTGTATGGAAATTTTGAATGGGTTTTTTTTTTTTTTTTTTTTTTTTTTTCGTCAACCCCAAAAACGGGGAGAGTAATCAACCTGATTAATTTTGGGCCCCCTTTTAAAAGGAGATGATGATGATGATAAAAAACTTTTAATTTCCACCCCGCATATTCTACAAAAAAAATCACCGAGTTTTTCCCCTTTGATCTTCTTCAATTCTTCCCTTTTAATTTTCATAAAAAATTTTCCCCTCTTTTAAAAAATTTTAGACTGCTTTGATTCTTCTTTCCCCTTTCTCCTCCCTAGGTACAAAGAGAACCTTAAAACCTCATGATCACTTTTGCCTAAAGGGGGTTAAATGCTTAATGCTATATCATTTTTCAACTTAACAAGTACTAAAACATATATTTGATTTTTTTTTCCCTTTCCCGTGTCCCTTTTTGGTTTTTTTTTTAACCATTTTGGTTTAGAAATGCATCCCGTAGGTTTTTAAGAACTTTTGGGCCTCTTTCTCCAGGAAACCATACCATGCCAGTAATATCTGGGAAATTTAAAAAATTTCCCGTAATACAAAAATATTTTTAAACTTTCTAAAACTAATTTGTTTTTAGCAACTCAAAAATTTTTTTTTCCTTTTTAATTGGGTTTAGTTTTTGGGCTTTTGTAAATATTTTCCCAAACAGTATTTTTTTGTCCCATCCCCTTTTTTAAAAAGGGAATCCCCAATTTTCATCAAAATCATTTCCTTTTTTAAACTTGTATACTTTGGGTTTATGAATCCCTTTACAAATAAGTTTAAAACCCTTTTGGGGGTTTTTTTAAAATTTAAAAATAAATTCTTAAACCCGGGTTTTTAATTTCGCCCGAAAAATTTTCCCCCTTTTTTTGGTTTTTTGCTATAGATTCTGTTTTTTACTATAATTTTTGGGTTTTTTTTTCTTTAGCTAATAGAAGTGGCTCAAACTTTTTTTTCAACAGTCCATCTGCAAAATTTTGACAAAACGTGTATGACAGTTTTCCCGCCAATTTTCCCATCTACATACCCCTTTTAAAAAATATTTCCCTGTTCTTTTTTTCTTGTATTTTTTATTGTCAGTTTTCTTTTTTATCATCCTGGCCCGGCCCAGGGTTTTTCCCCTGTACTTTCACTATTTTCCCACCTCTGATTCCAAAGTCCCCTTTTTCCCCCCTTTCTCAAACCTTTTTCGAACTCTTCTCTTAGTTCTTTGTTCTTTTTTCTTTCAGTTTTTGTGTAGTCCCGGGTTTAAATATTTCCCCTTTTTTTTCTCTGCACCCCTGCATTTATTTTTTGGGGATTTTTCAATATTTCTTTTTTTTTTCTCCTTGTTTTTGGGGCTTACTCTAAGCTTCTCGTTTTTTTTCCGAAGGGGTTTTATTTAAACCCCGCCTCAAATGGGTTCTGGCCCGTCTCATCTTTTTTAATTGAGGACAAAAACTTTCCCACCATCTTCTGTATACTCTCCCTCTCCATTTTTTATTTCTCTTTCCCCTTTTTTTTACTCCCACAAAACCCGGGAAAAATTTGGGGAAAATCAGATTCCCGGGTCTTTTTCTCTTTGTCAACCTTCTCTTCCCCCTAGTTTTTGGGCACCTTTTTCCAACAACCTCCTCAAACTTCTCTTTGAGAGCCTTTCCACTGCACCTTTTTTTTATCTCCCAGCCTTTTCCTCCACCCCCTTTTGAACAGTCCGATCAGTCTGTCTAATTTCATTTCCATTCCGCTTTTTTTCCCCCTCCCCCCTGGGAAAACATCTTCGGGAGTCCATTCTATTCCTTTTGTCTCAGAATTTTTAAGGTAGCTGAAAAACCTTTTCTATCAGTGTCGTGCATTTCTTTATGGCACCACTTCACAATTTTGGGGAAATGTAAAACCTTTTATTTGGGCTTCCTCAAAGCCCCCCCCGCCCCCAGGCAAAAAAAAGGAAAATTTTTCCCTTTCCCCCCATTGTCCCTTTTCTTTCATCAGGGTTTTTTTTCCTTTTCTTTGAGAGTTTTTTTTTTAAACCTTTTTTCATTTCCCCCCCGTTTACCCCCCCCTTTCAATTTTTTCCCCCCTTTCCCTAAATTTTTGTTTTGACAATTTTAGTATTTTTACCCCTTTCTTTTCTGATTGATAATGAACAAAAATCAATATTTAAACAATTGACCTTAAACCCGTTGTCCAAGGAAATCTTAAAAACAAGCGGGTTTGGGTTTGTATTTAAAATAAAACAGACCGCCATTTTTTTTTCAGTCAGTGCAGTTTTTTAAACCTAAAAGAACCTCTTTTCCCTGTTTTGAAAGATAAGATAATGTTGCTTATAGCCCCGCCGACCGCAGAGGCCACAAAAGGGCTGTTTTCCCTTTTATTATTTACTGTGAAAAACAAATGTCACCCCTCAAAAATTAAGCCAAACAAAAGTTTCCCAATCTGTAAAAGCACTTTTTTTTGTCCGTGGGGCCAAAAAACACTCGTAATTTTTTCAAAAACTTAAACGGACCCGAACCCCTTGAAAAATTTCCCGCTGAGCCAGCCCTTTAAACGAACCTGCCTTTTGAACTCTGTGGGGGTTTCTGCGCGCGCAAAGTGGGGAGTTGGTGTGATATATTGCTAGCGCCCTTCCCACGCCTGTGTCTTCTTTCACAAAACTTCCCGGAATTGGGTAGGGAAACACAGTGATCGGGAAACCCTTAGGCTTGAAATTTACTTTACTTGAAAGTTGTTTCCCCGGGTTTTAGACCAATGGTCCCGTTCGTGGTTCCCTAGAGGAATTTTTTCACCAGACATGACCTCATCGGGCTTGCAAGACTGAGTGACTAATTTTCTGGCTTTTTGGGGTTTTACAGGCCCGGGCCCGGGGCCTTTCCCAAAGGGGAAACCAGTCGACTTTTTAAGGGATTTGTCGTTGGGGCGGTCACGACCGCCTCAAAGGGGGGCCCGTTTTCCCTGTTGCTACCACTCTGTGAGCAAAAAAGTTCCCCCCCCGAGGTCCAGTCTGTATCTGTCCCTTTTGCCGCTTGAAGAGTGTCCCCCAGGGGGCCCCTTTCCCCTTGCCAGTGTCAATTTTAGTTGTTTTACGCGTAATATCCTGTAGGTACTTTTAGACTTTTGATCAATTCCCCCCCTGATCGACGGTGCCCATTTTAGGAAGTCCAGGATTTTTAGTCCCCTCTGGGTACGGCTTTTTCCCTTTTAAACGATCCCCAAAAAGCTTTGTGGCCCGCCGTTTCACTCTTTTAACTCACTGCAGAGTGTCTTCCGGTTTGGTTTCCAACGTTTGGGGGTTTTTCCCCGGGGATAATTTAAAGTCGAATAATTTTTCAAGTATCTTTTCTTATTCTTTGGGTTTGATCATAATCCATTTTGAAAAGCTTTTTCCCTTTTTCCCGTTCATTCCTTTTTTCAAATCCGTTTAACGTTTGGGAAAAGGGTGGGGGGGGGGGAGGGGGGCACAGAACTAAATTATCGTCTTCCCAATTTCTCTTTTACCCTACTCAGTTACCAGAATATTATATTTTCCATTGTTTTATTCACAGATTTCGCTGTTTTTATAGCCACTGCTGATGCAGGATTTGTCTTTAAAAGCAAAATGCAGAAATGTCAGAGCAGTCACAAAAAAATCGAATGAGGCCTACGTCTTTCCAAAACCTTCCAACTGATCTTGTTTTGACCGCACATTTCAATTTCACAATACAAACGGTAAGTTGTGCATTAATTTTCCGTTTCCTCGCGTAGTTTGATTTCAAATTTTTGGAAGAAAAAAAAAAAAGCTTCCATCCCGTACTGAGCAATGATTCCTAAATGAAATCTGCGGATCTTCAGTGGGAATATGCAGTACCTCGACTCACAATGTGACAAAACTGACATGTATGCACAGACTAGTTTGCATTATACTAACTACTGATCCTGAACCCAGCCAAATTTGACTCGGACATGTGTCAATCTCTCTCTCTCTCTCTCTCTCTCTCTCTCTCGCTTAATACCTACCCTTCATTTCCTTTCGCAAGGATTTCAGCATCTCTATTTTCTTACTTTCTATGAAAATTATTTCTATTTTTCTTCAAATGCATTTCAATTCAATTTCAATTCAATTCAAAAATTTTATTTATAGATGGAAACATTGAATAAGCGAACTAAATCACTTTTTTTCATCAAGCCATCTTAACAATGCTAATAATTATAATAGAAGAAGTGGGATGGGAGGGGGAAAGGGAATACAAACAATGCAATGGATAAGGAAGAAAAAAAAATTAAATCACTGAACTTCAAACAATTAATTTTGCGCATTTAGCAATTCTGCGTATGTACGTATACAAAGTAGCATATACACGCATACAAAATTCTGTTTAAACATTATCAGTACATATGCATCAAATACAATCATTATTGACAATTTTTAAAAGACATGCCAAGGAACAGCCATTACAGCAAAGTTGGGAAAACAATTATAAGTCATTATTTCTGTTTTCTTTGAGATAAACTTTAAGATTTCTTTTGAATGTTTTAAGGTTTGTCATACTTTTAAAATTTGGTGAAAGACCATTCCATAACGTTCCACCAGAATAAAGGAAACTTGATTTAAATAGGTTATTTCTAGGTCTTGGAAGCATAAGTAAGTGATTGTGTCTGAATTTATTTATTATGAATGTGTTAATTATCTTTTTAGGAGCATCTCCGTTTAAAGTCTTGTGCATCAAGACTGCCTTATTGAAAAAAAGTCTATTACGGAAAGTGAGTATATTCAGTTTTCTATAGTCTTCAGTGGTTAGAGAATTTGATTTTAACAACACCAACTTTATAGCTCTTTTATACATGCGATGAATCAATTTCAAATTTGTCTCACTGCAGCTGTCCCATAAAGTTGAAGTATAATCAACAATGGGTAAAACATGGGCACTAAAGAATAGTTTACGAGAATGAGCATCAAGAAAGTTTTTTATTTTACTTAATTGAAAATTTATTCTAGACAAACGCTTTCCCCAAGGCTGTAATGTGCTCTGTCCAAGACAAATCTTTGTCGACAATGACTCCAAGAGTTTTGTGTGATTGTACTTCGTGTATTACTTTTCCATCAATAAATAGTGGTTGAAAATGAGTCTTCATCTTTTTTCGTTTTTGCCTAACACAGGCATACATACATTTAGTTTTCTGTGTGTTTAAGGACATGTGGTTGAATTTTGTCCAGTCAATTAGCTTTTGAATGTTTTCTTGAAGATCCTCTGTTAGTTTGTAAGGATCTGAATTGCTAGCATGTAAAGATGTGTCGTCTGCAAACATTTCACAATTGCATTTTACAAAACAAGGCAAATCATTGACATAAATGGAAAATAACAGAGGCCCTAAAACAGAACCTTGTGGGACTCCGTATTTGACGGGCATAAAACTTGAGCTGTGGTTATTTACAAATACTAACTGTTTTCCCTCCCAGTGTGTGTGTGTGTGCGTGTGCGTGCGTGCGTGCATGCGTGTGTGTGTATGTGTGTGACAAACCAAACAGAAGAAGAAGAAAAAGAGGAAGAAAAAATAAATGAATACTAAATTAAATAGCTCAACAACAACAACAAAAATCTTACCCGAGTTCCTGCGCTTACGACAGCACACGTGGTTCGCTGCGTCAGTTTCACCATGTCAGTCAAATACAACAGAAGACGTCGGCTGATTGCATTCTCAGTGGGAAAAAAAAAAAAAAAAACATCACCACCAGCAACAAACAAACAAACGATGGGACCTTTATGAGGTTACGAGGTGACGAACATCACGTGACGTTGATCGTTCACATCCATCCGATGCAGGTAATATGGCAGACAACAGATTAAAGTATTGGGGGGGGGGGGGGGGAGGGAGAGAGGGGAAATTCTGTTTGGACGGGATTATGAGCGCGTATAGCAGTAATGACTAGAATACACACCCGTTGTAACTGTAAAAACCCCTCAAAGAAATGATGCAAGGACCACAAATTCCCTGTATTGTGACGAACTTTTAAGGACTCAATATTTACGCAGGCACTGTGAGTCTTTCATCCTGAGTTTACCGAAGAAGATAATGTTGGTTGCAAACATTTGGCCAGTCAAATCCATTGGCAAGTTCAGCCGCCCATTGGTCACCTCGAGAACCTGGGGTTTGGCACTGAGTGTTGCTGTCTGCAGTCAGTGATCCTGGATGAGACGAAATGCACCTGGGAATTAATCCGGCACTGGAAATAAAGACACATGCTTGCTATTCCTGGTCTGTTGAGAACACTCACTGCAAAAAATAAATAGAATAAAATAATTATCTCGCACCCAAGTCCATAGAATTTACATCGCGGGTTTTGTTTTTTGTTTTTTTGTTTTTATAACCACTGCTCAGTTGTAGTGACGTCCTTTCTCTCCTCTTTGACTTTGATGGTGAGATTTACGTCCTATTGGCCTGAGGCCCTTAAGGACAAGGTTCCTGCAGACAAAAGTCTGCATATTTGTGGCAACTGTTGTCGCCTGGCAGTAGTGGGTAATTTCAGTGAGGGTCGTCGCATTTGTCTCCCAGAGCTCGCGTTCCTCTTGAACATTGGCTCAATTCTGGTCATTATCTTCTTGAAAGTTGGTTCAAGTTTGGTGGAGTTGGTCTTGAACGTTGGTTCAGTTTCAGGATCTTGGTCGACCGACGGTAGGCGTCGGTGTATGTTGCCTGCTGTCCCCCAAACATCAGGCTGTCTTCAGGACCACGGGCGGCCTTCTTCATGCTCGGGTGGCGATGGTCCTGTGCCGCGTGAGGCCGCCTCAAGGAGGGAGCAGGACGAAAGTCGCTGGAGCGCTGCACGAGTCCTAGACCCGTCGTCACCCACATGGCTGGAAGGTTGTCTGTGCCGCCCAATGACGCTGACCTCTCACGTCAGCTCCTCAGCTCCTCCCAAGTTATGCCCTTTATATAGCAGGGCAGGGGAGCGGAGTCACGTGACGCGCTCCAACTCTCATATCATGGGCGGGGAGCGGAGTCACGTGACGCGCTCCACCTTTCGGCGGGTGAGCGGAGCGTGACGCGCTCAAATTGACATCCAGCTATTCGGAGGAGTCAACCGGCCATTCATTGGCTGAACTTTTGACCCATGAATAAATTATGTCTACGAACTTCCTGTTTTTTCGTAGCAGCTGACACACTGTATTGACCACCTCGTACGGTCCCTCGTCACAGAATTTCCCCTCTCTCCCTCCCCCCCCCCCCCCCTATCAATACTTTAATCTGTTGTCTGCCATATTACCTGCATCGGATGGATGTGAACGATCAACGTCACGTGATGTTCGTCACCTCGTAACCTCATAAAGGTCCCATCTGTACGGTCCCTGCTTTCACAGGCGACAGGGATTACTCTGATAGCTGGATGTGTGCGGACTTGTCCATGTACGCTAGGTGACTTCCCATTTGGTCTACTCCCATTTCGTCTACTACTCCCATTTCGTCTATTTCCATACTGACCATACTGGCGTAACCAGTGTCCCGTCTCGTGTGTGTGTGTGTGTGTGTGTGTGTGTGTGTGTGTGTGTGTGTGTGTGCGTGCGCGCGCGCACGCGCGCGCGCACGCGCGTGTGTGTGTGTGTGTGTGTGTGTGTGTGTGCATGTGCGTGCGTGTGTACGCGCGCGCGCGCGTGTGTGTGTGTGTGTGTGTGTGTTGCGCGCGCGTGCGTTTGTGTGTATGTGTGTGTGCGTGCATGCGCGCGTGGGCTTGTGGTGTGTGTGTGTGTGTGTGTGTGTGTGTGTGTGTGTGTGTGTGTATGCGTGCGTGTGCGTGTGCGCGTGCGTGTGCGCGTGCGTGCGTGCGTATGTGTATATGTGTGTGTGTGTGAGAGAGAGAGAAGAGAGAGAGAGAGAGAGAGAGTTTTGACACCTTGACACTTTGATATTTTATTGTCATTACCAAAGAGGTCTTTTGACAAGGGGGAGGTGGTAACAGAACAGTAGCCTAACATTTACCTCTTCCTCGCCCTGCAAACAACAACAAAAAAAAATTAATAGCACACATTTATTCCCAGTGTGTATTAATTAAAGGTTAACTGTATGTCCTTGCACACAGGAGTAATACAGTAACGTTAAAAAACAAAACAAAACAAACAAAAACCCTGCAAAAAACAAACAAAACAAAACCAAAAAACAAAAAGAGTACAGAGAGAGAGAGAGAGAGAGAGAGAAGAGAGAGAGAGAGAGAGAGAGAGATGGCGATTTGTGTTTGGTGTGTGTGTATGTTGTTGTTGTTGTTGTTCTTCATTTAACGTCTTCCCACTTAACGTGATTGCAGACAGATTGTGTAATGATTGTGTGTGTGTGTGTGTGTGTGTGTGTGTGTGTGTGTGTGTGTGTGTGTGTGTACGTGTGTGTGTGTGTGTGTGTGTGTGTGCGCGCGCGTATGTATGTGTGTGTGTGTGTGTGTGTGTGTGTGTGTGTGTGTGTGTGTGTGTGTGGGTACGTGTGTGTGTGTTTGTGTGTGTGTGTGTGTGTGTGTATGTGTGTGTGTGTGTGTGTGTGCATGCGTGCGCGCGTGCGTGCGTGCGCGCGCGCGCGTGTGTGTGTGAGTGTGAGTGCGTGCGCGTTTGTGTGTGTATGTGTGTGTGTGTGCGCGCGTGCGTTTTTTTTAATTCTTTTTTTTTTTTAATAAATGAGGGGTTGTTGAAAGTTAAAGATAAATTCCTACTGGGCTGCCGTAATAAATGTGGGCATAACGAACAAAGAAAAGCATAATTATTTAACATGTAAGGTTATGTCAGTGGTGTCGATCTATCATGTGAAATATTAGTACCAGCCTTGTGCACTGTATTCTTTGCTTTTGGATAATCTAGGTGACTTACACTAAGAATTTCCCCACATACGCATTTAACATTTTTGCTGTATTTGGTTCGAAGTGAATTCAAAGGCATCCTATGAATTAATGTTACTACCTCTCTTCTCGCGCCCGCTGAAAGTTCCCGAGCATAACACAGCCGACTGGCAGATCAGGAAGTGATGGAACAGAATGTTTTACAAGTTTCGTGTTCTCTCTCTGTCTCGTGTGTGTGTGTGTGTGTGGACTTTATCGTCATCTTATTTCTTTTTGTTTTTGTTTACATCACTCTGTCGTGTATTTCAGAGAGAAAGAAAGAGAGAGTGCGGGGGGGGGGGGGGGGGGGGGGGGAAGGGGGGGGTCTCTTGTCCTATCTTTGTTTGGCATTGTTTTGCATTCTTTACATGGGATATTTTGTCTGTAAGAAGCATATTTATAAATAAAAAAAAACATTAAAAAAACAACAACTGATAAATGGCAAGACCAAATGCACACAATGCTACTGTCACAGCTTCCCAAACTTCACTACCACATACGTACGTACCTCCGGCAAGATGAGTGGACAGCTCATATTCGCACTAATGATTTGTCTGCGGTTAGAATGTTGCACAAGGAAGTCATTTTCACAGGTGCTGAAGCTTCAGCATTTTTCTGTTCTTTCTCCCCGCACCTGCTGCAAAGTATCTGTTGTTGTCCTTCAAAATGAAATGAAGTCTTATATTCAGGTACACGTTGACAACGAGGGCACTCAGTTCACACTTTCCCCGATGGGTACATGAGTGACGTAGCCTTTTTCTCCAGTAGCAGCAAGAATCTCCTAACCCTGTCCATATGGAGCAATTTTTCTGACTTTTTCAGGGCGATCTCCATTTTCTCAACAACACCAACAAGAACTGAGCTTGGAATCACCAGTCCAGGTCCCTTCAAATCTGGGAGCTGCTTCTCTGTCAGCAGCGTTTCCTTGGGAGTTCCGTCCAACACACCAACCAACAATCTGTGCATTCTCCACACACTTTGCCTTTCATTTTCCTTGCAACATATCCAGCTATGTATGTCAAGGTATTCTCCTCCTGCATGGACAAATCTTCTGCCAGGATGGTGAAGGCGAGGGCAATGAGGACTGGGTCAACGTTGTGATGTTGTTCCGGAAGTTCTGGAGCACTGCAGAATGTCTCACAGTCCTACGCCAGTCTGTAGACGTTCTCTCGGTGTGTGCAAATGTGCGCCGTGTGAGCACATGGTCACTTGCTTATATGCACACGCGTATCATCTTCATACAAGTGTGTGTGTGTGTGTGTGTGTGCGTGCGTGCGCGCACGCGTGTGTGTGAATGTGTGTGTGCAAGCGCCTGTATGTGTATGTGAGCGCTAGGAGTATCCTATGCATTCTCTCTCTCTCTCTCTCTCTCTCTCTCTCTCTCTCTCTCTCTCTCTCACGCATACACACACACATGCGCGCGTGCATGTACGCTCTCTATCTCTCTCTCTGCTTCTGCATGACAACAACGCGGGAGCAATTTCCTCGCGTACAGTCTTTGTTCACAGGTCGGCTCCTCCCCAGGCGTTCTTCCGCACAGGTAAACTCCTCCTTCTTCGGTTCTTCTTCGTCTTCAGTGTGGAGGGCCCACAATGAAACTTGATTATTCTGCCACCTATCTTTAAGAGCTGAGTTTTACATCATGATGATGATAGGGGGTGGAGGAAGAGGGTAGGGGGGCAGGGGGGGGGGGGTCCGAGGGATAGGGGTGGGGTGGGGGAGGGGATGGAAAGGGGGAAGGGGGGTCTATTCAGGGCTCGTTGAGGCCTTTGACACGAATGTGTCAAGTGTTCAACTGTTCCTTGTGGGAGATTGTTCCAGTTTTCAATAGTTCTGGACAGGAAAGATCGAGCAGCTCTATATTGAGTTCTTGACGTGATCATGTCAAATTGTCTGTCGTGGCCTCGTCGCTTACGGTCGGATAGAGGAACCAGTTTTTTTCTTTTAGGCTGGGGCAGTGGACAAGGCCTTGGTGCACTTTATACAGCATAGCAAGTCTCGCTACTTGCCGTCGTTTCTCCTCTGTGTGGGGATCCCTGACGGAAGATGCATACTGCAGATGCGGGCGAACGAGTGCTTTGTAGGCTCGTTCTTTGATGGCTGAGGAGCTGATCTTCAGGTTCGTCGGAGAAATTTTAGCGTTCTATTGGCCTTGAAGCACTAATATTTGTGGTGTTCGTCCCAGCTAATTTCTTTGTTGATGGTCACACCAAGGTATTCAGCTGATTTGACGGTGTCAAGGATGTGTCCGTGAAGGGCATAGTCGTGGTGAGGTGGGGACCAACTCCTTGTGACACGAAGGGTTTGGCACTTTGGCAGGATGAAACTCCATATCCCAGCTCATCACCTCCTTCCCCATAGGTCTTTCCGTACAACCTTCCTCCCCCCCCCCCTCCCCCCCCTTCACAAGCCCTTACATTGTCCAAAATGTATCTCAATCCCGCAAATAGCCTCCTGCATATCAAATGCTCTTTCAGTGCCCAGCGAATCGATTTCCCCGAAATCGCTGTGTCTAGAACCATTAGCTGTTTACTGGCTACAACGCCCCCCAAAAAGTTGCGTCGTGCAGCACGAGAAACAAAATGACTTGGGAAAGCGAAACGAAAAATGGGGGTGGGGGGGGGGGGGGGGGGGGGGGGGGGGGGGGGGGGGGGTTTTCAATGGAATTGTGTGATGTGTGTGGTTGGGGGGAGGGGACGGGTGTAAACGCAGGCATTTAATTACTAGTGCCTGCGCACGTCACAAACGCGTGCATGTGAAATTTTTAGAAAGCACGGTTATATGAAATGTGTGTTACAACTAATTTATTCAGGATCAGGCCCGGACGGGGGCGGTTCAATACAATTTACCCTTTTTAGGCTTTTGCCCCTTCTTATGTATATGTCCTTTTTTTTTTTTTCAAAACCCGTTTGGCCCCAGTCTGGTATCAGACTATTATCCATAAATTCATATCAATTTTTGTTAATAATTCAGTTTATCTATGGGGTTCAAAAACATTAATACGGGTGCACGCTTGATTTAATGTTTTTTTCCAAAAAATTGTTACTCTATTTAAAAGAAAAATTTTTTTAAAAATTCTTCAGAATATTTTTTAACTTTCTTACTTCACTGTTCCTTGTAACATTTTCTGGGAGAAAAAAAAAAGATGTTTTATCAACATCACAATTTTTTTAAATATCTTTATCCTGAATAAATCCCTCTTATTCTTCTTTCCTAGGTTTGGAAGTTGCAGATATTTTAATCTTTCCTGATAGAATAATCTTTTATTTTATAATCTTTTGGGGTTGCTTTTTCTTTGTCCCTTTCTAGAGCTTCTATTCCCCTCTTTAAAACTTTGGTCCCATACATTTTCCCAATATTAAAGACGGTCAAACTGGCTTATTAATTGCAAAAAAGTGCCCTTTTTCCATAAATTAAGGTTTTTTTTATTTTCCAATCTTTTTGTTAGCTTTTTAAAAATTTACAATATTTTGTCAAAAGTAATTTTTTGTCAAAAGCCCCACCCCTAGGTCTTTCTCTTCTTCACATTTAGATACTTTTATTTTCCTTGCCCCCAATTTTCATTATAACCCTTTTGTGGGTTTGTTTTACCAATATAAAGTATTTACTTTTTCGCTTAAAATATGGGTTCCAAGTATAAACCCAGACTAATGTTCCAATTCCCTTTGTAATTTCCTATGCAATTTTTTGGAGATTTTACAGTTTTGGTCATCTCAAAGACTTTAATTACCTTTTAAATTTTACAGGGGGATATTTATAAACACCAAAAAAATATTGGCCCAAAAAAACACCTTTGGTATCCCCCCTAATAACACAGCCCATGAAGGAAGGAGCTACCAATCCTTACCCTTTTGATTCTTTTTGATAAAAATCCTAAACCCCAAACCAAATATATTTCCCATTATTCCATAAGACCTAATTTCTTTAAAAATCTTTCAGTGGGGACTGAATCGAATGTTTTTTTGAAGTCTAAATACAAAACACTATATTCTCTCCTTTTTTCTATCTCCTTTTTGGAAGTCCCATCACTCTAAAATTGAGTCACACAAACTTTTTGCACGAATCCGCTGACCTCGCATATAATTTATTTTTCTTTCCCATGTTTAATAAAGCCCCCTTTTAATAAATGATTCTAAAATTTGCATAAATGCATGTTAAATCACGCATAATTTCTGGGTCTGTTTTGACCTTTTTTTTAATACTGGGAAAGACTGTACTTTTTCCCAAACTAAGGATTATTTCTTTAACAATTTTGAAAAGATTTTGAAAAAATGGGGAAAGGCCCTTTCCCGTTTAGCCTTTTGTATCCGAGGGATGGGGATCCCCACATCCTTTTTAGGGTTTAAAATTGAAATTTCTTTTTTTTTGATCTACTAAATATCTACATTTTTTAACACATCCTTTTGACCTTGAGGCTGGACCTGAACAGGATATTTTTATATCTTCCCCTTTTGGAAAACACAAAAAAAAAATGTTTTAAAATACGCCTTACCCCTATCGTCTCCACTGTCACCATCCCTTTTACCAAAGGCTCACTCCTAATTTTATCTTTGTTTTCGATTTACATATCTCCAAAAAGGGTTTTGGATTTTTTTTACATTCCCTTTTATAACTTCTTTTCAAATTTCCCTTTTTTTCTTTTCTTTTTTTTTTATTACAAGTATTACTGCTATATATAATTTTGATAAAACTTTCCCTCTTTGTACTAAGAATCTCTGTAATATTATATTTTTTTTTTACAAATTTCATTTTCTTGCTTCTCCCTTTTGGTTTCTGTTTTTTTTTTTTCTTAATAATTTTTTTTTGGAACGTTGTTTTTATTAAAGAAATTTAAAATACTTTTTTATTTCCACCCAGCATTTTCTAAAACTAAAACATTTAGTTTATTCCAGCACTTCTTTAATTCTTTTTTCATTTTAAAAATTTCCCTCTTAAAATTATATGACTGTTTTATTCTTCTTTCCCTTTCTCCTCTCCCCCGGGACAAAAAACATTTAAAACCCCCATGATCACTTTTCCTTAGGGGGCTAAGTCTTAATGTCTTCAATTTTCATCATTAAAAGTACTAAATCTATATATTTGATTTTGTCCCTCCCCCTGTCTTTTTGGGTTTTTTCCCATTGGGGTTTGAAATTCACCGTAGGGATTTATAAAAATTTTTACCTTTTTTCCCCGACCCCTACCAGCCATCAATATCTGGGAAAAAAAAAATCTCCAGAATCAAACTATTTTAACTTTCTAATTTAAATTTTTTTCAGCAAATCAAACATTTTTTTTTCATTTTCATTGTTATTTGGACTTTGTAAATTTCCAATCAGTATTTTCTGTCTATCCCTTTTTTAAAAAGGTAATCCACAAATTTTCATCAAAAGTCATTTCCTTTTGTAAAAATTGTATACTTTTCATTTTTAGAGCCCTTCACATATCGATACCTCTTCGTGCTTTCAAAGATGTGCGTGAACAATTCCGTTTTTTACGTTGCCGGCGGCGATACTTGCGTGAAACTGAATAGACTGTATCTCATGATCTAGCAAAAGAAAGGTCGCAGTTTGAGAACGTGAGTCTTAGATTTCATGTATACCTATTAAATTGATTAACTGACACCATTTCTTTGGGCCAGACTCCGGCGAGTATTGAAAGTAATGCATTTTTCAGCATCCGTTCATCTCCGTCCTCCCCCACTGTGTGTGTGTGTGTGTGCTGATAACAGCAGAGAAAGGTGAACATAGCTCTTATTATACTGGTTTGTGTCTGAACTGTAAATGACGATCGGCGAGTTGATGTTGTAAACAGTAGTCCTAACTGAGCTCACGTTTGGGATTTTGGAAATGGAGTCAGACATGATGAAATTGTTTGTATTGGGTTTGTTTAATTTCTTTTGTTTTAGGGGGTCTAGATCGAGAAGCAGTCAGAAGGGGGGGGGGGGGCATGACTTTATCATACTGGAAAGACAGGTTCATTAGGGGGGGGGGGGGGGGGGGGGGGGGCTTGTAATGTATACCTTGCGTACATCAAGGTTTAGATTGGTAAGAAAACTATAAATAAAAAAATAATCACTGTACTCTCCGTCTAAATTGCAGATGTTACGTTGACATAGAATATCATAAAAGCTGCTTGCTACACAGGTGAGTGTCAAACACATCAATGTTCATGTTACTGTTCTTTTCATAATCCTTCATACCGAGGGCGAGAAAAACTTCAGAGAAAAATTAGCAACAGACCGAGCCAGAACCCAAGAATAGTGAGACCTGCAAGCGTGCGTTCGTGATGTTTTTGCCTCTATGTGTGTGGAGTGTTGGTCCCCCTTAGAGTGCGTATTGTGAACTCTACTAAAAACGATTTTTTGTAATTTTGCACATCTCTGACATGCAAACGTTGACGAATTATGAAAAAACACCCGAATCACTCTTGAACATTGATGGAGTTAGGCACAGCAAATGCGAGGAAGGAGGTAGCTTATAGCCCAGCAGACCACAAAGGCCATATCATGGCTGTTAACCGACCCGGGCGTGTGAAGTCGAACTCGCCGATTTCACACAACCTCTAAAATACAACTAAAAACACACCGGAAAAGTATTATTTAAAAATATTTCTCTACACTCTTCGATCACATTAAAAATGTTAATCTCCTCCATACATTCAAAGGAGCCCAGACTAATTCAATGTAGAGCGCCATACTCGCAATCTTTGGTGGATCCCTGGTGTTGAAGTTGTAGCATGTGGAGGTAACATTGGTTCTGAACTAAATACAGCACAGCCCTCGAATGAGACTAAACCAATGTTTTGTGTGAACACATGCATAACATCTTGCACACACATAAAATCCCAACCACCAACATACGAGAAGAGAAGGCCAGTTTGGCCGTTGGAATCGATTTCACATTACACATAGGCATGCACCTAGTGTGAAAAAGGAAAGAATGAAGGAATGGAAATTGTGTGAACGATATTGAATGGAAAGACAAGGAACATGACTGTAATTAAGTTCCAGCTTGCAGACTCTTCATTGGCACAACTCAGGTAGGCAACCCGTTGTGTAAAAAACTGTGGCATTGTACAGCGCTTACAGCTTGGTCTCTAGCCGAAGGAAAGGCGCCATGTAAGTATTCATCATATAATAACAACATCAGGTTGGAGGGCATCTTCTGAACAAGGTTTCATGGGAGCTGCTGTAAAATGTGTATACAATCCTGCAGTCCCAACACTCATAAAAACTGTTTCCCTGTAAGTGGTACACGACACAGATTGTACGACAGAGCTTCTTCACCTTTTAGAAGCTAGAATGGGTGTGGAAGGATTGACGCTGTATGCAAACATCACAAGACTTTACCTTTTTAATGTCCGGCCACAGACATGGAAAAAACTCTTTCAGGTTTAGGAGCCGAGGGATATTGAACAGTTTAATCCCATACGGCGAGTTCCATTTGCACAGCCGTTATATGCTATTCATTGCCTCCGTCATTTTGCTGCTCGTGAACATAAATTGGGTGGGAAAGGCAATGCCCGTGTCAGTAGTAACAATTCATTGCTTCTGTCGTTAGGCGGCTATCCTAACTGTCTTTTCATGATTGGGAAAAATTCCAGTGATTATTGTCATACATCTACGTCGCATGTGCCCTGTAAGCTGCATGGAAATATCATAGGTGCACTATTCCAAGTCAACAACGACCAAAAACACACCTGGCTCTCCCCGCTCTGCCATCCCTCCAACTGAATCATGTGTACCTGCCTGTGAGAGTGTAAAGTGACCGTGTTGGGGTTCGTTGTTTATTCTTTTTCCAGTTCTCAGTTTGGCGTCATGAGTTCATCATTAATAACCTATTTGTGCATGTGCCCGTCTTGATCCCACATTTAAGGTAGCCCAAAACTATCATTTCGGGGATCAATAATCCCAAACATAACATCAATGTCCTAATAAGAGTGTGCGTGTGTGGTATGCGAGCACTTGTGTAATACCACATACACAAGACAATGGACACCTATATTTAGAAGGTGGGGGGGATTGAAGCTTGGGGCTTCTTTTTTTATTGTTCTAGAGCGAGGTCTTCAAGCACACGTGATCTCAATTTCAAGTCGGTTTCTACCATTTGGGAAGTCTCTCACTGGAAGTACCTTGAGGGACAGATACAGACTATGCACAGACCAAAACTCTTTGACCACCAGCTGCAGTGGCTGAAGTGGGTTAGTGATCGCGGGCTCTAGGCTGGGAGGTAGTTGGTTTGATTCCATCATAGCCAAGAGGACTTTCCTGCCCGACCCATCTCCACCCGAGTTGAGTTTGCTACAAGCCTCATTAGGTGCATTTGTCATTAGAACCTTACGTGGTGTGCCCTTTGGAGGGAGAGCTCACTCGCACCGTACCGCATTTAAGCGCAATTATTGTACGTCATTAGAGGGCATAGCAGGGTGGTGTACCTGCTTTATTATGTTGGTTTATAAGGTAGATCAGAACAGGCACACCTGAAAAACCACGGAAATGACTCTCGGCAGCAACGCAGCATCTCTGTTGGTTTGCTTCAAGACCAACCTCTGACATTGACTGCTCCCCATTGTATTGCCGATGTTGGGGCTGCAGTGGGCCGGTGCCAGACCAGGCTATGACAGGGGTCAGAATGACGGCGTGGTACAATGGCAAAATGCGGTGAACACTCCAAAAAAACCCAACCCCGACATTGTTAGACCTGGGCTGTCTCAAGCAGGATTGGATCCACGACCCATGGGATTGCCAGAACAAGACTGTCCACTAAGGCCACCAGCCCCAGAAGTATTGTGATTCGTGCTTAAAGTATGTAGTCAGTGGCTACCCGCAATTCATTTCAGCGACTTCTTAAACACATTCCATGTGTGCATCGCGGCACCGCAGCCATAACACTGGCAATCCGCAGGTACACTGAATACCATCTGTAAGTCCACAGGACAACGCCATCAGAGATGCTGCCATGCTGAGCCCAGTCCAATTCCAAAAAGTGCTTAGTGATGGGTGTACAAGGAAACAGACACCAAACGAGGTCCCATAGCCCTGCGCGTGCAAACCTGACTGACCTGAACTGAAACCATTATCAGTCAGATTAACATCGTAGAGTACTGACACACACACACCACAAACAGCCAGTTCTTTTGTAGCAGAAGCAAACCAGACCCTAGTTATCAAATGAATCATTGGACTTTGTCCCAACCACTTTTTAACTATCGTGTTGATCACTTACTGCAATCCAATCAATGCAGGTATTATCAGTCAACTACCACACTAAATGCTACAACCATCATAATGGGGGAAAACTGATTAAAACTAAATACGCAAACCAATTCCCCAGAACGAAAAAACTGAATTAAAACTAAACCTGGCATACCATTTTAGAACCGGAAAAAAAAACTATTAAAACTAAACACTGCAAACCACATAGACAGTTTGTAATAATATCCAAGGTGTAAACAAAACGAACTACCCACACTATTTAACCAGTCTTTGCTACACTTTTAATTTACAACTGGCAGCCACATAAAATAAAGCAGAACTGCTGTTTGGTTAAAATACCCACTTGATCGACTTACAGAATTTTCAAGCAGGTGCACATTACCTCACTCTTGCAGGTGTGGCATGAATTTAGATTTATATTTTACATAAAATTTATTAATGTATCACATTTAGCCCTAACTTTTATGTAAACGCTTAGAATTCTATCATTTGACTCATCAATTCTTCCTACTTAAAAAAGAATGCATCGAACTGTGATGTACGCAGCAGAAAAATAGGGGAGAGTTGTGAAGAGGGGATAGGGGAGTGACGAAAGCTGTGGGACAAATACTCCCGACGATCCACTGAAAGAAATACTACAGTCAAGTCACTGAAGTGTCACAAACACATCAACTAACAACCCAGCTGCGTCGCTACAGGTGTGGAAAGGTGTCTTCATGTGGACAGCCATCCTACATCAACACAATTCCTTCGAACCACCCCCCTCAACTTTGTGACCAGTTTGGATGCCGTCCCGGCAATCAACAGCCCGAGCCCCATCCTCTCCCCTCAATTCCTAATCCAGTTTTGATCCATGTTTGTTCACACTACACTTTATTCAGGATTCTGCAAAAGCAAATGGTTCTTTTCGAAATACAGAACCCTACCTGTCATTGAAGGATTTAATATTTATACTGTAACATTGTCCTTTTCATACTCTCCTTCTGAATCTCCCATGCAGGAAGCCTGTCTTTACCAGGCAACTTCACACCATCTACAACTTTTGAGGAATAGTTTTCATGATTTGAAAGATAAGCACTCAGAATCTAATGTGTGCTCCAACTAGGGATTCCTATTTGCCAGCATATAATCCGAACACTGACATGGCATGCTCCCCCTCAGACCATAGTCAAAATTGCTTAGGATATTTTCAGCAACGACATCATAAAATGAAGAGTGAATACATCTGGATGAAATGACTACAACTATCAACCGAGACCTCCTGCTAGACCAGCGTCAGTTCCATTGGGGATGCAGGCTTCATGGTTTTACCTGCATCAGTTTGCTTTTCTGACAGTAGAATTACACAGAAACTGCTGATTTTGAGAAAAAGATTGGCGGACTTGCACAATGTGCCCCATAGAAGAACCCATACAATTTTAGCGCACTCCTGGATCGGAGAGTAAATCCATCAAGAAGATTATCACAATTCTCCATTGACATATGAAGACTGTGAAATTTACAGTTTGTGAATTTACAGTCTATGAATTGATAAAAGGCTACAATTTAATTCTTCTCATGGTACATGAAAACTTCCAGTGATGATTTAATCCAACTTTCTGCAATTTCATTTTCAAGAGGGAAAAAACAAAATACATGGTTTTACTTTCCTGCAACCTGGCAAAAATTATCTTTTACTCATGAAATGACTTGTACACAGAAATGTTTTTAAAAAAATGCCCAGATACCCCCCCACCCCCCCCCCCCCCCTCCCACACACCTTTAATTTTCCTTTTCTAACACCCCCCCCCCCCCCCCCCCCCCCCCCCCTCCCACACACACACACACACACATTTTGCTGCAGATCCTGATCATTGGGTGGACATCAAGGATCTGCCATTTAGATCTTCTGAACGAACGCATTCCCAGAGTCACTTGGCAATTTTGACAGCAGTAAAAAACCAGTGGCTCAGGCCCATTCCTTTTTCTACCCTAAACTGGCTCTGCCCCTCATTTCTGTGGTGTCAGTGGGAACAGACAGCCACTGGCACCTTGCAATCATCAATTGAAGAACTGTTCTCTGTGCAAAATTGTGTACAGATCTGGACATGTTATGACAGTGGTTTTCCTGACTTTATCCAAGAGAACAGCACGCATGTTCTTGTTTATCTGATGGACATGTCTTTTTTTTTTAATTTAAATTTCCTGTTCAGTTTGTTTCAAATAATCTGTGGTCTTGAGTCTATAGCACGCTCTCATTGGATTTTCCTCAAATCCTTCTACCTGCTTAGATTTTTGTTTTTTGGTAGGTCCTCCATTTCCCCCCAGATTATTCAGTTCTCCCCCTTTGCCCACTGCCTTTTTTTCCCTCTTTGAACGGCAGGATCTTTCCTCCTATTTTGCCCCTCTATATCTCTCTCTCACCAAAGCTTTTTTTTCGCTTGTTGACTTCCATCCTC